>OY987266.1:26647013-27223418 GCA_963920665.1 Straminergon stramineum
AAGTGGGGAACCCACTATCTTAACCCTATAAGGACGGGTTGATCACCATGGAAATCTTCTTTTTTGAAATAGTATGAATCATCTACTTTAAAAAAACTGAAAGTACTCATTGGAGGTCATGCTACTGTGTAAGACCTCCCCCTTTTTGGACAAAATTCCAAGGATGAACAATGGCACTTTTGTCTCACATGCAAGAATTCTCTATCATCCATTGGACCATTCTGGTGCACGGTGTACTTATTGGGTTAATTTAGACCTACTAGAATTTATATTATAAATTGTTCAGTTTGTCCGTTTCATTTGTGTTAAAAAAATAAAAAATAAAAAATAATAATAATAAATAAATAAAGTCAACTGGGCACTGTGGATAGGGACTGGGGGAACAAGTGGTCTGCTTAGCTCGAGACTATAGTAGAGCAACGAGCCAAATGAGGGGACCATTTTGCCCCCACATTTTATCCCTGGGGAAAATGCAGGAACGATTTATATGCAAGGCATGAAAAAATTTGCAAATTTTGAGTTCATATTTGCAATCAGAGACCCTACACTAGCTAGCAACTATGTAGAGAAATAGATTAATCAAGCAGGGGTCGGTTGTTTTACATTCATCCTTGGATGGACCTCCGCATTCTGCTCGTCATAGTCTCGACCGCCTGCCTGGTTGCCCGGGCTTGCCCCGCCCACTTGCAAGATCTGTCGGTAAGTATCGAACTGAAGTTCGGCGAAATGAACCACCTTGACGACTCGGCTGCTGGCCACAGTACAAGGAACTTAACTTGGTAACTTACTAGTAACTTACCACTCACTCACCACCCGAATTCTGGGAGTGCGTCAGTCCTGGAAGTCCTGGTAGTCTTGGGAAGAGTTGACTCATCAATTGAGTGATCATGGAATTTATAATGTTTTTTTAATGTTCGGAAATGGCATGCAAAAATTACAGAACTGAATTATCATAAGCTTACTGAACCTTGCCTGCGAGGCAACTGAAAGAAACCAAAGCAACCCAGGCCGCCGGTTCACAGCCACTCAGGCAGTGACGGGCGAGTAGGCCTTTCATGTAACTTATTATTAAGTAAACCTCTTAGAACCTCAATCCTTTCTTGAATTTTGGCATGTCTTTGGTTAAATCTTTAGAAATATGAAACATTATCCGCCTCAATTTCATCAAATTCATCGTGCATGAAGTATTTTCTTATGAAAGTGAAGCATTGGTTTGGGTGAATGAGAAGTTTTGTGGTCAAAAAAGACCCCTGGAACCTCGCTATTCATCTTCTAGATTTTGGACCTGAGAGTGTTGAGGGGTTGAGAGCATCCCTTATCATTCTAGAAAGGGCTACCTCCAACACTAGCTTAGTGGTCCATGATGCTAAAATTAGGTTTGAAGTATGTTGCTAAAAGAGACAAGTACTTTAGGACAAATGAAATAAAGAAATGGGACTAGTATTATGGGAATGGAGGGAGTAAACTTTTACACCCCTCCTCCCTCCCCCTCCATATCTCGAAAGAAGATGTCTCTTCATATAATTACAAGGGGAGTAGGGTAAGTATTTCACCTAATTTTTTCATACAACCAATGGAGTTGCCTATAAGATTATCTAATTAGGTTGGTTGCAACATACACCCCACTAATTCTTAGAAGTCAAGCTCTTTGAGTACTCTTGCACACTCAAAATGCACTCTTGTCTATTTTGACACAATTTTGATGTTAAACCATTTAAAAATATGACTAGAGTTGCATTATTACAAATTTCAAAGGACCAAATTTTAAAATTTTGCATATAATGGGAAGATTGAAGCCATTTAAATTTGAAAAAATTAATTCTCTTGAAGATATACAATTTTGAAACTTCTAATTTAATAATACTTTGAATGAACAACAACTTAACAATACTTTGGGGTTCAAAAAATTCCAATTTCAATTTTGTAGTTGAGTTTTCATTACAAAGCCCACCTACAAATATGAACTCTAAGGAACATTTGAAAATCAAAATCATCAAAAAAAATTTAATGTATAGAAATAATGAATCCTCTAAAAAAACAGTAGTATAAAAGAATCCAATTATCTAAAAATAGAAATAAAAATATTTGATGCTTCCATTTTACATATTTATTTGTCCAAAAAACTGAAAGCTCAAACCTTCATTCACAACCTTCTATTCTTTGTCATTTTTTGGATTTTGTAGTGCATTCAAACAATGAGATAGTGCACTAGTCATTTTCTAAAAGTTTCATTTAGACTATTAAAAAATATTCCTTTCATATTTTCAAAAAAATCTCAAGTGCTTGATAAGATGTTTTTATCAATATCAATATTCTTTTAGCAAAATAATAAGTTATATTTTGATGGGTGATGTTTTTAGAATCTTGCAAATGCTAAAAAAAATGAAAAGTGGTGCATTGCAACATAAAAACGTGCACCTTACCATGCACATGTCCATTACCTAACCTTAGCAACCCTTTAGCATTAGGACATTGTGCTTCTAGAAGCTCGGACATGTCAATGTTTAGTTTGGCATGCCCCCCTTCAGCTTCGCTAATTTAATGCTAATAAACTTGAAAAAAGCATAAAAAACTCATGTCTTGCTGGGATAACTTGATTCTATTTACAAATGGTTTTTGTCTACATTACCAAAAAAACTGGTCCAAAAGAAGATTGCCTCCATGTGTTTCAAAAACTTGACATTCTCAATTGGTCCAAAGTTCTCAATCATATCTACCTAATGTTCCTAGCCTTTGGTGACTATCACGTTCTCAAGAACAACAAGGCAATATTTAACATTGTGGCACTCAATTCAAAATCCATCTGTACGAAAATTTAGAAATGTGGACTTGGTAAGAATCATGCTTGTCCTTAGTGGAAATCCGTAGTTTCTATCAATTTTGTGTAGTGACAAAAATCTTTCAACATTTTACAATTTGTAGATTCGTGTTTATGGTGCTCAAGTGGTTTATGCATTTGTAGCTAAGGTACAAGATTCAAAGATCCGATTTGTTTCTAAGTGATTCATATGAAACTAAACTTTGAGAGAAATAGAATGTAACAATTTTCATGCATAGGGGCTCGATCAAACTTTGGACCGGATTGCTATTGTAGTTGATGGTATGAATTCAAGATCACTATATATAATAAGTTAGAATTTTTTTTCCCTATTTAGTAAGGATCAATAAAGTTAAATATATAAATAGGTACTCATACATGTTGTTGAATTAACAAATGACAACAACATATTACAATTTAGAGGTTCAATTTTTAGTGTCATCCAATTCTCTATGCTACACATTAAATATAATCTCAATTAATATCATAGTTAAATTTGGCACTAAAACACCATGGCAATTTCTCTCACAATTCTTGTATATTCATGAATGATGGCAAGGGAATATATAGATAGATTAGCTCGACCTTGTATTAGAGCTAGTTTTATAGAAATTGAATTATTGTTATCTATTCATGCAAGAGTTTTTGTTATATTAGAGATTACTACATCAATGATGATTTGAAATAATTGTAGGTCATGCAAACGTGTAAGTAAATGGCGCATATTAATATTTCAGAGTGCTAGAATTGTGAATTCTTTATAAGAGCCAAAAATGAGGAGTGCTAAATGAATAGGTGATGTTGTTTGTTATGCATTAGAGAAAATGTCAAGCCATTGGAGGGCCACTTCATGGGATTTTTGTGTTGGTAGTTACAACCCAAAAATTATGAGAAAATCTAAAAGTGTCCCAAGATCACACTAACATGCTCCCAATTGTCCTACATAGTAGAGAAAATGTGAAAAAATTCTAAGAAAATTTAACCCTCCCATTAGAAAGTTGTGGAAGATTTAGTACACTATGACTAACGAGACTAATGCTACATCAGCCACATGAGTCACACTAGTCACAAAGTATCATAAATCTTCCACAACACTTGCCTCTTTATTCTCAAAATCATCTAAGACATTACCAAAAGTTGCAATAAATCCTAAATAGGCATCTTAAGTGTATAAGAACAAGTTTTTCGATGCCAAAGAAATAGAAAAACTTCAATTTACTAGACCTTCAAGCACACCAAACATCAATTATTGGACTTGCAATATCAATAGGCATTAAAGATGTCTATATAACATGACATATTTATATTTTAGAGCACCATAATTGTGAAGTCCTCATAAGTGCCAAAAACAAGGAGTGGTAAAAGAAGAGGAGATGTTCCTCACTAGGAGATAAAGCTTTTCAAAGTAAAAATAATAAGAAAACATCAATTATTTGGCCTTATGGCATAAAAAACTAGACCTTGAAGCATGCCAATTTCCAACCACATAATGCATGGATTGCTGAAAAGTATAAACTCATGATCATTCGTGAACATTTGCCACAAGAATGTTCTTCAATATAGAAGCTTAATGGCACTTTTTTAGATCAAATGATTGTATGCCTAATGAAACAATGAACAATCAAGAAACATAGACTAGCAATGGAAAGAATGAGACAAAAAGGATAGCATCAACGAATCTTTAGGTATTTAGTCAAACAATACTGATCACAAAATTGCACAAAAGAGGGGTGAACCCATGCCGAGCAGTCAATAGGCAGACATCCCTCCCAATGCTTGTATCTCTTGAGCAAATGCAATAGGCCCCACAACTTTGTCCCTCAACCATCTATCTTAAATGAAAAGCACAATGGAATTATTCTAAGCTTTTACTTACACAAGATCCCCAAATTTTTAAGCAACATTCAATAGTCATGGGTCTATGAAGACAACAATGGTTAGGAATGCAAGCATATGTGTAAGGTTTTGGCAAGCAAGAAAGTGGCACTCAGGGAGCCACATGGTAGACTGTAACTTGGTCGACAAATTTTTTTGGTCAATAGTCTGTACATCCTTTAACAACTTTCATAAGCGAGAACAAGCAAAGAATGTGCAAAGAAATCTTAATCCCAACTAGGGTGCAAATATCTTCTAATGACTTTTTAATTTTTGAAAAATGCATGAGCTAACAATTAAACAAATTCTCAAAGGTTACCTAGGTAGTAAACATGCTTGTTAATAGGCATCTTTACCTTTATATTTTGAGATAAGAATGTTATATTGCCTTTTTAATATACAAGATGTTCCCAAAAAAATTATGTACAAAGTAATAATCTTTTAATAGGGAAAGAAAAATCTAGGAAAAATTTGCCTAATAAACATCTTTTATTGAAATCTCCATTAGGTATTCTAGGAATGAGTTGTTGTTAACCCCTATGTGCCTAAGCCTTTCCAAATGTGTTTTGACTATGAAAAAAGAGCATGGGCTTATAGTTATCCCCTATGAAGCAAATTGTGTTCTTTTCAAAATTTAATTGTATAGATGTTTAAAGAGCTTGCTTATTAATATGCCTACCAATTTTGAGTGCAAAATTGCATAGAAGTTGTGAGATTATAACAAGAGAAATGTACATTTTCTATTTTTAGTATGTTGCCCTTCTCCACAATATTTTAGAAATTTGCATATAAAAGTTTTTTGGGATTAGAGGTAACATGACCAACTACAAATGGTGTTAGCACACTAAATGCATTTCCAATAACCTTAAGTTCAAATGAAGAGCTATCAAACTCATTACACAAGATTCCACCTTGCAATTGTTGAAATGTAATTTCTTTTAGTAAGTAGAAATTGCAATTAACTCCAAATCAACATTTGCATGTTTAAATTTTGAATGGTGAAAATCATGAAAACACTTTACTCTTTCCATGGGGACCATTTTCAAAGCAAATGGATAAGTTCAATTTTTTAGATCTCAAATCAAGTGAAATTAGCAAGCTTTGCTCAAATCCAAGAAACTAAGTGAAATTTGCAAGTTTTATTCTTCCACTAAGATACATATATGCCTTTGAGGACCTCTCAAAAATCAAGTATTTACCATTACAAAAAATCTGAACCTTGAAAGAGGTTGTTTCACAATTGATTGTGGTGCTAATACAGAAGAAAATTTAAAACTATTTAAGAAAACACTACAAAAAAAGAAAAATTTGAAAATCTTCATATACAACATGGCATTAGTGGTGCCCCATCATTTCAGGAAAAATCTTTATTTATTTAGTTTGAATTTTTTTCCCCTAATTGCACCGTTGCAGTAGCAAAGTTGCAAACTCTTTCGGGGTTCATATTTTCTCTAATGCTTTTTTCATGGAAAAATAAAAAAATTTCAGTAGTTAACCTTTGAAATTACCCGTAAAAATTTTTAATCCAGTCACAAGAATTTTACTACCCATCCCAAAATGAGCCTGAAATTTCAAATCGACCATATATGGTTAGTTAACCCCTAAATGCCTCAATGTCCATTTTATGGACGATGAACAGATTGAAACTCCAGTTTCATCCTCCTAACTACTTGGATGAAAGTTATTCTAATTTGTGAAGATAAGTTATCAAGTTGTTGTCCTATCTAAGGGTTGGATTTGGTGTTACTAGAGTTCATATTTTTCTAAAATTACAAATGAGCAAGTATGTCAAGTGGTCAAACTTCATTGACTTTAGTTCGAAAGTGGATTAGCCAAAATGAGGTCACAGATAGGAAGAACACAAAAATTTCAAAAAATCATTGTGTGAAGAGAACCTCATTTCAAATCCATTCTAACAAATTTTACTCCAAAAATGATAATATTTTGCTTGTAATCAAATTTTGAAGGAATTTTGGAATTTCTCTTTCAAAATTTATAAAAAAAGGATTGGTAATAGCATTGGAGAATCTAATCATATAGATGGAATCTACAAATCAAAATCTACAACTTTTGTTTGTATATCATTTCCAAAATATGCTTCCAAATTGCACTTTATAATGATTTTTCTCAAATTATCATTTCTAGAGATGAATCTGGATGTTTAGGGGTTAAGGAGTTAGGGGTTAACCCTCATTGCCCAAAGTCCAAACATGTGTAAAAGCATCTTTGCTTTTCAAGTGCTATAAGTCTAAATTTCAGTGAAATATGAAAATCTCAACCATACAATCTTGTAGTGTGCATGTTTTAGATGGTGTGAAACAAATTTGGGGTCAATTTGACTATATAGATTGAAAGATTATAATGTTTTAGTCTTGAAAAAAGATGCTGAAATTTTCTTAAAAACACATTTGGAGGTGAAATTCGATCTCTGAACCTACTCAAATGAAAAAACTTTTAAATAAAAAGTGATTCAAAACCAAAAGACAAACACTTTGGTGAATAAAAAAATATCATTCAATTGACTCATTGTGTTTGCACAATTGTTTTGAAATATCAAAAAACAGTGAAAAAAGTAGCAAAAAATCACATCTATGGCTGAACCTCCCTCTACTAAAATGCTTCTCAGTCACTGATTACTTGTGGATTGAAAAAAAATCTTAACCACACAAACTAGACTAGTATGTAAAACTTTTCCAACAAAAATGATTGAAAATGGACCATGTATGAAGAAGTTATAAGCCATGGATGTTCACTATAATGCAAAAATGTCTTTAGTTTGAACTTCGAATTGCTCCCACACATTCAAACAACTAAGATTGACATGAAAATTTTAACCCAATATCTAGACCTTAAGAGGAACAAAACACAACAAATATTATTGAAAACAAACATTTTACGAAAAATTTACAAGCCCCCGAAGTTGCAACCATTAGAATGCAATGTGGTGAGCTCAAATTGAACCAATGAACTTCAAAGGGCTCTCAAAAACTCAGTAAATCCTGGATTGATCTAAAAATTTTACTAGTGAAACTAGACTAATATGCTCAACTTTTCCAACAAGTTTTATTGAATGCGGACATCAAATGCAAAAGTAGCATCACTTTGAATTTGAATGCCAAACAATTTGAGGAGACTTTTCGTCCCCTTGGGCGATGAGGGGTTAACCCTTTATGTGCTAGGAATTCATGATTTCAAGTAGCGGATTTTGATTGATCATATTGCGGGAAGTGTAATCTAGATGATCTTTTTTTTTATATCATTAACTTGAGTGAAGAACATTGCATGCATTGGTTTAAATGAATAATTATTAAAATTAACAAAAATCCCCATATAAGCTCTTCAAAATTGCTTAAAAAAACATGAGGCCCAATTTGGGTTTCTTAGACAGTAAAGGGTTAAGTATGTTATGTAGATTTAAAGGAAGGGACAAAGCCTCAAGTAGTGTAGATGTTTGTTTAATTTATTTTTCACACTTGAAATGACAATGATGATGATGGTAATGATGATGATGGTAATGATGAAGATGGCCTTACAACCTTCATAAATGAAAAGTCTATTGAGGGCAGTTTGAGTATTCATGCTTCACATTATGACTTATAGTAAAGATACTTGTGGTTTTATTTTTTAAGAATAAAAATGAAGCACTTCATTCACATATAACTTAGTTGTGAACTTGTGATCATGAAATGAGAAAATTGAAGTTCAACAAAGTAATCATAGTTTTTTTGGAGTTAACAATGACCCAAAATCAATATAAATATAAAGTTAGAAATTTTGTATACACATAGTACAATTAGGATTTAGATCCTTACTACCATAGGAGGTCACAGAAGTTTAATTTCAACAAGTGTCCTACAACCTCCATGTCCATGGTATATTTCATAGTGCAACCTTATATTCTTTGTAAATGTACAGTTTTTAGTGGGCATATGGAACTTCATACTTGCAAGTTACTAATTACAATGGTTTGTTTTATCCTTAAAGTTTTTAACATGCTTTTTGGCATAAGATTAAAAGTAAGATTAAGTCAAATGTTCATTGTATTTTTGGATAACCATATGTATTTAAGGGGTTATGTTTTAGAGAACCTTAAATAACACGATTAATATAGAAATGCTCTAAGATATGTGAAAATTACTCAAAGAATGTTTTTTATACAATTTAAAAAGTTTTTTTTTACCTAAATAGTTCTTTTAGTTGCTTGACTTAAATAGCACCCAATGTTTGGACTCAATTTATGTCTAAGAACTAAGTCAATGACCCTATAAGAAAGTAAGAGAGTTAGAAAATTCATGGAATTTTTTTTGTAAATAATTATGACTAGTTGACAAATTTGACATGGAATGAATTCAACCTGTGACAAACATTCATAAACCATTTTGCAGACTTGAATGCCCAGGTCTCTCATGTAGTTGATAATATAGTCTATCAAGACCATATTTGTACTCTAATACAATGTCAATATAATATCTACAAAAGTAGGCATACATAACGAAAGAAACATCGACGAAGCCAACCTAATCATAACTTCCTAAAATTTCAAGGAGTGGGAGTCCCTTTTGCTTCCCATGCCATTAAAGCTCCCTTCACTCCGGTGTTGAAATTCTTGGATTCAAGTTTGCATGTGAATAGTGAGTCAACTTTGCTTTGAAATTATTGACCCACTATTTGAAAAATCTGAGCGATAGTCAAATCTTTTTTCTTTGCAATGAAATAAAAACAGGAAGTCTTTACACAAATGCTCCATTCTTCACGTACACTGTTGCAGGGAACTAAGGCTTCTTCACCAATGAAAGGCCGCAATGGCAAGTGACAACTGCATCCTCCACAAACAGAATTCCCTGAAAACCTGGGAATTTCATAAAGCCATCCATAATGGGAAGCCTTTCACAAAGATCTTTTAGCCAAGAATTGGTCATAATTTGAGCACTCCAAATGTCGCCAGGAAGTACATAACTAGAATCTACTGTAGTGAACATGGTAATGTAATGTAATGTATAAAAAGGGAATAATAGTCAAAGCTCTTGCTCCTCTTCTGATCACTTTAGAACCCAAAGGTTTGAAAATTTCAAAACTTATTCGTATAAGACTAAAAGTTAGTACTCCCCAGAACAAATACTTTAGAGCATTGGAATCTGCTTGGAAGATCCATCCCAATTGAAAATTCCACGGTTTTGGGGGGATTTTTTTTAACAAATGGGAGACCCATTGCATTCATAAAAAGAACCAACCACCCAAATAAACCCTAAATCAATCAATCAAATTCCACGTTTGACCTCAAAATAGCTGAAAGTAACAAGCATTAGAGGAGTTTTGGGGGGTCTAGAGGGCCGTTTCGGGCCTGTTCCCGGCACTGTTCCCCTAGTAGTCCGGGGATGGCTGTTGTCAAATTTTATTTTATTTTTATTTTTTGAAAATTTTAAAATGTAAAAGAAAGTTGAATTTTTTTTTTTAAATTTTTAAAAAGAAAAGAAAAGGTGATGTGGCAGTTGTTGTGCCATGTCAAGCTGCTGCGGAGCAGATCCCAGGGGCGGGGAACCCAGGGGAACACATAGGCCTCTAGACCCCCCAAAACTCTTCTAATGGCTTGGATTAAATGATGTTTCCGGCTAATTCCTATTGTATGTAAGCTTTTTAGTGGCGAGAATTTTTCCTTTGTTAAGATTATGGGTACGCTTACAAGTTGGCCTGGTAGGCAACTTGCCGCCTAGTCCACATAGTAAGACAAAATAGGCTCAACCAATTGTCTTGTTGGGGGGGGCAAGTAGGAAAGGAGGAATTGAAGTTTCACTAATATTGATGGAGAGTCCCATTGGTGAAAACTAGACAATCTTGAAGGAATCCAATACGTGTAGATTTCTTAGTGTATCCTTCCCCACCCACAAGGGTCCATATGAAAGTGCAATTACTATTTTCATTTGTAGCATTCCTTGTGAACTTTTCCCGATGACCAATACATGTAAGGAGGCTCTAAAAGGCCCCAGAGATAGGAGGTAAGAGAAGGGGTCGACTCTTGTTTCAAAATTTGGAGAAGGTACAATTTGTGGTGGTCTTGGAATTCTTGGAAAAAAATTATTCTCCCTTAAAAAATTCTTAAGCTTACTTGCTATATCCCTAGGACAAGTCCATCACTACTGATTTCAAGTCTCACTGTCCATCTCAAACTTTGTTTGTTTGCTGCTAGTTTGCAACTAACTTAGATATGAATGAAAAATATTATATTTGTTTTGTAGAGATGAAATCATACAAGTAAAAAAACAATTCAAATATTTTGGGAAAATTTGAAGGTACTATGAATTTTTTAAGAAAAAAAAATGAAGAAATTTCATATCAAATACAAAATGTACTTTGAAAATCTGAAATTTTCACAATAGATGTATACTATAGTGTATAACATTATAGAGTCTAAACCAAAGTTATTGAGTCATTCTAAAATTAGAAAGTAAAAAAACCATGGTTCTAGGTCTAAAATTGTTATTTCTATAAAATATGGAAATTTATAAATTTTTCAAATTTTTCAATTTTTTAGGAGTAGAAACTACACTAGATAAGCTTCATTTCATTCGTTGAATTGAAATTCAAAAATATCATGTTTATGGCTAAAATTCACATCAAGAGTAATTGAGTAAACAACAAAAAATGGCTAAAATATAATACAAGGGTGATCTCCGTGGATTAAACATTTTCTTCTTTACAAAAGTTAATAAGACCATAATGAGGAAATTTGCAATACTATTCATTCACTACAAGAAACTTGAGTTTTCTTGAACGTCATAGAAAATGCAATGGGACATTGACTTTGATATGGAAGTAATCAACTATGATGTCACCTAAAATTCAATATAATTGACATGCCAAAAAGTTTGGGTAAAATCCAAAAAAATATGCCCGATTTGAGCTCATTTTTTTCTAACATCACAAAGAACATGGTATTCCAAGCTCCCCAAAATGTGCTATATGGACACCACACGTAAGCACCACATGGGCAAGGAGAGCCACATGGGATTTTTTCCATCCAACCCTTCTATGACATGGCACTTGATGTAGTGGCGGGAAAAGTGACATGATAACTAAGGATGATGACATAGCATGCCTAGTTATCACACTCTTATGTTGTTTGAAAATTTTAATTTTGCTTTTTAAGACATCAAATTAGATGTCTAGACATTTTTTGAGACATCAATTGGTGTGTATTATACTTGTTAACCAAGATCAATAAAAAAATATTATTGAAAAAAAATTAAAAAATTAAAAAAAATGAACAAGCAAAATTTCTTGAATTCAACAAAAATTGAAGAAAACTTACCATCTACTGTCAAGAGAAGTTTTGATGGCAAAATGAAGGAATTCCTTCATTAAAAGTTAGTGAAATTGAAGATAACAAAAGTCATATTTATATCCATGGTCTATCCATGGTGAGACAAAAGACATGGGATAACTAGAATATGAGAACTTGACCATTGTACATCTCAACATTATTTCAAACATCTAAATGTTGTTTCAACTTTAAATATCCTATATCAATTGTTTCACTTCCTACACGCCTTCCTACCACCCACTTGTATAAAGACCCATCTCTTTTTCATCCATGGTGCACATCCATCCGTTTCCTGCTTTTGGCATAGCATGCCATGTGGTTGACTTTCCTCTAAAATTTTCACATATATGGTTAGCTTTTTACCATAGATTGTAGTAATTTTTACTAACTTACCCATAATCAAAAGGTCTACTTGTTGACATGGTAGTCTAAGATTTTTTTGACATTTCAAAAAACATCAGCATATCTTCAATCATGTCAAATAAATCGTCAACATCAACTTAGTTTTACAGTAACATGGCAATGTTCTCCACAACATCCATGAAAATCTACCTTGTTGGGCTAGTTGCCCTTTGACATTGTCATGTTTTGTCAAATATCGTGTGTTAGTGATCAAACATAGCCAAAAACGAGGATTTCTTCTAGTGATTGAAATGTATTTGAGCAACTTCCAAAAAAGATATTAGATGAAAAAATATTTTTTTCCATCCTACAGTCTCAAGTGAAGTCACCCATGAGACATTTAGTATTCGTGGCATCCTTAGAGCATTTGTGCCCTTCCTCAATAAAAAAACTAATTTTGAGGGCTCAAGCAAGATTCAATTTGGTTATTTGGAGGGTCAACTTTATTACTCCACCTTCACACACAAAATTGACACATGTATTCTAACCCCATGTCTCCCTTGTGAGAGTTTATGCCTTCCAACCAAGAGAGAGTTAATTTATGAGTCACTTATCTTTGCTTGTATGACAAGTCATCCTAAATCTAAGCTTTGCATAGCAACTTGAGGGCCCTCAACTGTTGAGTGGCTTGGCCAATTTCTGAAGGTCCTATTCACTTTTTGATTGCTATGAGATCATGGGTGGAAGCCTCCAAACTCTACAGAGCCCTTGGACAAATGTCCAAACTCTACGTTTGGAATATGGGAATGGATACTCTTACATGTATATAAACTGCTCTACTGATTAATTCATGGAGCGTAGTAGACTACCAAGGTATACTAATTACAAAAGAAGGGAAAATGGGGACTAAGGTATACAATCTATTTCCAACCAAGGCCCATTTGCACATGACAAGATGATCTATTTTGGACTAGCGGAGTATGATGTAGTTTTTGCAACTTTGAGAATGTGTAACAAATAACACATTGATACCTGATGAAGTTCTTAAGATTAGTTTTTACTTCTTACTGTTTAGAAATATATTCGCCTATACATTGAGAATAGGTCAAATTATAATTTACACTTCCTTAATTTTTACTAATTCCAAACTTGATGAAAAATTAACAAAATATAGTGCAATCTTTCAATATTTCTATTCCTTGACTAGAGAAAATTACCCCCCTACCATCACTCTATTAGACATACACTAAAACACTTAACATTGTCAAATTCTCTTTGAATTCATTGAGTGCATTCTTCCAATTAACTCCTCTAGATCAAGTTCCAAGTCTAAGATATCCTCTTCCACATCATATACTAGGGTTGGGTGTATATCAAACATTAGGGTATAGATGCTTCACTATACTACAATTGGAAAGGCACTCATGGAAATATATTAAACACATAACTAGGGTCCATAGGGGTAGATATCTAGAATAAAAGGCAAAGATATCCAAATGCCGAAAGTTATATGGAAAAAAATAATCCTACATTTGCTTGTCTTTACAAAATAATTATAGTGCTTTAATATGGTAAATTAAAATTGATAGGCAAAATTTATCTAACTTGTCATGATGATAGGTAAGTGTTCTAATTGTTCTTTAGATGTAAATTTTTTTTGGAATTTTGCTCCATATTTTTCTCTCATGAATAATGCATGAATATATCATCACTTTTAATCAAATTTGGAAACCTTGAATCCGTATCTAGAATTGGCAAATTAGCAAAGAGAGTTTACAAAATACAAAATAGGGAATAAGGGCTTACATTTGTATCCACTTGGTGGAATGAGGTGCACTACAAGAGAAAGGGGTGTTTTAAGTGAGTTTTTAAGTATAGTCCTAAACAGAAGATTACAAGTAATGACCTTTAATAAGATTATCTTTAAAAATTTACTAGAAACTCATGTATTTCTAGTAAATTCTTACTTAAAATCTTGTTAAAGGTCATTACTTATAATTTTATGTCTAAGACTATACTAAAAAAACTCACTTAACCCCTAAGTGCCTAAGCCTTTCCAAGTGTGTTTTGACTATGAAAAAGAGCATTGGCTTATAGTTATCCTCAATGAAGCAAATTGTGTTTTTTTCAAATTCTAACCATATAGATGTTAATAGATCTTGTTTATTAGTATGCACACCAATTTTGAGTGCAAAATTTCCTAAGAGTTGTGATATTATACCAAAAAAAATGTACATTTTCTATTTTTAGTATGTTGTCTTTGTCCACAATGTTTCAAAAATTTGCATATAAATGTTTTTTGGGATTGGAGGTAACATGAACAACTTCAAAGAGTGTTAGCACATTGCAATGCACTTCCCAAAAAGTGAATTTCACATGAAAAAACATCAAACTCATTACACAATCCACCTTGCAATTGTTGAAATGCAATTTTTGTTTTTAAGTAGAAATTGCAAATAGCTTCAAATAAACACTTGCATGTTGAAATTTTCAATGGTGAAAATCATGAAAAGACTTTAAAATTTTCATTGGGACCATTCTCAAAGCAAATGGATAAGTACAATTTTTTAGATCTCAAATCAAATGAAATTGCCAAGCTTTGCATAAAGCCGGGAAATGAAGTAAAATTAGCAAGCTTTACACTCCACTCTTAGTACACATATGCCTTTGAAGACCTCTCAATGATTGAATATGTACTTTTCTCCATGAAAAATGAAAGTTTTCCATAGTTAACCCTCAAAACTGCCCGAAATTTTTTTTAAACCAGTTACAAGAATTTAACTGCCTGCACAGAAATGGGCCTAAAATTTTAGATCGACCATATATGGTCGTGGAGGCAGTTAGGGGTTAAAACACCCCTTTTCCTCAAGTGGTGGAGAGGGGAAGGAAAAGGACCCCACCTCCTCTACTAGTGGAGTGCTTATAGTACTATTATAGACAACTCTTGTAAGCAATATGATGAGCATTGTATAAGTAGACTAGTCTAATATAACCATACATATATCTTATATGTGTATTCTATTGATCCTATCAATCTGATACTAATTTACCAAAGTCATGCTATCTTAAATTAGTGTAGGCTAAAATATTATTGAAATAAAAATAAATCTGAAGTGACACTAATTTTGTACCCTCATTCATAGGATAAATCAATGTAGTATGGAGAATTGACTCCAAGAATTTAAAATATTAATATCTTAAACCTTATTGCAGAATACTCCTTTTCGTTTTCTTCAAAGTTATTTTCATCTAATTAGAGAGCTAGTCATATATTCCAACACATCTAGATTTGGTCCTAAGTCTACTACAAGGGAGCAATGTCAATTCAAATATTTCCAGTTGATTCAAATTTCGGAGGGGTTGATTCTCAAAATATTTTGTCAATTTTCTGTCAATTTGGACACTATTAGTAGATTAGGAGGGGTTGATTCAGACATTGTTTTCTTGAGGACTTCCTCAAGCATTAACCGTGAAAAGTCGATAAGGCCAATTCAAGTCAAATGAATAACTTCAAAAATCCTTGTTAAACAATTTAAAGCAATTTCTCATCCAATATGTTTCAGTAAGTTGCTTGAATGCATTTGTAATACATGGTGTTTGAAATTCCATTACTTTGATTTTATAAACATTTCTAGAAGAAAAGATGCTAACTCACATATAAGCTTGAAGTGTATTTAAGCAACTTCTACAATACCTCCTTACTTACAATATAAAACTAATCCATAAAAATGGTATTTTTAAAATTTTTAATTCAAATAATCAGGATAATTAAAATAGTTCACCGTGCAATAAAAATCACAGATTTTACGAACTTTGAAATTACACAAATTTGAAGGCATGAAAATTTAGTTATTCATGATATTTTAGATATAATTAATATAATGTGGTCACACTATCTCAAATAGGGTACACCAACCTATCATCACCCTAATTTACAATCTAAATATCTTGGTGTCAACTCCAAGAGGGGCACACATTTTTTTGGAGGTGCACACATGTTTTACAAATCAAACCCAAATGGAATCATAATTTTCCAATTAAAATTGTAATTTCTATGGATTCTTGAAGTGGTCTACCCTAAAATTATAAAATCGCCTATAGAATGGGGTCATAAACATCCCACGAACAATCCATAACCGCCAAGCCAAATACTAATTTATTGATTACTTTGAGCATGGTGGTGTGTGGGTTATATTCAGAGGAATGAAATGAGGGTGATCATATGTTGCAATAAGTGTGAGGAGGTCCATGAGAAAGTTGTTGAAGTATATGATAAGTAGAACTCTAGCTACACCATTGTTGCAATCGAATAATTTAGATCCACTTTCTTGCAATCTTGTTGTAAGCTTGCCACTTTTCTTTTCAAACATCGGTGGTCTATCTTGAGCTCTAACCTCTTGGGTATAATTGAAGAAAGTTGGGAAAGAGTTTAAATGGACATAGTTGAAACCTAATGAGTGAGACCATTGTTGAATGCTATTTTTAGCAACTATACTCTAATTCTTTGCAAACTAAAACCTTTGCTTGTAAATGTTTGGCCATGTATAGGATTTTTTATCAAGGTTTTTAGCCCTAATTGGCCATCTCACCCAAGAATCGCTATCTCATGCCAATGGCAACCTATATTGTAGGTTATCTTCTTAGTTGCCAATTGACTCCTACATGTCCTTTTGTAGTTTTATCCATAGAAGCTGGACTTTCTTAAGAGTATTCGGCCTTGCTCATCAATTTAGAAGATGTATTTTGCAACAGGCTCTATCAATTCCACAATCCTTATGTACAAAAAAATTTTCTCACACAATACTATCACAAGAAATTTTGTGAAAATCTTGAAAGAAAGGTACACTTCCAAGTAATCTCAAAAAAATTCCTACAAAAGAAAAACTTTGAATTACTACATGCAATGACCCTTTTACTTAGAAGTTGCAACAAGGTTAGCACTATATGAATTGGGATACATTCTTAAATGGATATGTGCTTCTTGTGAAAGATTTAAAATGAATTTGTATTAGTTTTAAAGATTTGTTTTAAAGATTTGTATTTGTATTTTGGAGTGTCAAATATTGGTTGGTTTCAAAATTAGGTGTAGTTACCTTTAGCTATCATTCAAAATGAATGGATGTAGTTCACATTAGCAATCTTAAGAATACTCAGAAACTTATGTCAATTTAGACTCAACACTACAACAAATTGAGTGTTTTATGACTGTGAAAATATGACTAGAGATGATTGGCAACTACTCGCAATCATATTCTTGGAGGTCAACACTTTGAGAAAAAATATGACTACTAGTCATATTTTGGCCTTCTACTTCATGAGCATGTAGTATACACTTGTAGGGATCACCAAAATATTTTATAGGGAATGATAGGGAACATATCTAATGAACGCCTAGTCATATTTGCTAATCACAATTTTGTTGCAATCATATTTCATAGTTGGATTTCTATGGTAGTCACCTTTTTTTTCTTTTCAAGCAACCCAAGAAAAACAATAGACAATCCAAAAAAAAGTGTGGACAAATCCTTGTTTAGGATTTTGAAAACCTAGCCACCTCTTCTTTAGGATTTTGAAACCTAGTTACCACTTCTTTAGAGTTTTGTAACCGTAGCTTCCACTTTTCTAGGGTTTTGAAATCCTAGATGCCACTTCTATTGGCTCTTCTTTTCTATCTTTTGTTGCGTCCTAGCTCTTACTTCTAGTTGTTTCTTTTATTTATTTATTTATATTTATATTTTTGTTGCTTCTTAGTTGTTGCCTTTAGTCATCTTAGCTCTTTCTTGTTGCATCTTAACTCTTGTTTCTTGTTGCCCCTTAGTTGTTGTTTCTTATTCCATCTTAACTTTTGCTTCTTGTTACCTCTCAACACTTGTTGTCTTTTGCCTCTTGTTCCCTCCATCACCATTGTTTTACTTCTCACTCTTAACTTATTCTACATATTTTGTGTTGTTATAAACCTTTGAAGATTGAGCTTTATTGTTCATTCACTAAAAATTAATCTCTCCTTTTTTTGATTGTATATTTAGGCACCAAGAGTTAAAACGAAGTCATTGGAGGCTACTTGCAACCAATAGATCCATCTTCACATTATTGTAAGGAATGTAGGCCATATAGTAGTGTATGAATATACATTCATAGAGTGATTCATTGTGATATGCTTTGTATTAGTGACTAATACAAAAGGTCATTGAAGAGAGTCACATTTCTTCTTACATTCTCCCTCTACAATATGATTGTCTCTCATGCATCTCTAAAATCAAATGTATTTGTTTTTAACTAAAAAAAGTCTTTTATTCAACTACTAAATCCTATTGATGCATGACTACACTCATCATGTCCATTTAAAATGTATGGGAAATGTGACTATAGTTTATGATGAATTTATTTTAGACCTCAATCACTCCAATCACAAACTGCTCACATAAATTTAAGAAAGGCTATCTCAATGATCTAGAATATCACTCACTTGAGTCATATTTCAAGAATAGTCTACTAAATTGTAGGGAGTTTCTCCATCTACTAGTGGATGAAGTTTCTCTCCAATATTAATCATTTTGTTATGGACTTTGTTGAATTTTAGCGCAATTTTTTTGTACTAAATCTCACTCATTCAATTAATTGTATTTGTTGTATTCAAAACTTCATGGGAATCATAGCTATGTTCATAACCTTGCATTCCCCTAATTTTGTAGAAGAATATTTCACACAAATCACTACCCGTCAAGTGAAAGGGCCAAACAGGTGGGTGTATTTGTCTCTAAAGTGGCAAACAAGCAATATTGAGAAATGACAAGAAATTTGGATATCAATTCATGGAGCACTAGTGACAAAAAAGTTGAGGACAATCATGAAATTCTCTTTGTTTTTGCCATGCACGAACTACACCCTCTACAACTTGAAGAAAAAAAAACCCTTGTAAGTATTCACCATTAATGAAATGACATGTTATCCCTTGCTATCATAAATTTTTTTCATTTTTTTATAAAGTACTCTAATTTTGTTATTAAATGAATAGAATTTGGATGAGTTTGTTGGCGGAATTGGGGCCAAAAGTATATTGGCAAAAATAGGCAATTGGGAGAAATGGGTTGGTCTACTTTAGTGTGATTTTCATCCATTTTCATAAAATATTCATTCATCCATATTTATAATATTTCAATTCAACTTTCATATAAATTTCATCCAAATGTTCACACTAATTAGATTGAATTCCTCAATAATCAATTCAATTATTATAAGGAATCTTGCACTATTTGAACTTCCAACAATTGAATTGACTAGAGTGATTATTTGAAGTTTCTACTCCAATTTGGACTTCTAACCACGATCTACTGATTTTCTAAAGAAAGATACAATCTTCTAGTTTACACCATGATGTTCTATGCTATAAAAAAATAGAAAAATAGAATATAGAGTGAAGGGTCACTCAAAATTGTAAATCTATCAAATTAGCAGTATGCAAAAACTTCAAATTGTGTACAAAATGGAGCCCAACTCACCACCCAACACAATTCACATTGAAGTATGGGATGATGGAATGGTATTGGAGGTCGATTCCAAGGTATAAGCCCCATTTGGATTCATTTTTTTATTTTTTATTTTTATTATTCAAGAATTCAAATGCAAATAGGAAAGTAAATATGTAAGTCAAACCTTGAGAGGTAGTTATAATCCTAAGTTTAGTTTCAAGTCCTTGTAGAGGATTTTGAGATTTTTTCCAAAAATATATTACACTATAAAAATGAAGAAGATATCAATGGATTAACTTTGGTAAAAGAAGTGGATGAAAAAATAGGAATTTCATTCAAAGGAATCAAATAAAAGAAATTTTAAAAAATAGTAGAATTCAAGTCAAATTTAGAAGCCAAAAATAAAATTAGAAATTAATTTCCTATTTTAGGTTAGTAGTATTTTATGGATGAAATTTTAAAGCACCGGTTAGTGGTCAAACTTCATCCATTGATAACTTTTTATGTAGAGTTTTGGTGTTTTAGTATATTACCTTGTTTGTAAGGTTATTTCTTGCTTTGTATCAATTAAAAATAAAAATACATGGAAAATATTAATTTTAATTTAAACATACTAAATTAAAATCAATCAGTACAGAATTAGGTGGAATCTCTCGTAGACAACCAAAAAATATTCTAAAAAAATATAATCTACTAGGGCATCTCTTAGGGATTCCAAAACTTATTTGTCCTTTAGAATTAAGTCATTATCAAGGAGGATAATAGTGGATGAAGTTTAGGTTTATATTTGGATGAAATTCATCATGTCTCATTCAAATTATGTCAAACTTTAATTTCCACAATGAAAATTAATTAAAACCATAACCTTGAAATTTGAAGTAGAATTGGATGAGTTTGTTGGTAGAATTAGGTGGATGAAGTTTTGTAGGCCAATTGTTAGTTAAAACTTCATCCTTAAATAAATTTGTCTAGGATGATCTGATTTTAGATTATTTTACCATTTTGGAAAGGGTGCAACATGTTCTACATCTTAGGCTAGTTGAAATTTTGTGTTGAATAAGATTTCATTTGAAAGTCTAGAGTTCTGGCCTTGTTAACCAAAACCAACTTGGGTTTCTAATAACTTGTATTTTTAATGATTTAAGTGTTTTTATTTATTTAGAACATCATAAAAAGCATCCACTGCTTAAAAGGCAAAGTTGGACAACACATAGGCACCCTTAGGTCACTTTTCATCAAATTTATCTAAGAACCTATTGTACTCATTCTACCTCAAGGGTGGAGGTATGAACGCTCATATCCTTGTAGTCTCTGTTTTCTTCTAATGAGTGTGGATGTTTGTTGAATTAATTTTTTTCCTTTGAAATGACAATGATCATGATGGTAATGATGAAGATGGCTTTAAGACCATCATGAATGAGAAGTCTATTGACAGTAGTTTAATTGGCCATACCTCACATTATGATTTATAGGATACTTGTGGTTATATTTCTAAAGTATTACAAATAAATAACTTCATTCACATATAGTTGTATTCATGAAATGAGAAAAATTGAAGTTGAAAAAAATTTCATAGGATTTTTTAAATTCATTAAAATCAATCCAAAATCAATATAAATATAAAAGTAGAGAACTTTTGTACACATAGGAGGATCAAGACTTAGACCTTTACTTCTTCATAAGTCACCTCTTCATTCAAGTCACATGAAAGTTTAATTTCCACTAATGTTTGACAACCTCCATGTATATAGTACATTATATAGTGGGACCTTGTATTCTTTGTAGATGTATAGTTTTTAGTGGCCATATAAGACTTTATACATGCAAGTTACTAATTACAATGGTTTGTTTTATCCTTAAAGTTTTTAACATATTTTTTGGAACAAGATTAAGAATAAGTTTGGGTAGGATGTTCATTGTATTTTTGGGTAACCATATGTGTTCAAGGGGTATTTTTAGGAAGCTATAAGTAACATGAATGAAATAGAAATGCTCTAAGGAGGGTTGTCTTGTCGGACATGCTTTGGGGTTTATATCATGCATAACATCTAACGTCATATCTTGTATGAGACAAAGTATCAGACTAGTGTCGCATCCTATCGCATGAGGATAATTTTTTTACTCTATGGTAACTTGATTTGGCCTATGTGATAGGTTCTAAAAATTGATTTTGAAAATCCAGAACCATGTCATTATAGGTGATTGCAAGTGGGGGAACATGTGGATTAGGCAAGGGTGACCAAGGGTCCAAATTTCAAAGCAACTTCAAGTTAAAGAACTAGGGCAACTGCAAGTTCAATGGCAACTTTAAGCTTGGAGGACATAGCAAGTGTAGATTTTGAGTGATTGTAGGTCTCGAAAGCAAGGCAATTGTGTGTCTATGGTGACCTCGCGTCTAATATTATGGGTGACTTTGGGATCAAGGGTGATCGCGGCTGGGAACTTCAAGGGTGACCTCGGGTTGAAGAGCGACTTTAGGTAGCATTTTGAAGGTGACTGTGGATTTACAGTGCAATTTTTGTTGTAAGGTCATGGAGTGACCTCAAGTCCAAGGGACAACTTTGTGTCCAACATTCAAGGTTGATCGTAAGCACAGATCCCTATTAGCCCCTTTTGTATTATTTTTTTGCAAAAGTGAAAAGATGGCGATCCTTTAAAACTTAGTGAAGCATTGTATTTCTACATTCATCCATCTTTTAGAACAAAAAATACTTTTCAATCATCTCTATGCACTTATTCATTTAAATTTGGCAACTTCATCCATATTTTAAATAGAAATGGAAATTTTTCGGCAAAAAAGATTACTTCTAATTGGCAAAAAGTCGACAATTATTTTGGAAAGGTGCCATTTGGCCCCATAGTGCAAAAAAAAGGGGCTAGTCGTAATTAAGTGTGGCCTATTCACTCATGAAGTAACACATTGTGAGCCCTCAAGTTGGCACTAGTCTCAAGATTTTTGTTTTGTTTGTTTTTGCTTCATTTTAGTCATATTTTTTAAAATAAAAATAAAAAAGAGACTTTGAGTGGTATTTGGTAGAAGTCCCTAATAATACAATGAGGGGCCTTTCCTAGATGTACGAAGTATCTAAAACACTCAATTTTCTTATTTCTAATGCCTAGTTAAGAGTTTGAAAGATTAATTAGTCATTTACAAGAGATCTTAGGTCAAAGAGTTAGCCAGTTCTAGATGTGACAATTTGGCTAAATGAGAGTGATGATGAGAGGTTCCCTTTAGGTCTAGAGAGTCTACGTAGAAGACACCATCCAATTCATAAGAATTGGAAATAATTATTTAAATCTTGTAGGTAATCTTGAGTTAAAGTAAGTAGAAATACAAATGATAAGGTGGAAGAGACAATTGGAGCATAAAGAAAGGTATTAGCTTAAAAGCTTGCCAAGAAGTCAACAATGTCATTGGTTTATCCAAATTCCCTGATATCCAAATGATTTTTTATTTGGGTGGAAATTGAAAAAGAATAACTAAATTTAGTTTTCTTATAAATATTCCAAGTAGAATATGTGTTTTCCCTTTGATTTTTGAAACTTCCTAGAAGTTGCCCTAAAAGTTTTGGATTTTTCTGAATTGCACAAATGACTCCATGAGAAGTCAACCACTTTTTAATATGTTTGTAATTTCCTTAAAATTATGCATATTGAGGGAAAATCCCACTAAAAATTATGATAGGTTAATTTATGCTAATAGAACTTCACATCCAATTTAGAGGCTTTTTCAACATCGACAAATACCACAATTGGCAACTAAATTGAATTCCAAAAGAATTTTCAACTTGGCATAGAGTTGACCGGCATACAAGGAGCTCACAATGGCCAAATGATGCAAATAAGGGGCCTTTTCTTGCTCCCACAACTTTTCCAAACATTCATGTATAGTTAGTTCCTTTGAAAAATACAAATTTCAATTAATTGAATTTTTGACATTTCTTTGGATTTATCATTCGTGGTTTTTACAAGCCTAATGACCTAGGAATAAGGGATAGATAGATGTCTAATATAGTTTGGGCCTTTCAAATACAATCGGGCAATTAATTTTTGATTTTGAATTGTTCCCTAAAAGATAGAGAGGGTCCACCAATAGATTTGACTTTTTTACTTAGATTTAGATAGATTTTCAAAATATCTTGTCAAAAAACAAAATATCCATCAATTAACAAAAGGGGAGAGGCCTTGAAGTGGATATAGAAGGCCTCCCCTTCTCTTGTTTTTGGACCCTTTTTTTCTTGCTTGTATAGCCGATTCATGGTTGACTCTTTTCTTGTTTTCAAATCATTAACACATTGTTGGGTTAATATTCAAGGCATATTTGGCCCTTTTTTTAAGTTTCTTTCTTTCTTTTGAGCATTTGCTAACATTTCCAAATATTGGAACACTTCTTGAAGGAAGCGAGGGTCCCTCCAAGTTGATTATTTTTGCATCTTGGCATTTTAGGAAGTTTAGTCCTCTAAACTTCAATTTTCTAATTTTTTTTTAAGTTCATACTAACACCTAAGGGTCTCCCAACTTAATTTTGGCAATGCCATTAGTTGGAAACTTTAGCACTTGCTTTTAAATCTCTTAAATTTGAGTCTTGGGAGATTTGGTCCCCCAAACTTTGGGTTTTAGAATCACATGACCCTATACTAGCTCCTTATGTGAGAGTCTTCAATTTGGTGGCATCTCCCTAGAGCCTTTGAACTATAGACATGTATTAGTCTATGCTTTGAAGTCTATGTTAGGTTCTAAATTTAAATACTAACCTATGGCAAAGCTTATAAGCTTGCAATACATTTAAGTAACTTCTACCTCTATACTTTGATATAAACTAAACCATAAAAATGGTCTTTTTAAAATTTGAATCCAAATAATCAAGTTGATCAAATAGTCCACCCTACAATAAAAGCCCTAACTTTTATAAGTTTCAAAATTATGAAAATTTGAAGGCAAACTAGTATGGTTGTTCACAATATTACAAATATAATCAATTTAATGTGGTCACACTCTCTCAAATACTATGATTTTTATCTAATTATCATGCTACATTTATAATATTTCAATCTAACTTTCATACATATATATTTGATCCAAATTTTCACACTAATTAGATTATATTCATCAATAATCAATTCAATTATTGTAAAACATCTTGTACTATTCAAACTCCCACAACAATTGAATTGACTAGGAAGGTTGCTATTATGTGATCCTAAGAGCATGAACCCATGAGCCTAAAGGACTCTACACCTATATTGTAGATGTCTATATTATAGAAGCCATACATGATTATAGTGTAACTATATTTTAGGTGTTTATGTTATAAGCACCTTCAATGCTTGTAAAATATCTACTTATACATGCCCAAGGCTCACATGCTCACATTTCCTTACTTACACACTAGGATCATTGTAAAATGATACAAAATTCTAGTTTACAGCATGATGTTGTATGCTATAATATGCACCAATTGTAAAATTTCAGATTTCACAGAAAATTGCATTTGATATGAATGCACCATAATTTCGATTTTTCACATTAAACTGAAAGTTTCACCATCGGTGCACATTTAAGTGTAGAAGACATGTGATTTCATCTCTCAATAAAACAAATAAAACATAACAAAAATTAATCATATATAGTCGCAAATGGAAGCCTACGAAGTGCAGGAATTCAAAGTTCCAATTTAAGGTCATATATGTGGTCAAGTTCGAATACATAGGCTCATCCTTTCAGGATTACTATCCCCGAGGTTTATAAAGCTCAAATATGAAGATAAATTATTATCTTGCTTCAAACTTGACAAGAGACCAACTACGATCAGTCTTCAAAGCACATATTTCAAGCGTACCCAGTGAATCAGGGAGGATCACAAGATCAGTTACAACATCTCACTTCAGTTTAATATCTGTACTTTGCAAGAGGTCAACCACTTGGAAAAATAACTTACAGTATTTTATGATAGACTGAAACTCCACCCTTTCTTCAAAACTTTCCCATATGACACATATTACTGCTCAATATGCCATACCAGCTTGCTGTTCTGAAGCTCCAATTGCAACATTAGCAATCTTGACAGACTAAACAAACTGACAATTGGTGATTATCAGATGATTAGTCGGTACCTAACAAAATTGCAAGACATGCCAAACCTGGCGTCCAATACAAGCCTACACCTCCAACAAAATCATCAAGCCTCTAAAGATACAATTGTATCAGCTCGTCGCTTACTGCAGATGGGGTGAGGACCCCCAAGTCCGTGAATAGAAGTGTCAGATAATTTGGAGGAGTATAATCTCTGGCAGCGTTCTCAACTTCAGCGTCCTCTGGAACTGAATCCACAAAGTCCACGTGGCAAGGTGACGGACCCAAGTCCCTCTGCTCTAATGGATAGAGCCTCGCAAACTGCCAATACATATAAATAGCTCTTAGAACCCCTTCAAGGATACCTTCCAAAGAGTATATCCACTCTCCAGATGGGCTACTTTAGGTAACGCTGCCTCAATGCAAACAATGTCCATCACTTCAATTAAGGAAAAAACTTCTTACGCCCCTGCCTATCGTTCCATATCCTACGATTGTCTGCGTGTCGTTTGAGAAACCAAAGTTGCCACAGAAGCGTCAAGTTGAGTTCAGCCAGAAAACCTGAGACATGACACAGGACACATACCTTATAGCTTTCTGCAGCAACATAGACAGGCTTGTTCATGGACCGGGCAACCAATGCAGCTTGAAAAGTGCCAAGATAATTGATGATGCCACCACTCTCAACCACGCCTTCGGCACCAACCAATAACATGTCCACTTTCTCCATTATAAAACCCACACCCGAATCCAAAATCAGAGTGACTGGAATGCCAGCTGCTATCAGCTCCTTTGCCACCTTTGAACCTGTGCTGTCAGGCCTTCCTTCTGCAGAAGTACCACGCAATACAGAACCTGTAAGAAATAACAGACCAGAACTCCAGACTACGAAAAAAGGGCAGATACTATGAAGCATATCAAATCTGGAATCAGCATAAAATTTGAAAAAAAATTCCTGTGACAATGAAGTCAACCCACAAACGCCTGCTCCACTTAATACTACTTGAGTAGGGTTTAGGGTGTTAAAGAGATACTCGATAGCCAGATTTGTGGCTTCTGCACTTTAAATCTGTCGACTCATCATTTTTTGACAAGCTTTCATATCTGACAAATTGATGCAAGTCGCCCCAACATATGACCCTAATGATATTCATGTTACCTGTGCAAATGACGGAGAAATGTTTCCCATTTGCAGCTGCCAATTTCAGCAAAGACAGCACCACTCTTGAGAACCCATGCGTCAATATGGTGGATCCATTTAGAATAAAGTCTTGCCCAAGCATTGCAATTGTTCGTCGAGCCTGCCAGGTTCAAACAGTCAGCAACTGAACCAGTACTTGCAGACTATTCTTAAGATGATCCATATATGAACCCCGATCCCCAAAGTTACATTTTATCGAGAATTTCAAGAGATATATTGCTCTAGATCAATAGTAAGGTATACATGATTCAATTCCTGCTTAATTCATATGCAGCGAACTATCATGCTCTTCGATACTGGTATTATTTCAGGTTCCAAAATGAAAAAACAGTCACCAAACAATCAACCAAACCAAAGAAGACAATACCTTCTGTGATATTTCACTAAACCGTTCCCCACGCTCAATCAGACGTGCTTTGCCCGCTCGTATGTCCTCGTACTCTAGAGCACTTGTACGTGTGACGTATCGCAAGAAAAGATCGCAGCCTGCAGACAGTGGTATAGAGGTTTCATCCCGGGCCTGATCACGCCATTCACCCAACCCGACTGTCATGGTAAGCAAAATTATTTAGCCCTTAGTGCCTTGATGTTATCCACAGAACTCATGGCAGATTGTCGGCATTTGAACGTACCTTGAGGGCCTCGGAGGCTTTCTTAAGCTCGACCTCTAGCCCCATCATAGTGGATGCCTGGCTGCGCCTGATAACAGCTGTCAGAGCCTTGATAGCCGCCACAGCTTCAGCAAGATCGGGTTGAGTACGCCAGTAATTGAACTCTTCAATTACGCTGAAGGATGGGTCTCCAAGCGAACCCATTGCACTGGTGCGCGCTGGGCTTGTTTGCAGGCTGGCATCTTCAGCCTACGTTCAAATCATCACGCAAAAATACTCAGAAAAGGTGACATAAAACTCTTTAAAGAATAAGATAAATCGGTCAATACCCCATTTCTCATTTACATCATCAACCTTGCGACTTTGCTGCTTGCTGAAGCTCCATAATAATAAACAGGAATTCTTAGCCCACGATCCAGAACGAACTGACTTTTGGTGCGACTTGAAGTACAACGAAGCACTTCAATATTTCACTTTCTGTTGACCAAAGCAGATAATGTTGAACGTATCTTCACCACTCACCAACATAAAAACATCAAACCTCATCTGTATCATGTCGGTCAGACTTATTATACAAGGCACGCGATCGGTGTTCTCATTTGGCTTCACCTATGTCATCTCCGGTCAGTTCCTCACCTGTTTTAGCCATTCGAAGGTAACGCCTCCCGCGACCTTTTCAGCTTCCCCCGTATCCTCTACTGCGTTGTCTACCTTCATCTTGTGCCAAACTGGATTCAGCTCCACACAAATCCGTTAGATGCACCAGTTTGATTAGGTATTATTAAAATCGCCTCAACTAACATGATCTGTATGGATACGGTAGCATAATCACATCCTACCCCAACAGCTCTAACAAGTCGATTCCCTGGTTCTAAGCATGATGCTCTAGATTAAGACAATCAAGGCGTGAAGCGCAATAGGGACATATTATAGAAGTTTCATGCGACATCTCATTGAACTGACGCATATGTGTGCATGCGGCAGGTCAATAGAGAGAGCTCTAACAGAGTGAATAGTAGAAGATTACTAAAATCATCTGCCCGACATTGCTTTCAAGAGGACGGACCTTGTGATAATCAACTGCTCATCCAAACTATAAGACCGATTATCCACAGTCGATCGAACACTGCAATGCATATAACATTGCGCAGACCTGACGCTCAAAATCTTCCCAAGCAAAGTGCAGATACAATGCTCAAAGAATGTGCCATCTCGAGTAACTCCGTGTAGCATATGCCTTGGAAATATTCTGGCCGAGAGAATCAAGAAAGAGTACTCTTTTATGCTGGGATAAGACACATGTACCTTACATATGCCGTATATGCAATTAATTGCAGAAATATTTTTCATAAAATTGTTGATCTCATTTTTTAGAACCAAAGTACAAGAAAGAGCGACAATTACTTCGCAAACACTAACGCCTCTAGATCTCTGATTGCAACATACTGCTATTGAAATATGCCTGTTAAACATGATAATCGACCACAAGGACCTAGATCAAATCGTTGCGTCCTGTGACATGTGTAACACATTACACCTACTTTACAGCACTTCAGAACGCCAGACAGAGCTCAATCCTGATTCATGACCTCCATTTTCTCCCTAACTAAGGAAAGAAATTCTCCATGATAGAGTGATTTGGAGGCAATAAAGCAGAGAATTCCACAACCACAAGTCTTCACACGACAACTCAATCCACTTGCCGTTGCAATTTCAAATCAAATCTAAAAGATAACACCGACACTGCCGACCAAGACCTCAATTTGCTCTCCAATTAGGGGAAAAGGTATTCCTCACAAAAGAGTAATTCGGAGACACTAGAGCAGAGAATTCAGCGATGACACGAAACCTAGAACACTTGCATCGCAATTTCAAATCTATCCCATATTAGAACACCAATACGCAAAATCCACATTCCACTGGTGGAAGTAATGCATCACGCAAAATAATCTTCGCGCATCATTCTCTCGCCTTAAAACTCCGAATTATACATCAACGAGATCAAATTGACAACAAAAATTACCCCTACAAGAAACCCTAATTCAGTTGCGGTTCCAAAATTTCAACCTAAGTTAGAACACCGATACTTGAGACACGATTCGCTGGCGGAAGCAAACTGTCACGCAAAATCACCATCGCGTATCATTCTCTCGCCTAGAATCTCTGAATTATGAATCGAAGGGATCAAATTGACAACCGAAATTACCGGCAAATTCGCATACGTACCACCAATCGCTAAACTAGTTGAAGCGCTTCACTGTTGGTGTCTTCGTCTTCCTTGAGGTGAATTGTTTAGTAAACCATGCTCCCAGCTTCGCAAGCTTTACTTCCTCACAAACACGCAGCAGTGCTGAAGTTCCGCAAAGGAAGAGCGATTTCTGAACGCGATTGGAGTTCGAAACCCTAAAGTGCTTACTTGGCGGCCTGAGCTAGATGACTCAATTCGGTATTGTAGGGTTGCCCACAGAAGTTTGTTTATTTGGGCAGTGCAGAAAGGGATCTTTAGCTCATAAGAGAGCCTGGTAAGAGGGGGAATGTAGGTCAGGAGCTTTTCAAGAAAAGTAAATTATGGTTTGAGAAGATTCTAGATACAAAATCTTAATTTTCACAAGTTTTATGTTATTTTTTATACTTTTTTATTCCTTTATGAACTGATTTAGAATTGTGCATGGAATTTGTGAAGCACTAAGTGACCACTCTAGTTGTAGCACTTAGGAATAAACAAAAATTGCTTTTACCATGTACTTGGATGCACTTCATCCATTTCGTATAGCTCCTTCAACAAATAGTTAAAAAAACATTTGCATAATCCATCCAATGGATACTAGGACTCTTGAGGTGTTAACCTTTGAGAGAGCATGGTAGGAAGGGGAATGTAGATCTAGAACTTTGGGGATAAGAAAAACTATGGCTTCAAGAACATGTAGCCACAAGATCTTCACTTTTGCAAACTCCTTTTTCTTTCCATCTTTATACAAACTAATTCAGAACCTTGCACAATAATCATGAAGTACTAAGTAATTAAGTTAGTCACATTGTTAAAGAATAGACCAAGAACTGCTTTTTCAATATATTTGGATGTCTTGCATTCAATTTTGAATAGCTCTTGTAGTAAGCTCTTGAAAACAATCATAATCCACCTAGACAATGCCATCTCTCATAGGAGTTAATAGAATGTTATTTACATCCACAATCATTGCATTCAACAATTATGAGGTGGATCGTGTAATGGGTTTACCATAGCTCTTTAGTCATTTGAACTTAAGGTTTTGGGAAGTGCATTTCAGTGTGTTAACACAATTCTAGTTGTTCATGTCACCTCCAATCCCGAAAAAATCTTATATGTAAATTTCTCAACATTGTGGGAAGGGGCAACATGCTAAAAATAAGGTATATACATTTATCTTTTGTAATCTCACAACTCCTATGCAATTTTACATTCAAAATTAGCATACACACTAATAAGTAAGCTCTTTAAACAATTATATGGTTAGATTTTGAAAAAAAAATTGCTTCATTGGGGACAACCCATGCTCTTTTTTCATGCTCAAACACATGCTCTTTTTTCATGAGAATAACACACTTAGAAAGGCATCTCCACCGGGGCACGCCATACTGCCACGGTAAGAGCTTTGGCACGCCAAGATGACTTGCTGAGTCCCACCAGTTGTGGACTTTTCTATTTTTGAGCACAAGCTACTCCAAAATTCCCAACCCACAATGGGAAGCCCTCACGTTTGACCCTGTGCTACCAGGGATTTTTTTTAGTGAATTTTTGCTAGAAAGCAATGAAATTTTGTTTGTATAGAATATTAGGCAAAATACTCTTGCTTTTCAGTGGATGAAATCAGCAATTTGCTACCACATCTTGGGACAATATCGTTCTATTCGGATGAATGTATATAATTTTGGATGAATAAATAAAATTTAATCCATAGATTTCAAGTTTCATCCATTTCTATGGATGTAAATTGGTTCAGCTTTCCAGTGATTATCGCTTTTGGCACTGCCTACAATAAAATTTATTGTATTAGAAAAAAAAATCCCTATGCGCTACGTTAAAATCCAAATTCCAATGGTGCCTTAGGGTCAAGTCTAGGAAGGCAAGAAGAACTCACAGTTTCTCCTTTCCATGCAAAGAAGACGGTCATGATCAAATTTCCCAAGGTCATGCCCTTTCATAAACTTTGAAATCTTGTTGTTTGTCGTTACTCAGGCGCCTTGGGGAGCAGGTTTTGCTATTTTGAAGGTCATTAAAAATACATGCTAATAGGAGCCCAAAATCCAAGCCATGCCAATTTGAAAAAATACACAAGCCAAATCCCATTTGGCGTGCTCATTTTGACGCTTATTTATGGTAGAGATGCTTCACTTAACCCTTAAATGTCAACGCGGACATTTTGTGTCCGATGGATGGCTTCACTGTAAAAAAACAAAATGCACCTATTGGTCCAATAATCGGAGCAATTTTGCTAACTACCTTGGTCATTAGTTAAGCACTTCGGGCTTAACCCTATAAGGACGCCGCGGACTAGAGTGGTATGATGGATGAGAGAGAACTGTCTCATGTGAGACAAAAGTGTGATTGTTCATCCTTGGAATTTTTTGCAAAAAGGGGGAGGTCTTGCACAATAGTATGACCTCCAATGATTACTTTCGTTTATTTTTAAATAGATGATTCACACTGTTTCAAAAAAGAAGGTTTCCACGATGACCAACCCATCCTTACAGGGTTAACCCTTAAACGCTAGATTGGTCACCGTGGCAAAAAGCGGTTAGTGAACAGTACAAGATGCCAGTGCTAACCAGAAGAAGACACATTATTCATGAAGGCCGCTTTGCATGTTGTTCTCTTGAAAATTGCTATGCGGGCAGTATAAGTTCTAAAATCGTGTCTATCAATCTCCGTGAGTTTTTCTTACAATTTGTAGCAGCTAAAAATGAAGGTGCATTGAATGGCGCTATTTCTTGCTGTCCAAGACAATGCACGCCTGAATTATCACTTTGACAAAAAAAAAATTGGATGAAAAATACCTTCCTTACATCCAATACAACAATTTTTGTCATTCATCGGACGTAAAATGTCCGCGTCGTCATTTAAGGGTTAAGACTGCCATACCTCATTCAACAAAAGGGAGACAGGATATAGGTAGGACTGTATGAGGACCAATTCTACAATGAAAGAGAGTCAACATGCAATCATGACAATATTTTGGGAGGGACCCAATTTCAAGGACCCTAGGAGATGCTTTACTCATTAAAACTTCTCCGAGAAACCTGAAGTCTTGATTCTCAATGTTTGTCCTCGTGTCAATTTTGGCTCCTGATTTGAAGACTCAAAGAATGTAGACCTCATTGTGACCTAAATTTGCCACTGCCGCCTCTCCCTTTTGGCAACTGGACCATCAAAATCAAGGCTATTGACATGCCGTCTGTAAGTGAGCCACGGCAACTGCTGACCATCAAAAGCTACCTGGAAGTCCTCTCATTGACTGTGGAATGTTACTGGAGAGACCTCTTGGGGAAAGCCAGTGTTCCATAAGTCCAACATAAGGTCGATTCCCACCTGGCGTTTGCAAACACCATGAGTTTAACCCTTGAACGCCGGGCTGGTGACCGTGGAAATCAGGCATTTTGGAACTGTGTGACATCATCTATTTTAAAAAACCAAAAATATTTATTGGAAGTCAAACTACTGTAGGAGATCTTCCCTTTCCACCCCTAATTTTGGGGATGAATAGTTGCAATTCTGTCCTACATAGAAGAATTCCTTGTCATTCATCGAACGAAAAACATCCACCTCGGCGTTTAGGGGTTAAAGATAAAACTTTGTCATTGAAAGACAATAATTTTTTTTTCTGGCAATTCAGGTTCAGAATCATAGTGATAGTTTTTTAATGAGGCGTAGTTCCCCCATGCTTGGTACTCATCGTAAAGGACCTCATATACCCCACACAGCCAATTACTGATTTTGATGCGATGACCAAAAATAGTCTAAATTTCAAACTTTCAATGATTTTAAAAATTAACATGTCACCATCCCAAATCTATGGACAAGGAATTGTAATGAGCATTTAAATTTTAGAAAAGTTTTAACTACAATTCAATGTCTAAACACATGCTCTTAGTAAGGGGTGGAGAGATTGTTTTTATAATGAAATTCATTATCCATCATGAATCTTCAAAGGATATGGGACAATTTGAAGATGAGAGCTTGACCACTCATTGTCAAAATGTAGGAATTGTGTGCAATGTAGAACTTCAAACCTCATGTAGGCATAGTAGAATAACTTTTTTCAAGAAACTTTGAACTAAAAAAAATTGGTAAATCAAATTAAATTTCATCTCCAAAAATTTGTTTGAGATTCTAAGCCTCCAATCAAAAGTTTGGGACAAAATTCAAAAAGGAGTTGGGGCAAACTCCTAAAGTTTCAATGCATATTAACTCTTCAATACCCAAGGCCTTTTCTGAGCTTCTTGAAACTTGCTCTAAATTGAACTAAAAGACAACATTCTAATAAGTTCTATCAATCTTTTAAAATTGTAACCATACAAATTCAAACCTAACATGTTAAGTTTCAAATGGGAAAAGAAAAGTTAACAATATCACTTATGAATTGAAAGATTGTAATATTTGATCGTGAGGGTGTTCAAACTATGAAACCAATTTGAAGTCTTTTAATCCTCTTTTCACATGTCAAATCTAAAAAATTGGTCAATAAAAAAATATGAGGGTTAAAGGACAGAACATGCATACCCCCAATGAATTTATAGCTTTTCAAAATTTGTTCTTTTATTCTTTTAAATGAATTTTTCATGTGATTTTTTTGGTAAGATCTAATGTCTTTGAGAGCCCTTGATACTAAAAAATTAAGATTTGCAATGGACACCTTTGCACAAAATCTTAAATAGAAAAATCATAATGATTCATTTTCATAATTTGATTTTTGATGCTAAAACTTAACTTCCAAAATAATTTCAAAATAAAAAAATACTAAAAATAGGAACTTAGTTAGTTTTTTTATTTAACTTCAAAGTTTTGTAGACAAGAGAACTCGGTACCTCAAGCATTTTAAAGATTAAAGTACGTATCTCCTTGACCACCACTTCTTGCTACTCTACCTAATTACTATTATTATTAGACAAGTCAAATTCTCATATTTTCTTCTTGGCAAGTGAAAGGAGCTTCCAACACACCAAAGAATGCAACATTCGAATATTGTATGCAAAAGTCACAATGGGTCAAATCTTTTTTTGATGGAGGTTACAAAGTTGTTCTTCCACATAGGTACATATTGATTTTGAAGATGTACACTAAGTGATGATGGTCTTGGGTTAGTGGTGCATATAGGGTTTATAGGTTATAGTTGCATTTCACAATGAGGAAAAACACACACATTTAGGACATCCCAAATGTATTGGGTGTCATTAACTTACCGTAAGCTTACTGCAAATTGATTTTGCAATATATTTGAACCATTTTTTTCATTTTTATGTTGGGACCACGCTACACTAAAAAAATTTTTAGTATCATCCATACCTAGATATTTACTAAAGGCTATAATTTTCTATAGAAGATGAATATTTTTACCAAGAATATAGATATCAATACAATTCAAAGAGAAAAAATTCTATAAACATAGTTGGCAAAAGTATTTGTCAAAAGGAGAAATTTATATCATTTTAAAATCAATTTGTCTTGGTGACAATGAATACAATTATTAGTGTAGTGAAAGAGAGAACACAATTTTTGAAAAAAAATTATTCAAATTGAAGCAAGAAGCCCATTGATTCACATTTTTTTGTATGCATGAGAACAAAAAATTAAGATTAATTTCACATGCATTTCAATCAACTGATTTTTTGAAAAAATTGATACTTTATAGGGTGGTCAAAATAAAAACATATAGCTTCCCATTGTGGGCCAGAGGGAGGGACTATTCTTGTCTTTGGGGATTCTAATGTGTCTCTTACTTCCTTACATGGTTCCAATGGACATCCAAAAGCACCCTTGGTAGAATGAAACAAAGAATGAGCCTTTAGCCATATGTAGTGTGCTCATTGAATTCATGAAATGGTGACTATCTAATCCAACTCTAAAACTTTGAGTCCCAATTGTACACTCAATGCAAAAAAAATTACATTAGAATACAACGAAATTGAATTTGATCCAAAAATAGAGCTTTGAATTGAACTCCAATCTCAATAGTGGATCTACTTACTTTAGTCAATCTACAAAGCTAGTTCAAGGGGAAGTTGGGCTACACACACCACATGTGTCAATGAAAAGTTGTTTCTCTTCAATGTTGTTATTCACACTACATTATTGTAAAAATGAAATTTAGTGTTTTTAACACTTATTACAAATGATGAATGTCAATATGAACATCAATTATCAACTACATTTCTACCAAAGAAAACATAATTATTAACAAGATAGGACAACTTGTCCTATATTAGTATTTTAAATTAAATTAAATTGTCAATATGAACACTAATCACCAACTAAAAAATGAGAATTATTATAAGTTCACCGATGTGATAAATAACATTGTAGATAATATAATACTAAACACTAAATATCATTTGCAATGCAATTTTCCTTCACATGGCTCCTTGTCTTTTGTTGAAATAAGAAAGTACATTACAAAAATGCATTTTGAAAGGTCATAAAACCATAACTTTTAGCTTGGGAGTTCACAAATACAAAATATAGCTAACGTGAGGAGATCTTTGGCAAGATAGTAGGTCACCTTTGAAATAACTAGTCCAATGTCTTATGTAGCTTGTGTTTCAAAAATTCATGCATAAACTCATCAAAATTTAAATTAGGAAAAAGATACAAGCACGAGAATTAAACTTATCTCTCTCAAGTGTCACTAAGCTTATTTACTTGTAATCACCATGTGTTTGCAGTTTAGCCAAAACAAAGTGGAATTTGGGTGAAAAGACTAAATAATGTGATTTTCTAATTGTTTTTAGTAATTGGGGAAAAAAGCATGTTGAAGTGGAGGTAGAGAAATTTGACCCCACTAATATAGAGGTTAGTATTCACTTCTAAAGTTCATCCCAATAGAACACCAATAATTAGTAATTGGGTCTCTTTCAAAAACAAAAACAAATAGATCACTAGTAGAAACATGAGCCACGTAGACTTCATAAACATGTCACTAAACACCTATATCTAGTGAAGTTAGTCATGTGAGTCCTCTCATAGGGCTCTAGAGTAGTCTATGTGACCTATATTTCTACTACTGGATAAAAAGCTATCCATAAATCAAGATAACAGAGATTGCATATTAATCCCTAAATATTTTTTATGCTCAAAAATTGAGTTGAGAGTTTTAGAAAAAATATTTGAAAAACAACAATTTTGATTTTCATCTTTTAAATATTTGCTTGTGTAGAAGTAGGAACTACACAGAAATATAAACTAATTGGTTGAGGATTCTCAAATGGAATTAAAAGATACTAATCCCAATGGTGGGATTGTTCTAGCAAAAAACAACAACCATGTGGAACATTTTTTGAATTTATTTGAAAATTGAGTTAAAAAATGAATCTTATAAGTATTTTTTGGAAGAAGATGTTCTAATTTCCCCCAAAATATGAATCTTTTCATCACTTTCTCATCACTTTCTCATCACTAGTTCAAGTAGAATGAATTAAATCTTTCCATATGCACTAAAATATTTTCTTTTAGAATCCAAATAAAAATATATATATTTTGAAATTTTGAAATTTTTGTGCTCTTTGTGATGAACTCTATTTTGAGCTTAGCATTGCATAACTTTTGCTCCCATGCACCAATTGAAACAAAAATTATGTCCACATGAAGCTAATGTATTTTTCTATCTTCAAAAAACCAAATTAGAAATTGAGATAATATAACTCTATCCGAATTCTAATTTATCTATCAAAGAGACAAAAGGTCCTTCTAGGATTAAATAATTATTCAACAAAGAATGTTGGATTCGCCTTCGAAGTACTGTAATTTACTCTTTTGGTCCCTCCTCTTTGCTTGAAGGCTAAAACTATAAAATACTTTTGCTTTAGTCTTCTTTGTATTGTCCTTTTGTAATAGAGTCTTTTTCTCATCACTTCCATCTAAAATATAAAAGAAATTAATAGATAAAAATCTTATTGCAAATCACAATTTTCGTTAACCTTGAAATGCTAGACAATCCGAAAGTGACTAATGGATGACTTTCTACATCACCATAAAAATGAAGAATGTACTTATTGGTTTATAAATTAGGTCATTTTTGACAAAGTACCTTGCTCATAAGTCTCCTCTTTCTAGAATAAAAGATTTCAAAGAAGTGCAATTTGTGGATAAAATAATGAAAAGTATTTCACTTCTTGTTGCACAAAGTCAAAGAAAATGTTTCTCCCAACCCTTCTTTGAATTTTGTCCCTAACTTTTTATTGGAGAATCAAAATCTCAAACAGATTTTTGGAGATGAAAGCTAACTTAATTTCCCAACTTTTTTTAGTTCAAAGTTTTTTGAAAAAAGTTATTCTACTATGCCTAAACGAGGTCTAAAGTTCTACATTGAACACAATTCCTGCATTTGACTTAATTAGGTATGAGTAGTTGAGCATCTACTAATCCTAATTTATATATCCCACATGGATTGTTTTACTTCCCATCACCCCACTTGTATAAGCATATTACCTACGCAACCTCTCACACTCACTTTATTAGAGCCTTACAAATCTTACGGAGGTGAGAGTTGGGAATTGTTGGACCTCTTGAGTTTTCCTATTTGGATCCCTACTAATTTGGGTATGGGTTGCCATTGTTCTTATGTAATGGGCTCTTGACCCAACTCATAGATATGAGTGGCCATCAGCAGATGGAATCTTCATTTCTGGAAGATTTTTATGTTGTTATTGTAAACTATTGTCGTTGTGGTGGGTTATCGACACAGAGGTGTTAAATTGTCTTAGAAGCGCTCTCAGGTCGATGCCACCTCGGTTGCCAAGTAGGTTCGGTAGATAGTGGAGCACTCAGGTGGGAAAGCATGATAATTTACAGTTGATTTAATGCCATCGTAATGCCAAGTAGGAACGTACCTATAACATTGTTAGGGGTAGTCACAACTTCTTCATCAACTTGAAGTTCTGTGAAGAATGAAACAATACGAGAGAAAATAGGAGCCAATGCATAACAGTTTTGGTGAAGAAGGTGTGACATCCCTTTTGCGTCACGTGGAGGACTTCTGCGGAGAATGGGTTCACCTCCAACTAAAAATACACAAGTATTATAGGTGTTGGGTTGTCGTTCAAAGGGTAGGGCAAGCAATGCGGATCATAGAATATACTTAGCTCGTGAACTCTTCCACGTGTCCATTCTTTTGCTCAAGAGGAGAATAACAGACATTGAAAAAACTTAGCAGCATAAGTATATTCTACCACTAAGAACTTGTTGCAAGCCAATCCTAAATCGCCACATCTCGATTCCGTGAAGAATGGGAACGCAATGAAGAAGCCGTGACTACCCCTACTGTTAACCCTAGATGGACACTATGGAAAACACTAAATCCTACAAACGAACTAGGGCCTACGCTAATGTGGCGTGATACAATCACCAGGCCTTGTGGAGATTGCGGGTTGTTCGTGGCATAGCTATAAGACTGTGCCTTCGATGAAACTGTAGGACTACGCCTTGGCAGAACTGTAGGACCGCTACATAAATTTCACTATTCTACAAGTCTTGCACATAACATATATAATGACATTTCTAGGGTTTTAGGCAACGGTTTAGGGTTTAGGTTGTCTATTTTTTAACTATGAGTGGCTAAGCCCCTACCACTAGAAGAAACCAACATTGGTTTCTTCTAGTGTACTACATATCCCATATGGGCTGGGTTCCCTCTTAACACCCCTCATATATATAAAGCCAAGATGTCTTCTCAATTCTAAACAAAAGTAATGATTGACTTTTGAAGAAAAGTGTGACGCCATACTACATCAATGTGGGCACATTTCAAATGTGTGATCTAATGTCATGTAGAGAAAGACAACATTTAAATAACTTTTTCAATTTCTACTAAAACAATATTTTGTGGCGCAATTCAAGCAATATTTTTCAAAGTTCCTAAAGGACATATAAGTTCTAAGTACTAAGTTCCACACACATTTAAGAAAAGAATATATTAAAGGTAATATAATTTATGTCATATAGACATATGAAGTAGATTCTACCTTGGGTTCTTTTCTTGAGGTTAGGCTATGTAATATAAATTATTGGCAAGTAATAGGTAGTACGCAATCAAATATGAGTATCAATTGCGAGGTGTGTGAATTATCTATATAGTGTAATTATTATTATTTCACTAAAATCCTCAAAAGTCTTATATCATAAAATCAATGCAATTTTTTTCAATATAAATTGAATGAATTACAACAATAGGAGTTGCATTGTAGTTGTCTGTGTTGTGAGTTGAGTTGTATTGCATTGTGTTGCATTGGTCTTTGTTCTATTCCCTTATCTTGTTGAATGGAGGATGCACATGGCTTCTTTACAACTCTATATTTATAGTTTCCTAAAAACTCTTAAGAGTTCATTTTAGCAAATGATGAAGATAAAAAAAATTATAAGTATTTATTAAAGAGCATTAGTAATCCTCAAAGTGTCTTTCTCATAAAGTATTTAGCCTTTTTTAATTTCAAGGGGACCATTAGAGGGGATTTGAGGACTCTAGAGGGCCATTTTAGCCTAGTTCCCATCTCTACTCTCTTCAAAAATTCCAAAAGTTCCCACTTACTAGATTTTTCATGGAAAGTTCAAAAGCAAATTGCACAAACATTGTTGATGGATGGGTTGACAACTCCAATTTGCCACATTGTTAATGAGTTGCCAATTATTTATGCTTTACTACTTCAAAGTAATACTAATCAAAAATCAACTTCACATTAATGTAATCCAACACATAGAGCAATCAAAATACAAAGTTTCAACTTTCAAGCAACTCTCACTGCAAATACAAGCTCTTTATACAAATGGAGTAGTAGTAGGTGAAACAACCCATGTAGGAAATATAAATTAGGATTAGTAGAATCTCAACCTCTAATAGTTAACTCAAATGCAGAATTTTTTTTCAAAGTGAAATTTCAGACCTCAATTAGGCATAGTAGAATAATTTTTTTCACAAAAATTCAAAGTGAAGAAAATTGGTAAATTAATTTCAGTTTCATCTCCAAAAACCCATTTGTGATTTAAATCCTCCAATCAAAAGTTATGGCCAAAATTTAGAAAGAAGTTGGAGGGGCTTTTTTTTTGGACGTTTTGAAACATCTTTTTTGAATTTTGTTCATAAATTTTTTTTAGAGCTTCAAAATCACAAAAAAAAATTTGGAGATGAAAGTCAAATCTATTTAAAAACTTTACTTTGTTTAAAGATTTTTGAAAAAAATTATTTTACTATGCCTAAATGAGGTTTGAAATTTCACTTTAAACAAAATTCCTATGTTTTGACAATGAACGGTCAAGCTCTCATCTTCAAATTATCCCATAGCATTTGAGGATTCATAATGGACAATGCATTTCACTATAAAACCAACCTCTCCCTCCTTCACTCTCACTAAATTTCATTGATAGTAATCCTTCATTAGACCTTAGAAAACATTTTGACAATAGATAGTCAAATGGTAGACATTTTAGGGACCATCTCAATGGATTGTTAATGGATTATCTGTATTTTATTTTATTTTCAAGTTATTTTTGCTGATGTTGTTGTGTACATTCAAGATATTCTTTGTCCAATGTGGCAAGTTCACGACCACATCGGATTCGTTCCCATAACAACTTCTAACAAAAGTGGGGGCATTGAAACATCTTGGGAACTCACAAGCTTCTAATGCCCTCAAATCCCCTCTAATGCCTTTATATCATCATGTATACTATCTTATTCCGATAACATCAAATACATTGCATCTAGTTTATATCACATTATAAAAGTAAAATTAAGGGTGTGACATAATTGAAGTGAAAGTACAAGAGGATGTCCACCCTTGACTAAACTTATATTTGGCTTGCCTAATCTTCACATAAGAGGATGGAATATTTAGTGACCATTTAGAAGAGCTCTAACACTTTTTCACCCACTTGCATTGTATATGAATTCTTTGTTGTACAAAGGTGAAACTATTCTTAGGTAGGATCGCCTTAAATCCTTAACTCCTAAATGCCCAAACTACATTTTTTGGTGACATAGTGATTTTGGGCAACTCACTACGAATGGATTTTTTTTCTTTGAAATTTTCACAGAAAAGGTGGACAAGGTTTTTCTTTAAGGCCCAAGAATTTTCATAACTTTTGACTATATAGTTAAAATGTTATTGTATGGTATGTGTTTTTCATTATTCATTAGTGAGTCCGGGCAGCTCAATTTTTTTTGTTAAGAAATCACTTTTTTAAGAAACAATAATTTGAAATTGGTTTTTCAGATTTATACATACAAGGAAAGCTTTGAATTATTCCATTTTGTTTAATGAGATGAAAGTTATGAGGAGTTTTAGTTTGCAGGCAATTATGGATTATTTGCTCTAAAATAAACTTTGAAGTCCTTTATTTAACTCCATTTTCAATACTTTTGGAAAAAAATAAAATCATAGGATTTAGATTGTTTATTGTAAAGCAGTACAACCATGGGATTGGCATTTTCAATTCCATAACTAAACTCTTAACAATCTAGTATTTTGAATCATTTTCTATTTTTTTCTTATGCATCATACAATTCCAAATGATCCGTATCATTTCAAGCATGTGACCAACTTGCCCTATCGAATGAATCCAAAGAAGCACCACATTTTTGGACATTTGTTCATACAAATGTGACCTTATGAAGTTGAACTGCATGATTTTTCACAAGACCCCCAAAAGGATTTTTTTTCCCATTCAAACCCTAATATCTTGCAATCTACATAGTGGAAATTTTTGAAATTTTTTCCACATCTTCTCAAACCAGCTTACTACAAGATCCTATAGTTATATCTGTCCAAAAATTTTTTGTTTTTTTTTGTTTTTTTTTCTAAAATTTGGTACTTGTACTAGAAATGGCAATTTTAGAGCATTTTTGGTGAAAACATCGTCAAAAACATTTAGGGGTTAAGGACCAAGGGATAGTCCACATTTCCAATATTGTAGAGATGTATTATAAAATGAAAACTAGAATAACAATTTAATCATAGATCTCAAACAATAGTTGTAAAATATGATCTATAGATCATATCCTCATGGTTAGATCAATTGCTATTTTTCAATAACATTTGAAGCCTAAACTTAAAAATCCCTTGTAAAATTGATTGTAGATAGAATACTTATGATTTTCACAAGTTTCTTTCCTTAAAGTTCAAAATGTTAAGTTACAATTATAGTATTAATTTTTTGAAGATTTTTATTTTATTTTTTATTCAAATAGTTTCAAAGGATCATTTTTTGAAGTGAAAAAGTGAGTTAGAGAGGCCAAACCTACCTATACCCTTGGAATTACAAAATATTTGAAAAACAAAGTCTTTAGAATCGAAATTGTACAAATGTTAATGAACTAACATGAAAATCTTCAAAAAAATCATTGGATGAAAAAATACATTTTTGTAAGCTTGGGATGTGTTTGCATTCATTGGTTGTTCAAAATTTGAATATTTGGTCCTTCAAGGTTGAGGGTGCAAATTTCTTTGAAAGCATTACTTCTTCACTCCAAAACAATTATGTTGTTTGTAAAAACAAGTTTAAATAAGCCTCAGATTTTATTAAAAAGAAATAGTACTGTGCACTTATAATATGTGTCATACTGTCATATGCTTGCTATATGTGTCAACTACTACAAAATTATATTGTAAGAAATCGTTATCTCCATGTTCATTTTTTCTAGTGCAATTCCAAACTTAGCTAATTTTAACTAGTGATCTCAAACTATGAGATTATTTTAGGGCAAAAGAACATTGAATGCCAAGAATTTTTAATTTTTTAATCAGATAAAGACAAGCTGCAATTAAAGTTGGGTGAAATTCAAGAACAATATTTGAGAACAATATGTGAAAGTTATAAGAGGTTAAAGTTGAATTGTTTTATTTTCTAAAATCATGCCCTTACTACCTTATTTTGAGTGTTCACACCTTGAAAGAAGTGCAACAAGCATTTATCTTTTCTCTGTATTTCTAGGTTTGCTTTTGAGAACATTCTCATATTTGGATGACCCTATCTTAATAACCTATTTATCTCTTGAAAAACTTGTGACTAGTCCAATATTTAGGAAGAACCGCTGGTTAATTCCTTGATAGCCATTGGAATTGGGATAACCCTGGTTGCAATTTGAAAGCATTGGAAAAAATAATAGTGAAAAAATCTATAAAATTTCTATTTGGAATAAAAAATTGAGAAAAAATCCAGCCAAGTACTTGAAGAAAAAAAAGTTGAATATGGAAATTAAAGTAAAATAATTGTTAAAACTCAAAAAACATCCCCAAAGTTGGGCTAACCTACGAAGGCACATGAAAATTTAAATCGTTAAGAATGAGATTTGTTGCATCCTATTAATTCTATACTAAATAGTGAATATAGGTTGCTTGGACAATAAGATTGCCTTACCCCAAGAAAGTTACTTTACAAGCCATCAAAGTCAATAAAAACTTCTACATATATTTCCATTTGTACACATGAAGGTTCATGAGTCCCAATTACAACAATATCTAATTCAAAAGTAGTGCATTCTTGTAGAATAATAGTAAATATTTATATAGTGTCAAATGCCGAGAAATTAGTGTGGGGCAACCTAATTTCACTATTTAGTGTAGTTAAAATTCAAAACAAAATTAGAAATCATATCATATCATTCTTAATATTTTGATTATTGAAATTCGATTTCAGTGGCCGGCTTGAAACTTAGTCCAAAAGGGCGGCCCATTGGAAACCAGAAAATTGACTACTTCGTCTTACTAGTAGGTCCTGGTACCCAAGTCAACCCCGTCTTTTGGAATTGGGACAAAGCAAACCAGAAGTCTTGGATAAAGTCAACCCCAGGATTGTCCTCGACGTAAGTTAAGCTTAAAATACTCCTCTTTTTTTTTTTTTTTTCTGACACAAATGAAACGAAATTTCATTGCAAGGGAGAAAAGGTTACAAACAAGCCAGCCACAAAATACTCCTCTTCAGAAACCACCGTGGCTGGATCATTAATGAAATCTAAGCTTATCTACAGTATTGTACAGTACAGTGGTGAAGTCAAATCATATGCATACGTTAATATTTTGATAAAAAAATTATTCACTACTTTCAGAGTATGAACAGAAAATAAAATAAGTTTTTCCTGCCAGGCCATTTGTGTCTGGTGGGCTTTGATTTCTGTTCTGTTGCAATGAATTTTTTTTTTTTCTTCTTGAAACACATGGACAATTTCCATTGGAAGGGGGGGAAAATATATCGAACCAAACGACAAATCCTCGGCGAGGGAACCAACAGTACCACAATTAAAATTTTCAGCCTAATTCCCAGATGTTTATCATTTTCAGAAAGTCTAACAACATTAAGCGAGCAATCACACAAACGACCCAGAGGACGAGGCTATCAGCTCATCGAGGTCAGAACGCTTCACACAAAAGTTCCCATCTTACAATGGATTTCCATTTGTTTCAAAAAAAAAAAAAAAAGTTCCCATCTTGGGGTGAGCAAGATGCCAACACATTGGAAGATGAGATCTCACCCCAAAGAAGTCCGTTTGTAACCAAATGTTGTCAAACTTTTTGAGGTGGGCACCTGCAATGATGAATTCTGTTTCATTTTTGTTGAAAAATAAAATATAAAAAAATCACTTTTGCTTCTTAGACAATACTATAGCTTTTGGTTGTAACAATGATCATTCACGTTTTAAATTTTTTGGCTTTTAATCTTGGGGCGGTTGCTAGTCAACTACCACAAATTCCAAGTCAACTTTACTTATTGAAGCATCTACACTACAAGACACTTTGTCCCTATAGCATTGGTCCACTTTTTCTTTTCCTTGGAGGATGCCAAATCTTCCATTCGAAGGTAGGCCAAACCAACATGGTGCACAAGCTAGACAATGACGCCAAGCTGAGTGTGCACGTGGCCAAGTGCAATGATAGGACTGCAAGACTGCAACACGTATTCATTGTTCTACAAGTCCTGCATACAATGCACCTGACGACGGTTTCAGGGTTTTAGGAGTTGGGTCATGATTTGGATGTCTTCTTTAGTCCCACATGGATTGTCTTACCTCCTATCTTTGCATATGCATATAAAGAACTTGTCTTGTTTAATTCTAAATGCAAATAATGGATGGCTTTTGAAGTATAGTTACAGCCATTGCATGGTGCATAGTGTAAAACTATGCACCATGACAAAAAAAAATTAATGAAAATTTAATTTTAACCTCACCCCTCTTATAATTTTGGAAGGGTGCAATTTTGTAAAAGATTTTATATTTAAGGTTAAGTTTAGATTGATCCCCACCTCCCCTTCTTGTAATTTTGGGAGGGTGGGATTGCAAACAATCAGTATGGGATAATCCCATACTGTTGTATTTGTATCCTGTCATCCGTATCTATATATTGTTGTATCATATTCGTATTCATATCTGTACCATATTTTGTATGTACATATGATGGCTATTGATTTTTCTTGTAGGGGATGGAATTTTTTTGAAATGAATCGGATGGCTCCTAATTTTTGGGAGGTGGCGGGGGTAATTTTTTTAGAGGGGGGAGTGTGACAGACTCTTTTCAGTGGATAGTGAGGTAGATGTTGAATTCAATAAGTGGCATAAACAATATTCTATAAGTGGTATAAATTTTCTTTTGGAGTACCTATGGGCACTTCCACTTTAATTGAATGTCATTGCATTTTCTTACTTTTCCAAGAATTTTTTGTTAGAAAATGCTCACAACATTGTTTTCTAAACCTTAAACCTTATACTATGTGTGCTACAATAGAATTTCATCATTCTATGGGTCCTATACAAAATAAACACTTACATTATTTTAGGATTATTAGAAATTTCTTAGGAGGGGGCTTGGTGCTTCCATGTCCTACAATAGCTTCAAAAACTATTGATTGAATTGCCCCATGAAACGTTATTTTAGTAGGGTTCAAAAAACAATGTTGTGAGCTTTGTCTACCCAAATTTTCTTTGAAAAGTAAGAACACACAATGATGTTCAATTCAAATGGAAGTGCTCATAAGTGCTCTAAGAGAAAATTTATACCATTTATAGAATATTGTTTACAAAACTTATTGAATTCAACATCTATCTCACTTTGTTTTAAAAGCCATCCATTATTTGTATTTAAAATTAAAAAATAAAAGTTTTTTATAAGCATATGCAAAGATAGGAGGTAAGACAACCCATGTGGAACATGTGGGACTAAAGAAGACATCCTAATCCCAACCCAACACCTAAAACCCTAGAATCATTGTCGGGTGCATTTTGTGTAGGACTTGTAGAACAATGAAGTAGTACTACGGTCCTACAATTCTATTGGGGTTGCGGTCTTGTGTTGTGCCTTGACACTCATGCACTTGATTGGGAGTCATTGTCCTACCCATGCGCCGTGTTAGTCGGGCCCACCCTTGAGAGGAGGATTTAGAATCATGCTTTTTTCTTTGCCACATTGACTTGTGCAAAATTAGGACCATAGTTGCTCAAATTTTCCAGAGCATCTCTACCAAGGTACAAAATATTGTTGAGCCCGGCTGATCTCTTTTATTCCACCAGCTGAAGACTTGTTATTATTCAACTACAACAAAATTTGGTTGCCATACTACAAACAACAATGGCTTGGCTATTTGACTAGCGCTATGGTATTGACAAGAAGAGAAGGGTGTGGACTTTTTTTCAATGGAGGTACGGGCATCGAGTCCAACTTTGCATTGGTTGGGGATAAGGTTGCATTTGTGGTGCAAGGGAACAATTGAAAATCCCATAAGGATTGACACCCCTAAATACTATGAGTGAGACTAGGCCTTGAGTATAAGCCTCCTTGTCCTCCCAAATAACCTTTGAGAAAGAGAAAAAATTGTGATTTACTACTATAACCAACAATCCATGATGCCATATTTAACTACTTTTGGACTATTGAAAGTCCAAAATTTTAAAAATGCAGAAATCTCCCAATGCATGGTGTGAGGCATATTCTTTGGAATCAAACTATAGTTCTACTTGAGTTAGATCCTCTTAAGTGGCCACATGCTCATGTGGTAGGACCCTCCATACTTGCGAGGGATGATCTACATCCTTTGAGATGGGAGCGTCCGTGCTATGGAGTAAAGGAGCTAATTGCTCAAACTTAAAACAGAGTACAAGTAGAACTTTCTTTAGTGCATAGTGATTATGCAGTTAGTGTGGTTTATGCATTTAGAGAAGCCATAGGACCACTTGTCATTTCATTTTGAATCATGGGCATGGGCCATGGATTGTCTACAAACTCTCTGAATGCATATTATGTTCTAAGGGAAGTTGAACTAAGAGAGGTTCTACTTGTATAATGGACTAGTTCGGATTTTGTAGGTCATGCCTTCAATTCTTTTTAAAGGCAACTTCTGTTATTTTCTATATCAATATGAATAAATTATGGTGAATCCACCTTACCTTTCAGTTACTTTCCAGTTTCATTCATCCACACTAAAAGTTTGTATTTGCATTTGCCTTGTCATTTTCTATGTTCTCTTTTACTATAAGAGGTTGAGTGCAGGGATCATGTCGGGAGATTTCTGGTTCCTAATTATGTGTGGAAATACTAATATGGAAAATGAGACCTAATAGTTCCAGTTGAATAATAACCGTTTTTATTGGTTTCATGCCACACTTACACTCCTTGCCTCTTGGATCTGCACTACATCTAAAAATCTCCCGATGATTCATCTCAATTACTATGTACAATTCAATGTTCTAGGGTTGAATAATTGAATTGTTTTAGTTATAATGTTTCTTGTCCCCTTTTTGTGTGTGAACATGGTCTACTTCATTCTTTTCTTCCCCCTTTCATAGGCATTGGGGTCTCCGAAACCATAAGAACGGGAGGTCTCCCGACGACTTCTCCCATGACATAGTCCCAAAGTCCTCCTAAAGTCCAAAAGTAGTTAAATATGGCATCATGGCAAAATTTATTGGGGACACAATATAAATGAAGTTCATAGCATATGTGTAATAATTTATTCAGAATGCAATGATTTTTTACTCTTGGCTTTGGACTTGAATAGGTCTATCACATCTGTAACCTTGGAATTTGGAGTTTTATTTTGTGTTGGTGGGATAGAACATTGACACCCCACATGTTTGACTTCCAAAAAAATTTAGATTCATTGGACATTATCTATATACATAAATATGACTTCATATCCCTAAACACCATTTGTACATTAAAGGCCCAAATGTTTTGAACATCATGTGGAGGTTAAAACTTCAAGCTATTACAAGTATGAAAATATGACATCCAATTATCGACTAGAATGAGCATATTTTTTTGTCTTCAAATCCAATGTGTTTAGCTCGTCAATTTAAAAATATCTACAACAAAATTTACTACTATGGTGTATCCTATTAGTAAATGCTTCAAATTACCATTACTACAAAGTCATTTTTAAGAGGAAATTACCATATTTAGTGGTTAGGTTCAATGTTTTCTACCAAATAATGAATCAAAGTTGGCAAATGTGATTTGGTAGATACCTAAAAATAGAAAATTTCATTTTTTTCCATCTTTTTCTGAAAGACCAATATCCCTAAAATCTTGACATCTTCTTTAAGAATTATTTTTGTTGACCATGACTACTAGAATGGTAGTAGAATACGCTACCTTGGTGACCAAAATACTCCGCGCCCTTGCAGAGTTACGGAGAGAAACCGAGTGCAAGGAGGAAGGGAAGCTTCGGAGAGAAGGTTGGACTTGCGAGGACTTGCGAAGACTTGGGAGGACTTCAGTTGGTCAATCGTGTGCATTTTCTAAACACATACGCTTTGTTGTAGCAAAAGTTCCTGCGGCTTCTCTTTCCTCTCCCACCTACCTGACCAACTTCCCCCACCCAGTGCCCTACTGCTGTTGCACAAATCCTTGCAAACATACTTACTTACTGTTCATTGCACTTCTTGTTATCCTCACAAGACATTCTGTTTCATCTCTTTTATCAGATGATGAGTACTTGCACCCTGTGGACGTCCCAGGGATCCACAACTGTTGGCTAGTTGTAAGCAGTTCCCTTACCTCAACGTGTTTTCTCGCTTGTCGTTCTTTACAACTGCTGCCTCTCTTTGATTCTCCATGTGCGTCTTTTTTAGTTGACCTGTTCCAAGGGAAAAAGACGATTTGTAGCCTGACATACTTTCGTAGCAAAGCGTTCAATTCCAGTATCACCACCCCTTTCCTTTGTAAAAGAATGGTCAAGCTGGGTGAGAGTGCTCAAGTGAAAGAACCACGTCATCCACTGTTTTCGTAGATTGGAATTTAGAGTTTTTGTCGCAGAATTAGAATTGGCGAGAATTTTTTTTCAGAGGTGGCTCTTAAGTCGCGGATGTGTGCAGGGGGTTGCAAGTGAATCGTGAAGCATTGCAGATCGAGTGCGAGTATTCACAAGCTTAGGAAAATGACGCCGTTATCAGTTGTGGCGCTTGTGGTTGTGGCGGGACTGGCGTATATTCTAAGAGCCGATCCATGGCAAGTCTCAATGGGTCGAGGGATTGCCAAGTTCACGCCGCACTACATTGCTTCCCCTCCTGCGGGGAAGTTCAAGGACTTCCGTCGCGACACCGAGAACAAGCTGCGTAACAGCGAAATCATGTGGCGAGGCCAATTACTTGGACCGGAGAGCTTAACCTTCGACTCCCAAGGACGCGGACCCTATACGGGCGTCAGTGATGGTCGCATTCTTCGTTACGACGGCCCCGAGCTCGGGTGGACCACCTTCGCTTACACGTCGCAAAACAGGTTCGGGAAACGAGCTTTTCATGGTCTCTCTCCAGGTCGTCACTAGAACAGAAATTGTGCTGTTGAGATTGAGCAGAGCTTTTGTCTGATCATTGAGGTTTGGTTTTCACAACATTAGGTATCCATCGATTGGGCTGGGAGTTTGTGAGAGGCTTACCTCCTTGCCGTGACAACGCGTCTGAAACCCATCTTTGCCATGGTGACTGCCAATTTTCTGCGGTCATGTTCCTCTACTACATTCTCCTCCCGTGTGCTTAGACTTCAGCGCGTAAGATCTAGCAGCGGTGCAGAATGATACATCACCCTCTTTGTGCTTAAGTGCCAGTTCTGGTATGGTTACTCTCTCCGTATCGTCTAACGAACATAAACCGCAATCGTGAGATCGAGCATTGCTTTTTCGGGTGTGTGAGCTTTAGTTTTCGAAACATTGTTATACAATTGGGCCGGGGTGAGATTTTTGGGAAAGCTTGCCTCCCTGCCGTGATAGAGAACTTAGTCTTCAGAGTGTAAGGTCTTACAGCGGTGCAGAATGTTTTACATCACCCTGTTGGTACTCACGTGCCCGTTCTCACATGCTTACTCTCTGCGTACCGTCTATAGTACAAAAATCGTGAAGGTGAGATCGAGCAATGCTTTTTCGGATGGGTGAGCTTTAGTTTTCAAAACATTGGTAAGCAATCGGATTGGGTTGCGATCGATCTTTGGGAAAGCTTGCCATAATAGAGCTCCTGCAACCTCCTGGAAAACCTTAGCTATATACGTGATGTCCCTACTTTTCACCTTCTCCTCGCCTTTCTTTAAGCTTAAGTCCTCAAGATCTACTGACTCAATCTCCAGTGTTCTGTATTCGGGATCAGCTCTGGCCTACTTCAATAATCTCTCGTTGTGAGTAGGAAAGAATTTGTGCAATCGTGAAAGGGAGATCAAGCAGGACGTGTCGTTTCTGATAAGGCTTTGTTTCTAATCTTTAAGACATTGTTTTGAATTGCGATGACGCAGGTCGGCAGTATGTGCGCCCAAGAGTCCTCTGGGGCCCAATTACCCCCACGAGCACGTCTGCGGTCGCCCTTTGGGTCTCCGCTTCAACAAAGCGACCGGGGAGCTCTGGATCGCCGACGCGTACCTGGGCATCATGAAAGTGGCTCCCGAAGGCGGCCAAGCGGAGCTTGTTTTGAACACCATCGACGGCGTGCGAATGAAGTTCCTGAACGACCTCGACTTCGACGACGAGGGCAACCTCTACTTCACCGACAGCTCCACGCACTGGCAGCGCCGGCAGTTCGTCCACTGCCTCATGGAAGCGGACGACACGGGCCGACTCATCAAGTACAACCCCAACACCAAAGAGACCACTGTGGTTATCGACAAGCTCCGATTTTCAAATGGGGTGGCGGTTAGCAAGGACGGCACTTTCCTCGTCGTGGCGGAAGGTCGCCTGGGCAGGTACTGAACTACAAAACAAAACCCTAATTTCCTCGGGAGTGAATTTATTAGAGGAGCTTTTCTTGTTCACCACCCTCTTGGAAGAAGCATGGAACATCTTTGACCCATTTGCTTGTTCATGGATAATTCAGAGGACCCAAGATGTTTATGACTTCTTTCTTGGAGGCACATCCTCGTTGCATCTTGAGTTCAAGAATTGTTGGAGAACAAAGCTATTGACATCAACCACCTAATAAATTCGAGATTCTCCTTCTTGGCAAAATTGTTTTACTCGGATTTCATGTTTGCTAGCGAACTTTGTGGCAGCTACGTGAGCATTCTCTCATTGGAAAGAACCTCAAGCGTCTACAAAAGTTTGGAGATTGCTAGTGGATGGTAAGACACTAGAAATCTCTAGAGAATGCGCATGTGGACGCCACAAAGTTCGCTAGCAAACATGAAATCTCTGTTAAGCAATCGCCAAAAAACGGATTCAACTAGAAATACGTTGGCACATGCCTAATAGCTTAGTATGTCCACAAAAGTTTGGTGATTGCTAGTGGGAGGTAAGAGACTAGCAATCTCTAGAGAAAGCTCTCGTGGACGCCGCAAAGCTCGTCAACCAGCCCGAAATCTCTGTTAAGCAATCGCCTGGAAACGGATTCAACTAGTAACCCATTGGGACATGCCTAATAGCTTATTATGCCTCCAGATTGCACTCGAGAGCAAACAAAAGTATGATGTTGCACCCCATTTTCTGGATATCTTTGTATGAAATTGAATGAGCACTCATAGAGCACAACTGATGTTGTGAATCTACAGGTTGTTCCGATACTGGCTGAAGGGCGACAAGGCCGGCACCCACGAGCTGTTCGCGGACTTACCCGGCTACCCTGACAACGTCCGCCGCAACGACGCGGGCGACTTCTGGATCGCCTGCCATTGCCCGCGCACTCAGTTGGAGGCTTTTCTCGGCACGCAACCTTTGCTCCGAAAGCTCATCTTCCGCCTCCCCGTCCCCGTAAGATTCGTGTACAACATGCTGGCTGGGAAGCCACACGGCATGATCCTCCGGTACAGCGCCCTTGGGGAGTTTCAGGAAGCTCTGGAGGACGAAGGTGGTCAGGTTGCGTCCAAGATTAGCGAAGTCGAAGAACGGGACGGCAAGCTCTACATCGGCTCGGTATTATTGCCCCACATTGTGGTTTACACTCTCCCCAAACCCTAAATCCCAAAGCTCTACATCAGCTGATTCTCGTTGCCCCAGTTTATCGTCTAGACTCTCTTTAAACCCTAAATCCACTAGTGCAGAAAGTTTTGATTTATTCAAATAGTTTATGTAGGGAGTTCCCATGGTTGCATCAGACAGCTATAGTGCTATGATCAAATATCGTGACTGATATCAGTCTGATCCCTCCTCTCACCCCACCCATCAATCTGGCTACATGGACAGTGAATCCACTTCTATCGAACTTTCCAATTGAATCGACTGCTCACCCCGATTCCGACATTTTAATTACTCCATGCGATGCTAGCTTCGCTATGGATGTCCTGCTGCAGCTTGTAAATGCAGAGTGATGCAGCTATTCTAATTCGTTGCAGATTCGACTGCGCTGTGATTAAATAAGTGACTCTTGCAGCTCTATCCACTCTTGGTTTGGCGAAGTTTTACAGTGCAAAAATGGTGTCTTTCTTTGCGTGTGGGACAGGATCTGTTTTGCAATTGGCTGGCTCACAGTAATGGTATCAAACCCGATGATTGTTGCAGGTTTGTTATCAAATTGGACACAATGTTGAAAGTGTGACCACCCTGGTAGAGTTTCGAAGGTGATTCTGGAATTGCCTTCTTCTGTTTGCCAGCTCTGACACCCTCATGCAAGTTGGATGTCTGGATTTTGTGCATTAGCGTTTGAGGACTGTTTCATATTTTCGCATTTGAAGCTTCGGATGATTGCTACTCAGTATTGTCTCAATGCTGTTGTAACATTCGTAACTGGAAATTTTAATAACACCACCACTTCAGTACATTAACTAACGGAATCGAGGTACTCCACTTCGTGCCTAGATCTCTTCAGTAATCAGGAAGCTAGTGGTGCAAAAGTGGTACCTTCACTTGGAATCGAATACCTTCTGGAAAGGTACAGAGTGGTTGCACTTAGAAGAAGATGATGGTTTTGGTCATGTTAATTGCCGAGGATATACTGTACTTAACCCTGTGAGGACACTGCGGACCTAAAAGCTCCGAAGGATGACTTCTGTTAACAAAAAGACAGCACCTATTGGTTCAATAACAGGAGCATTTTGGTGACTACCTTGGTTATGGGGGGCGTGCTTTCAAGGATAACAGTTTGTTGGCTCTGTCTACTTGCAGATGTGGAATGTGGAGGCATTGTTTGGACTTAGGTCTGTACACCCATTATCGCCACATAAAATGTATATGTATAGAGGGCATTCTTTTTAAGTGACGAATCTGGGTGTACATACCTTGTCTTTTCTGAAATTAAAAAAAACAATTAAATGGTTAAAAAGGCATGCAAAATCCCAGGTCACTAAAATAACTGGACTGAAAATGGAAGTGGAAAATTGAGAGAATGTCCAACTGACCTGTGATAGTAGCCCTCCATCACTGTAAATCACTGGTTTTTTAGTGGTTTTCAGCCTCTAAAATGAAAGCTCTGGTGATGGAGGGCATCTGCAAAGTGTTGGGTGGCATGCTCTGATGTAAATTGTTTCACCTTTGCCCATGATTTCATCTCTTTTTTTCATTCCTATTTGGATATACATTTGCCATTCAAGATTATAATGGAAAAAGAGTAGCAATTATTTAGAGAAGTAAATACCTTTCATTTTGTATTTTGGAGGGGTGGACACTCATAATCCAATTTATGTGAAGATTTCTCAGCGATGGTGTTCTTGCTTCTCGCTGCTAGTTCATAGTGGAAGCGAGTCTCCTATTGCTACTGTTTGTACAAATTACCCTACACTGTTTGGAACTCCTACTTTGCCTTTTTGGTGGTGAAATACACTTGCTCATTTAGTTGAAAACAGTGAGGTAATTTATAGAAGATATCAGATCATTCTATGCACATTTTCTACAAATTTCGACCGGGGTGGATTGACCCCTCACTCGTCCCCAAGGGAAAACCCTGCAGTTTCTTATTTGACACGCATGATTAAATTTGCGGATTCTGATTTCATATTTACAATCAGAGGCCCCAAATAAGCTACGAGAGGCTCATAAGAGAAACTAATGAAGCACTAAATAGGGGGTCTTTTTTTAACATACACCCCTGGATTGACTTGAGGGGGACGAGCGAGGGGATTAGTCCACCCCGGCTCAAATTTCAAGCCGTTTGGTAACATTGTCGAATTCGAATTGGGTTTCAAAAGAAAAATGGCTCGTTTCATTTCCTACGATCAATGGTTATTCGTTTTTTGATGGATAGGTTTCATTTTAGAACTGGCCGGTACAGTGTGAAATAGTATTTGCAGTTGTTTATTTACAATTGAAAAAATATCGAAAAATGAAAGTACTGGGGACATAGCCTCTCGTCGCAGAAGTTTGTTACTACTTTTCAGTGTTTAATAATCTCTTGCGCAAAGAGATCAGTGCAGGTTGTGTACTTGACCAGGTTATTCAAAGATAGTTCTAGACGGCGAACGCTGTTCACTAACGAGAATGTTACGTGTCGAATGGACAGAAAATGTCAACAATTCTTTGCTGCATTGCCAACGGACTTGACTTGTAAGTGAAAAAATGATTTCCTCGTAAATATTTCTCCTTTGATTCTGGAGGCTTAGTTGTTCAGATTCTAGGATTCAGTATATTGCTCTACTAAGTGTAACAAGCCGCAGGTGTAGTTCTCCCTTTCAATCCTCCCACAAGACTACAAGATTTCAAGTGTTACGGCCAAGCGGCACGCATTGCACAGTTTCAAACCATATGCGGAAATTAAAGATTTTCAAATAGTACTAGACTATCACAAAATTTACAGTCTGGTGGACATTGAACCCTCGATCACCTGTGCACTATAAGCTTGCAGGTCAATTCTATACATATATCCTTAACAGACACTCTCGTTGGGCAGTTCCGAGCGTGGCCTGCCCACAACAACTGAAAAACTCAGGATAGACCAAGGAAACTAAAGGCTTTTGAGGCAACCTACTGATCAGTATTCAGCAAAAGAAACTCTATAGGGAAATATATGATACAGAAGCTAATACTAGAATTCTATAATTCACAATGTAGGCATCCAGAGAAGGGCGACAGGATTGACGAACTCCTGTACAGCTCCCCCATACCAGCCTTGAACATGGGCAGTTGGGCACACTCAAGAGTCAAGCTTCAATGTCGGCGACGATTTCAGCACACCCTGAAAGGTACTCTCCAGTGCCTGCAATATTCGGAGCATAGATGTCAGTGACAGACTTAGACAGAAAAGGAATATACCTACACGATGTAGGGTATAGCGTCGGTGTCGCCGGTCCACACACGGCCGACATGCACACATTCGCATACAAATGACCACAGGCACAATTCCAGTATTCGAGCAAATAGTGTTCTCTCATTGTGTATACTTGAGCCAAACCTCTGGAATACGCAAGACAAAGTTGCTTATGATGATGAGAATTAGCTCCATGATGTGAATACTGCAAAACTTTCATTAGTAGACAGAACAGCATACGCGACTTACCTTAGGAGGACCCCACGGGTTCAGGAGCCGCATTGGCTTGCGATTTCGGGCCAGCACACCTTTTGTAACTGGAGATACCAGGGAATCGGTTGGACTCATGTAGCTGCAAGGACAACTGAACTGTTACAACACGACCGAGACAGTATCCAGCATCTTGCCGCTATGATAGTTCTCGATTTGGTGGGTGATATTTCGCACAGGACACAGCTCATAGATTGAAGCACGACAGGAAGTCCATGATATGCGCCAGCGATACAAGGCCGCATCAATATAAATGGACTATCAGGAACTGATGAAGAAACTACAACTTCTTGGCTTCTAATCCTTCGAAGGCGTAATTCAAGGCGCGAAATTGTGACATTGAAGTGCACCGAATTCTAAAACCTAGGATCGGTTGTATAAAACTGAGGTCCCACATGGGTGCCTGGAAAGCGCCAGTCTATGGTCACCTCGCCATTCTAAAGAATCTGACGCTTTAGGATGGAGACATAAGCAATTCCAGGAAGAGATAGAACTGCACCGTTCAGGGTAGCTCATGGCGCTCCTGGCCGGGACCTTGACTGGATTCGGCACGGCCTTACGCTTCACATCCTCTCCCTTCTTGTTTCGCTCCCTCAGAATGGGAGGCACAGGTGCAGGCATCTTGAACGACTTCGCATCCATGCGTTGCCGCTCCTTGGGACTAAGTGCGGCCATGGCACTACTGCGCTTGAGGTTTCCAAGAAGAGGCGCGCTGTCATTGTCCAACGACAGCCGATTCTCCGTCGGAATTTGGTTCTCCATCTGTTCTTGGTTACTCCTCACTCTAATTACTCCAGAACGAATCAAGAAGACCTGTTGCAACGACTGAACAACCCATCACCACATCAATTTGGATTTGCTCAAGAGCACCAAACCATCTCCGAATTTTGACCCCTCAATTCGAAAGCTCCGTAGCCAAGCAATTGACCAGCAAGGAGAAACAGACGAAGAAGCAGGCAGGCTATTCCACAATGCAGACTCTATCTGTATCCGACTCTACATACGCAAAATACTCACATGGTACTTCAAAAGAACCTCAAATCACTTGTCTCAACGACTCAATTCAATATCAAATTTCGTTTGCACAAGAGCACCGAGCCGAAACCGAATTCTACCTGGTCAATTTGAAAGCACCGCTGTCATCGACTAGTGCACACAAGGAGTAGGAACCGAAGAAGGCAGACTCTGCAGCGTGGAATTCAAGAAAAATTTGAGGTGTAAGTGCACCAGAGGTAGTGAGAGATGGCTCAATGCAGTAAGCAGGACGCAGCTGACTATTCTGGGAGGAGTGGGGCTTAAGAAGGAATGGGGTATGGGAGAGAGCGGTGCGGGAATTAGAGCTAGTTCGTGGGATGGCTATGGAGTTGCTCAGGTGAACGTTGCAACAACTAACACCGAGTCGAGTGGACGTTCAACGGAAACGGCGACAACCGACAGGTAGTGTTGGGTCGGGTCGGGTCGACCCTTCGTTTCCTCGGGCCACGTCAGCTCAAACCCTGGGTCACGATACTGCCCAGCATTGACCCTGGTGAACTAACAGGAATAAAAATCCATATATATATATTTTAAAATTTTAAAATTTTAATTAAAATTTTTTATTCTGGCTTGTCTACCGCATCCCTGTACCCTAAAAAAACGAATCTTCTCCAGAATTAGCGGTTTGAGAAAGATCTTCTTAAAGTGTTATTTGGAAGAATATTTTGGAATTGATATACAAGTAAAAATTGTAGATTCCATCCATATGGTTAGATTCACCATTGCTGTCATCAACATTTTTTTATAAATTTTGAAAGGAAAATTTCAAAATTCCTTCAAAATTCAATTACAAGTAAAATATTATCATTTTTTGACTGAAATTTGTTGGAATGGATTTGAAATGAGATTCTTACTATGGTGATTTATTGAAATTTGTGTGTTCTTAAAATTTGTAACCTCATTTTTGCAAATCCAATTTTGAACTAAGTTAGAGTCAATATAATTTCGGCTTGGTCAACCACTTGATAGACTTGCACATTTGTAATTTTAGAAAAACATGAGCACTAGTAACACCAAATCCAATCATTAGATAGGACAACAACTTGATAAAGTATCTCCACAAATTAGGATGACTTTTATGAAGATGAAACTTGAGTTTCAATTTGTTTGTCATCCAAAAAATAGATGTCAAAGTGTTGAGAGGTTAACCTTGTAAAGATAGGCCCATGACCACTAATTTCGAGGGTCCTTGTCCATCAATCTATATGTTGCCATTTTGTAGCGAGATATAAATGAAAAATTTTACATTTATATTTAAGAGATGAAGTCATATGTCCACTACAAAGTCATAAAATTTTCAATTTTTCTGATGAAAATTTGAAATTACTATGAACTTTATAAGAAATTAAAAAAAAAATTCATATTAAATATAGATTTCTTTTTTTAAACTGAAATTTTCACCTTAAATATATATTATAGTGTAGAACATCATAGAAATAACCAAAGTTATCCAATCATTCTAAAATAAAAATTTAACAAACCATAGTAATAGGCCCAAAGTTCATATTGCTATAAAATATCGAAATTTATAAATTTTTCAAAATTTCTAATTGGAGTACAAACTAAAATTGATGAGCTTCATTTCATAAGTTGGACTCAAATTCAAAAAGTATTTATTTTAAGGTTGAAATTCACATCAAGAATAAATAACCAAAATAAACTACAAGGGTAATTTGTGAATTAACCCCTCAAGGACCAAGTGTCCTTTCAATGTATGCAAGAAATATCAGTTAGGTTCCTACGAAGTCATTTTTGGTTAGATGTACATGAAATTTGGACATGATTTGTAACTATGTATCCCCTTCTTGAAAATCTAATTATTTTTCTGATCGAGTGCCAGATCAAAAGTTATACTGCCCTAAATTTTGCAGGCAACTCAAGTAGCTTCATGCAACATGTGCAAAACTCTTCCTATGATTTTGAAATTTAGTGTGTGTGTAGCTTACATGATACAAGATGAAAATGTCAAAAGAAATAACCATTTCTAGTGTAAGAATCTTATTCTAGAAGGAGTTAAAGTTTGTAGGCCTTATTGGGCAAGGTTGGAAAAAAACTTTTTCACCTAACTTCAAACATTATAATCTTTCAATCTGTGCAGTCAAAGTTTCTAAAATTTTTTCCACATGTTTCCAAAGAGGTCTAGTCCAAATTTGTATGGTTGAATTTTGAAAAAATAAATTTTTTTTCATTTTTTTCTTACTACCCTAAAAAGTGTCAATTTTTGACAATTTCTACCGGAAATGTCCCTTGGTCCTTTAGGGGTTAAACATCTTCATCTATAGAAAAGTCAATAATACCATATTGAAGGAATTTGCAATACTATTCAATGAGAATGTACTCAAGTACCTTCATAAAAAAAATTGGATAAACTTCTTTTTTTCCATCCTACACTCTAAAGTGAAGTCATCCACCTCACACTTACATTACCAAATTTATGACACTTAGTAGTAGTAAAAATGTAGTATATCAGTGGGACCTAGTGAATGCTTCCCCGTAGGAGGTATTAGAATACTAAGGTAGAAACACGCCAAACTATCCATATATCCACTTTTGAACAAGTGATTTCTAATAATCCTTACCCTCTAAATGATATTGTAAGCCCTGTGGGCATTTTGAAAGTCAAAACCTAAATTTCACATAGTTCTTGATTTTAAATGCTTTTAAGCTTAACTAAGAAAATATAGCTCCAATAACCTCCTTTTTTCTCTATTTGATTTTTTTTCAAAATTTTTAAAATTGTAATTTTTGTGACACTCTAAAGATAGAGTCATAAAAGTTCATTCATTACACCATGATGTATCTCACTATTATTCAATCCATTTTTCTTCAAATTTCATATTAGCTTAAGCATTTTTGTAATTACAAAAATGATTTTTACAAAATCAATTCTTTAAAAAATCATATAAAAATTTAGTTTGATGTTTAAAAGTATGTAGAAGTGAGATGAAATTTTTGACATATATTTCTACTTGTAAAAAATATCAAATTTTTGAAAGTGGGTTTTAATATAGAAATCAAATGAAGTTTGACCAAGTCCGGATATGAAATGTCTTTTAAGGTTTGAAGGCCACTATGAACATTTTTTGTCCTTTGCATGACTACACCTAAATCCATAATATTGTATAATGGTCCTCCCCTTGATGGGAAGGTATTATACCTCTCTAGATGCCTTTGAAGGACTTTTCAAATAATTCAAGAATTAGGGTCGCTTCAGAACACATATAAGACATTTTTTGTTCATTATAAGGGGCTCTTTTTTAAGGATGCAAAAAAGACCTTGGCCTCATTTGTAAACAATTTTATATTTGTAGGATGGAAAAAAATGTTTATACATCCATTTTTTGGGGAGGTTGTTTGAGTACAAAGTCCTTCACTATTATGGTATTATTGATTTTTCTAAAGAAGAGGATGCTTAATTCACGGATCACCCTTGATGTGCATTTTGGCCATTCTTTCATATTTACACATGATGTAAACTTTAGCCATAAAAATGATATTTTTGAATTTGATTCCAACTAATGAATGAAGCTTATTAAATTTCGTTTCTATTCCAATTGGACAATTGGAAAAATTCATAAATTTCAATATTTAATAGCAATATGAATTTTGGGCATATAACCATAGTTTGTTCTTTTTTTAAAATTATTGAGTGATATGTTAACTTTGGTTTCTACCATGATGTTATACAATTTTTAATATACATTTATGTTAAAAAATTTAGATTTTTTGAATATATTTGAAATTTGATATGAACTTTTTTCCTTTTTTCCTTAATAATCTTATAGTAATTTCACTATGTTTTCACAAAAATTAGAAAATTTTATGACTTCTAGTAGACGTATTACTCATTGCTAAAAAATAAACTAATTTTTTTTATTCACATCCATTTGCAAAATAGTAGCAAAAAAAGTGATGGGCACTAGGGCTTGAAATTAGTGGTCATAGGCCTATCCTTTAAGGGTTAAACTCTATCCTCTACAACATCATTAAACTATTTCCATACTTAATTGCAACTGTGTGATTGTTAATTTCTTCAGATTTTAGTTTTAGGATTAAGCTATGTGATGGTTTTAGTGGCCTAGAGAGTTTCACTCTGAAAATTCATATAAATTACATGTCTTCTCCAAAAATTGTAATTTTTTTAAAGTCATGATTTTCAAATGCTAAAACTACCAAAAAAATCTATAAAAGGTGCCTCTGAATATGTTGAATTGCTTACTGTTTGACAGTTTTGGGTATTTCCACCTCATTCTGCAATATGTATCACAATTTCAAGATTTCATATTTCAATAGTCATGTTTTCATCTTTGTAACTTCTCATTTGTCCATTCTTACTCCATCCTAATGACATCCAAGCATTTTCTAAATGAAATGTTATTGAAACCTCTTTGGTGCCATTGCAAAGCAACAATGCTTGTTTTTGTCCATTATATAAAACTCAAATTGTGTCTTGATTTCATTTGTTACAATTTTTTTGACTCATTTTTAGCTTCATTATTTTTCATTCATCAATTTTTGGTAAATATTAATGACATATAGATGACTTGTCAATTAGCTCATGTATCTTGATGAAACTTTTTCCCTATTGTTGCATTGGAATAGGCTTTGTTCAAGTGTTGATTATTTCTAAATCTATACCTATCTCTCTCTATACATGAAGAATATTTTCAAATAAATTATTGTGAGCCACATAGCAATGGCAAATTCTTAAAGAATTTTTATTTGATACATCAACATTCTACAAATTTTCATCCAAAATTTGAATAGATTATGATTTTTTTCCTTGTATTGTTTTTTTATGATGAGCACTTCAGGTAAGGGATTTTTGTGCAATCTGATTATCGAAAGGTATTTATGGGTTTGTTGGTCTTAGCTTGAAGGGGGGACATAGTTGTGAGGAACGTTGTTATTTACATTTTATTTTAGAGATGTTTTCTCCCTCCCTCAATTAAGTGTTAAAACCCTAGCTTCATTCTTGGGATAGTTACCTTTTATTTTGTAACCACTCTTAGTTAATTTAGGATTCTTGATTTCAAATATTAATATAATCCTTCTATATTTTATTGACCTTAGTAAATATATAGTTCATGCATCTTATTTAACGTAAAAATTTGGAGCAAATGCAATTTAATTACCCCTATGCTTGTGTACTACTCTTGAGGGATTTGGAAAGAAAGCTTTTCATTGAATGATAGACACTAACTATGTGTGAGGAAGTTTGAGTAGGACCTTATTAATAAGCTTGTTAGTGTTACCAAGCTTTTGTGAAAAAATCTGCCCAAACTATTTGAATTGATAAACAAACTACATATGAGACCATAACTTTTGACTCATATTTCCAAATGTCTTGAAATTTAGTGCATATGAAAGATATTCCTTATCCACACCTTCTATTAAAATTTGGGCCAAAAACTTGGAAATCTCTAGTTACATGTACCTACCTAAAATTTCTATGTTGCCAAAAAATGCACCTTGGTCCTTTAGGGGTTAAAATTGGAAAGGTAATTTGGAGCCTTTTAATCTTGTTTAGACTTGTCAAATCTAAAATTATGATGATAAAAATATGAGGTTAAATAAAATAACCCTAAAAAGACCCCACATACACTAAGTGTCCAATAGATGCAAAGAATCCTCATATGGAAGACTAAACTACAATTGTTTATCCTTGAAAGTTTGTGTAAAAAGGAAAGATCTTGCACAGTAGTTTGACCTCCAATGAATGTTGTTGAATTTTTCTACACAAATTGATTCACACAATACCAGAAAAGTTGATTTCCATAGTGACCAACCGACCCATCTAGGATTAACATATACAACCGTAACCGATATACAACATCCTAAAATCTAATTAAAATTTTTTTTATACAAAATACAATGTAATTTCACCCACCACTACTACCACCACCACCGTATACTTTCCGAGGTATTCTAAGACTTCTCTCAAAAGCAAGTGTACCGACATATACTTTCCAAGGTATTCCAAGGCTTATCTCAAAATCCAGTTTGCAGTGGACATCCTAGCATGATCTCTTGAACAGAAACATCATAAATATTTATTTTTAAAATTAATTATTTGACGCTAAAGATAGACTTGAAAGAGTACACACTCAATAAAGAATGTACTGACAATAGTCATTTGCTAAGATACTGTTTAACTTGAGTTTGTCAGTAAGCATTTCGGGGTAAAATGTTTTACACATGCACAGATCCTCTTCACAATACGGTTGCCATCACTGCATTACATGGACGCCACTCTCCCATTTTATAATACCGTGATTTCAACATCCCCTCATTGAAAGGAAGGAAATCACATCATCTCAGTTGATCAAATCCCTTAAGCAGAGCACGACATCAGCACGCAGTCATAATTAAACCAAAACAATCGTTTGTTGTCAGACAGGCAACGACCGCATCATTGAATGTAACCAGGCAGACATTTTAGTGTTATTCAGGGTGCTCCGATTTCGAAGAACTGATTCAGTAGTCTGTAGAGCATTGAGCTCATATCCCAGCAGCTAGAAAATTAGTATTCCTTGGTCGTCTAACACACAGCAGAATATGTAAGAAAACGGTTTCGCACAATCACGTCGAAACAATGTGCACATCCACAGCCACAGCTAATTGTCCCTACTCACCATATCAATGCATAGACGCATTGAAAGATAAAAATCTCTCACGTGTGCTGCTAGATCCCGAAAATCTACAAAAAAAAGTTCTCAATCGGACTCAGAATCTGGATCCCCGTCAACAATGTCTGGAAGAGGGCCATCAGAGTCGGAGTCCGATCCAAGCTCAATTGGATTCTGCTCCGTTGCAGTTGTCACTTCAACACTTTCAATGACAATAATTTTCGATTCTAAAGTTGCTTCTTGATAACCTTGGCTTGCACTAACTGGTCCCGAGGCAGTTACTGAAGTAGACGTAACTATACCTGTAGTAACGGTAACCATGTCACTCTCGTTATCCACTGGTTGCGAACTTTGCAATTCCGATCCTTGCGTCAACAGAGGTTCTTCTATATTGGTGGCGATTGGCGTTTGAACACCATGCCCTTGCTTTGAGAGAAAATCGGGAACTCCCAACTCCGGGGTAGTAAGACATATCTCAATAGAATCGCCAAAAACAGGAGAGGTGTTCTCTGGAACTACGAACTCTGTTTGTGTCTGCACAGGGTCCTCAACCATTGGGTCAGAAGGTATTGTTAGAGTCTCTTCATCACCGGTTACCCTATCAGTTGCTAAACCTTCTTCCAAGCTTCCATTGGCGGAAGTCACCCTCGAAGGGCTGGCACCACCATTAGGAAGAGTATTGGTCCTCTCTGAGTGAGACATCACAACATTATCATCACCAGTGTCTTCCCAGCACCCAAGCAATGAATCAGTCAACTCCCAAGGGTCCATTGACAGATGTCCAATCTTCATAGACGATCCTCCAAAAGTACCGTTAACATTCCCTCGAACTAGCCCAGTCCTTGAACTTGTATGTCCAGATTTATTCATGGCCATGTCCGTGACAGGAACAGCAGCCGGCAAGCACCGGGGATGAATCAATAGCTCCAGGGCCATGAGAGCACGGGCACACACTATCGCAACGTCAGTTCCAACTTCCTTACGTCCTGCACAAGAGGAAAAGCAATTAGAATAGCTCTAATAATAAGGTGCAGAAGAAAAGCTCTTGTAAGATCGAAGATGAAATTGTCGAGAAAAGATAAACTGCAGTAGCCTGAGTAATTTGCAGCCAGCATTTCTTCAATAGATTGAACCCCAAAATAATTCAGCAGCGACTGCCCACTCTTCCTAGCGGATTCCGAACTCAGTCATCGATGTGTTCTATAACAATATGGAGAAAACTTACCGTTTCGAAACAGTGCGAGTCCTAGAGCCAAGTAGGGAGGTCGGCGGCCACAGGGTGCCAACAGCGAAGACAGCAGGGCTTGATACGCAGCCACCTGAACGTCGACTGATATGGATGTAGTATTAGCGCTCTTGGAATAACTACTTTCGTCGTCGCATGATAGGTTGAATGATGATGTATCAGCGGCAACTCTTATTGCAACGTCGGCAATAACTGCATCAACCTCTGCTCTCCAACGTTCTGGAAGTAAGACGCCACCCTGAAGAAGGAAATAGTTTAGTCCTGACCACCCTTATCACTCCACATCAGCACAGTACAATTCATGAAAGAGATTTCGTGAAGAAGTAGATTACATCATTTGTCATTCATAACCAAAACAGTGTACTGATTACCTCCGATACTTAGTAAACACTCACCGTATTGAGAAGAGCTTCGAGCGCTTGGAGAGCAGCTATCTGGACTGCCGCAGGAGCTCTACCTTCAGTGCTGGTTACTTCTGCAAGACCATTGATTGAATGGTCACCTGGCAGACCACCAGCTTCCTTGCGCTTCCTAGAATTGATGCCCTGAGAACCACCGCCGACTCCAGATGTCTTCGCTACGTCAGAGGAAAGATTTTCTTTAGACGATGAGCCCTTCAAGTCCAAGAGTGCGCTTCCCACTACTGCTGGAGCTAAGGCAGACACCATTCCTGGTAATCATACACACAGCTGGCCAAATTAGCAAGAGGTGTAAGCATGGCCTGGCTACATGTCTATGGCCACTGATGAATGAAAATAAGGTTGTCTACTGTCATATATAGTGGCCTACAACCTTCCACTTTGAAATTGTATTAAGAAAAATCAAACAAGGAGAGAAAAAAATTAGATGTCAACAGACTTGGTTCCTGTACCCAAAGACCACTTCACAACTGTACACATAGCCCCCAAATCACACTCCTACATACATTAAAATGCTTGAAGTGACGCATATACTATCCTGTGCCTCAAATGGTCAATTCCTCACACAAGCATTTGTTAAACCCCAAGTCACGGGAATCCAAAACACTGTACTAAGACTATTTACATACCTGCACCCATAGCAATGAAGAGATCGCGCGAAATTGCGTAAAGCTTAATGCGAAGACTGGGGTAACGCCCTCCAGTATGTCGGAAATGGTCGCTCAATAGATTGGCAAGGGCAGCTCCTCTCGGTAGCAACTGACTGTTCCAGAACACATCGAACTTCAGCCCTCCCTTAGCCTCAAAATAGGATAATTAATAGAAAGGAACGAAAAAACTGTCAAAAAACTGAATTGTTGAGGAAGAACTATAATAAACCCAAGGCAATAGAACGAATGGCACAGGAGAGGACAGGGAGAAACATTACCCCCGGACACCACGTAATGTTGCAGTTAGGAGCTCCAGCGCACTGAGATGCAAGGCAGGAAGCTCCGCACGTAGAGAGACTTGCTGAGAAGAAAACAACAAAGACGATCTAGAACCATCCACGCTAAGAATTCGCATGACCAAGGCCAACAATGGGCCTACTGGAGCTGGCACCTGTATTCAGTCCAATAGGCAGTACACTAATGAGAAAAATTCTCCTGCAGTGGTTCATATCTAAAATGCAGCCACACCTTACTTAATGAAGCATTGATCATTGCGAATAGTAAACGCAAACGACACAGCCATGTCTTCATCTCATGGGGTTGAAGAACCGTCAGTGGCAGCATACGTATGTATGTATAGTTCTACAAGCAGAAAGAGAAGAATGTTTCCACATGTTATCTGCATAGAGCCAGCACTCTATCTGTGAATATTGAGCAAAAATGCGGACATCATTGGGAGAGATATTACCGGTGTTGGATACGGGCTGGTGAGTAGATAGTCGCAGCATTGCAAGAGAGACAATATACGAGGCAAAAGCTGGTGCCAAAGGTGCTTGCCCGGTTCAATGCCCATACTGGATTGGCCACCTAGTGGCCGTGGTGGGTCTTGCCCCACAGGCAGCAAAGCTTGAGTAGCACCCTCTGCGACAGATACTGACACATGGAAGACTCTTCCAGTCAATATCATGGAAAGCATCAAAACGATTCTTGAATAAACAGAAACATCCAGAATTGCACCCTAAGGGAACTTCAATATACAAAAGAATGATGATCAAAGTACTCACCATCTTCCATGCCTCGGAAAGCAAAATCAAGGTCAGCATTGACTGCAATTAAAACGCGACGCATCAAGGAGCTCCAAGATGCAGAATCTCCATGAGCTTTAGGAAGAAACGCCAATGCTTTTGCACATTTCTGCTTGAAAATAAAAATTCCATGTGTTAAGTGAGGTACTGCAATTTGTTATCTGCAAGAGCATTTCAGGATGACAGTCCTGACCTTAAGGATAAAATATCAGTTTGAGAATAAGTCTGCAGTAATCCGGCCCAGAGATGAAAGGATTACCTTGCGAACACTCGAGCGACAATTAGCATCCACAAGTCGAGCAACCAAAGATACCTCGACCTGCACACCTCAAGACCTCTCGTGTAAGCAACTAAAATGTCAAGCAAATAGAAGTGTATTAAGACTATGGGAGGCAGTGTTCACAAAAAATGGCTAAATTTAGAAAAGCCTCTTAAAAAAACAATTCGTAGCTAAAAAGAATGAGAATACCAGAGTGTTCAACTTGAAAATCTAGCAGTGATTTTAGCAACTTGAGCTAATTGGGATAATCACAATTGGAATAATCACAATTGGGACCACTGACGGGAAGCCAACATCAATTGATGGCAAGTACTTACGGAAACCGACTGTTGCCGAAGACAGTTTGGGAAGTATTTCAGCACTGCAATCAGCAAGTCCATCGCCTCATCCTACATCCAAAAGATAATCAATCTACAGTATACAGACATTTGTAGAACCCATAATGTGAAGGAACTGATAAATAATGTCCCCATGACGATCGACTCATTAACAGCATATTCTCTAATCCTAAGGAAACATACAAATATACATACCAATAAGACATTCGAATCCTTATCCCCAATGAGTTGCAGCAGAGGTTGGAGAAGCTTAGAGATGAGGCTGGCACCATCTCGTCGCACAGTTGCTGCAACGTCTATTAACCCTCCCAACCTGTATAGAACGTAAGATTACTTCATGACCTATAACTTGTACTTAAATCCATGTTAACTGCTAAGAAAGAGGAATTCAGAATAAAAAGTGTCCAAATTGATACCAAAGACAAGCTCTTTGCTTACCTGACGATAATGTCAGTGATTGAAGCAAGGGCCGCAGACCTAACGAAAACAGGATCTGTTTGTTGCTGCATTTCGAAACTCAGTGTTCAGTGGACAAGCATCAGAAGTTTCATAATTCCGTGTTCCATAGAATGTCGCAAATTGTGTTGCCTCTTACCGTGCAACGATTTTATAGACAACATAGTTTGCGCAATTTACCTTCAAGACTGGCAGCAGTTTCATAAACCAAGAACTGCAACACTCTAAGAATCGCTCCCTAGAACACTCCTGAGAACTCACTCCAAGATGGCAGAGCTCGGCCCATCTATTTTGTGCCTGTCAAAAAACAGATGAAAATATGCATCTTTGTATTCAAACCCTAGAAGATCAAGGATTCATGGTCTCAAAGGACCAACATGATTGATCATATTGTGAAAAATACAATTCAATGGCAAAAGTGCAGCATAGGCTAGAAAATGATAACTAAAAATCCACAATTCCATAGTTAGTCTTCTTGTGAATCCTTTTCATGGTCTATGTTGACCATGTTTCCATCGCCAATAGCAAGCATCCCTTCCATGTTCGAACAGCATTCACATTCATAACCTTTAGTGTATTCACAAACATTTCTCACCTTGCCTATGCGTTCTCTCCCTTGCACATGTCCACCACTCCATGAGCTCTGAGGTGGAATTAGGAAATGAACAGCACTCACAATTTGCTTTCTCAATGCAACTTCACCCAAGGATTCCACGTACTCGATTCCATTTGAAGGACCCAACACCTTCAATGCATCCTTCCACTTGCCCACATCAATCCTATCGTCCTTCTGGGCCCAATCTCTCCACACAGATAGCCAAAGTTGGCGTCTTGTTTCATTCCTTGTACATTCATTTCGGGAGAGTCCCAAATACACGGGGAGAATTGAAAGCTTTTCAGGATTGTCTTCTTGAGATTGAACGAACGCCGCCAACTCTAGCATGGGCCACTTCGTCCGGGTGAAAAAATCTTCGGACAACACCAATATTGCAACGCGACATTGCTTAGCAGCTCGAAATATCAGTTCAGGAAATTTTAGGCCCTTCGGTAAACTATCAGGCCGTTTGTCAAAGAACGGCGAGTACTCCCGACTCTCCAAATCAACGCATAATTGCTCTGTAAAGTTCTTCTGAGCTCCACTATGACTTAGAAATATTGTATGTTTTGGTTCCAACTCCGGTTCCCTGACAAAACCAACAATTGAGAAATTCCAACAAATAAGAACCACATGTCGCAAGGGACAACAGGAGGATCCGTTGTGCAAACCTGGTATTCTATTAGGCCTGGGAGGCTACAAAGTCCAATCCAAAGCATGGAGGACCCTCGTGAATTTGTAATAATCAAAGGTTAATGGGATTGAAGGATTATATATTCTTTTTCGAAATAAAATATTAGACCCTAAGCGGGCTGTTCCATGCTTATCCCAAACCCTGCGTGCTTCCTGCCTCAGGATTAGGCATCCCGGCTGAAGAGAACAAACTAAAGACATGAGGAGATCTTCATTTTCAGGGTCTTCATGAAAAGCATCAGGCTTGGAGGATGAAACCCTAGGGTTCGTTTCTTCCTCCAGGTCCTCCATGCTACAAACTCGCCATTCTGAGAAACCTCACGCATCATGTGTTCAATGATCAGCATCTTACCAGTAATTGTCACCATCGTTGGAAGGACCCGCCGCTTCAACATCCGAGAATTGGAGCAGCTGCAGTAATACAACATATAGATGATCCAGCACTAAAATTAGGTGGTCTACCAAACTTTTTCTCTTTAAGATTTCAATCTAAACAACATGCTGCAAAAGACGACAGGCGCGAATCCTTATCCATCATGCACTCAAAAAGGATTCCTTGAAGCAAGTCATTAGGTGGTCTCATCTTTGAGTTTAAAATCACAAATCCAGAAGCATAAAACGCACCTCAAAGGGATCCTCACGTTGTTCACGACCGCTTTTCATTTTAAATCCTTGATGTTCATCACTGCCATCAGTAACTAGATCTGATCAAAACAAGTGTGTCATGAAAATCCTCTCCGCCTTGTACGTGCTAAGTTCTATGCAAAGCAGATACCAGCAATAACGACAAGAGAGCACAAGGTAACTCAACCTCAAGACAGGGAGACAGCAGATTCTACACACACTTCATGAAGAGAAGATGAAGAGATCAGTAGACGAAACCGGATGAAGCGCCTCTATAACGTACTTCGCTAGTCCGACTTAGTCCAGACTGGGCTGGCAATGGCACTGGACTGCTCGCGGCTCCTTGGGACCTTCACAACCCTCATCAGGAGTATCTCCATAGTGGCTCGTCTTCTTAGGGGCTTACAGTCACTTCCTACGACCTAAATTCTCAACCCCCCGACGTGCTTCCCCTGAACGTCGCCGCGGCCGTGAACGGCATCGCCCTCTGCGGGACCTTCTGCGGGCAGCTCTACTTCGCCTGGCTGGTCAACCGCCTCGGCCGCAAGCGCGTCTACGTCTACACGCTCGTGCTCATCTCCCTGACCTCCATCGTCTCGGGGCTCTTGTTCGGGAGCTCAGCTGAGGGCGTGATGAGCACACTCTGGTTCTTCTCGTTAGGGTTAGGGTTCGGCATCGGCGGGGGCTGTCCTTCATCAGCAAACGATAATGACGAACTTCTATTAGTAAACGAGGTTTAGCCCATAACCGTCGACTCGGACGTTTTTTGTGCGATGAATGACAAAGAATAATCCATTAGATGTACAGTACTCTAGTAGGCATGTTGGATGTAGGAAAGTTGTTTTTCATCCATTTTTTCTTTTGTTGCGATTTGAGAGACATCATCCCTATTGGAAGGCTAAAATTAACATCATTGAATGCATTCATATTTTTAGGTGCACAAATGGTACAAAGATGTACATAGACGGTGATAGCCCCCATGTTGCCCTTCCTGCAGTTTGTATGAAGGTAGCATGCCATGCTGGCTTTCGCAAGTTTTTTCAATCACATTGTTATACAAAGGCATTTGTGCTATAGTGTAGCATGCAATTTCCTCCTCTATAGTAGAAGAATTCAGTAGTTGCAATCCCTCGTACTATTCATCGTTGCCTTGTTAGACTACAATGCTTGGAAAAGTAAGGTTCCTCATTAGTTGCAATGAATTCTAAAATGGCTACCAAAATTAGTGATGCCATCTTCATACATTCCCTTCCCCTAGGTAGCTTCAGTCCACAAACTTGTGGAAGCTATAGCCACTTCACTCGCTCAGAAATCCTTGTTGCTCCAATTTCTTCCACCAACATGCCTACGACGAAATTGAGAGAGTTCAATCTACCTCCTCCCCCTTGCCCAACTTGGTGTCTGAATAATCCCACTGAAATTGTCAATCACTAGTCGGCATGCGAAGGTACTAAGTCCTACACAAATAATTTGTAACATACAAACGAATTATAGTAGTCATTAGACTAAGCACTTCCTACACAAAGTAGACATTGACAACAACTACTTCATTGTGGAAGAACAATCTGGAAAAGAAAATGAGTGGGTACATGTCTATTTCTGTACCTTACATATCTTCATTGCAGTCCCTACCTCTATAATCCTAGTTCACTTCATCACTTATACAATTCAAATTCCTTGCTATCACTTCAATCTCAAAGAAAGAGATCGTGTATGTTACTACACTTCTCCTTCTCTTTCAGGACAAACTTCATAATGTCATTATTCGAAGCATTCTCAAATGCCAAACTATATGATTGAAAAATTCATTCTTCTTGTAAGGTAATAATAGTAGAACTCCATTTATACTCTAGACCTGTACGACTATCTTACCTAGGACCACAAGTTGATGTATGAAAGTTGGATTCATAGAGGAAATTAGAACAAACTCAAATATGAATTGCCAAACAAGAATACATTCAGCGACTCGTTCCCAACAAGCCTCTAGACATTGCACGACTACTTTAGGTCACCTTCAGGTATAGAATGAATTATGTAAGTAAACAAATTGATAGTGAAGAACACTAACTAACTAGTTCATCTTCTGTTCCTCTTTTGTAGCAATATTGACCTCTTGGAAAGTAGAATCTTAATTTCATCATGTATTCAAATCACTCTAATAAAAGAAGATCATCGCATAGACATACACAACTCGACATTGCCCAATAAGCATAAGCACAAAGTGGACAAACATAGTACATTGAAATGAAACTTACAAATTCTGCAGATGTATTGATGACAAGTGACGCTGAAACTACCATCTTCAAATCAGCTCCTGAGCTCTGCAAATCGTGCTTGACCAACCTCACCTAGTGTAAATCCTACATGTAAAAAGGAAATTTATCAAAAAATCAAACTTTGTGGTAGAATCTTCACTTATTTCGAGTTCAATGTGAAAAGAAACCTCAACAATCGCCTCTATTTCGAGGAATTAGTTTCTGAAGCATGTGCGAATTGCAATGGACAGAAAAGGATGAAGTGGAATGTGGCACTCCCCAACAGCAAATCCGGAGCCTCAAAGTCACTTTACCGCACGAGAGGCGAACTCTAAAGAAATTTGGCTTTCAAACGGTTGGGGAAGGAGGCACTGCATGGGACCATGGGAGGAAGAAGGGCGTCTTGACTCAGAGAAAAACGGCTAGGGCAGCCTCCGCCTCCCATAATGAAAGTCTCCCGGACTAATTCAATCCACTACTGCCACCTCCACTAACGTCCACCCGTGAAGTCAAGATACAAGCGTGAGTTATTCATTTGCATTGTCACTCCGCAGTTTCTTAAGCTTCTCCTAGCTTTTCAATATTGGATTCTAAAGCTAGGTTCTCATGACCATCAATCCATAATAATCTATCGTTTCTTGAGCTGGAATTCGGTGTACTCGTTGTCACAGCTCGTCACTTGTATGGACTTTTGAAGTTGTTGAGTGACTGTTTTATCATGTTCTTTTCCTTTGCAATCTAGGTTTTCCATCAATTTCTTTGACACTTCTTAGCATGCAAATGATGCATTTGGTGAGTAGCGGAGCCTCATCTGTTTTGAGTGGCAATTTTCATTTTTGCTTCGGACAAATTGTTGCGCTCTTGATTGGAAGTACTCTCCGTCTTCTTACAAACTTGTGGAAATAGGTGCGATATAGAAGCAACTTGCTGTGTTTTTGAGTCGGATGTTCACCATCAGATTTTGCAACAAATTTGTAGCAAGAGAATACTTTTATCTCATGTAATCCCGGGCCTCTCTACAATGAGTACCCTTTTCACTATTATATAGCAACCCTTCCACTTAGGGCTGTAGCATTTTCATTGGCTAATTTCTTAGCTCACATTAGGGTTGCACCTAGTGACACTAATATGGGTGATAGCATTAACTGAAAATGTGCTCAATGTGCTGTGCATGTTCACCACTTCTTATTCTCTATATCCCTTCCTTCACTATTTTGAAAGTGTAATGCTCTTTTTCAGGCATGCATTCCAAACTTGTATGTTCTAAATACATGGATATGAGTTTGTAGTTCTTACCATTTGTATTGTATCCTATGTGCAAGTGAATGAAGACTTAAATTCGAATCTATGCAACTCATAAAAAGTGCTACATGTATGTGCTTGATTTGCAATCTTCAATTCTATGAGTATGTATTTAGAACATAGTGTATAGTTCATTGCAACAAGAGAGTGAATTGGAGGATGCAGAGTACATGCAGATTCCAAATGCTACATTTGACACAAAATTTTCAAGTTAAGCAAGGAAGTTCTCTGCATTCACATACTTGATTGCCATTTCAGGCGAATCAGATGCATATCTCTAGAACCAAAGTCTAGAAACTTAGCAGAGTAACTACTACTTTGACTATCACGCAATGAAGGACCCGAAAAGCACTCTCACCGTCACTGTAGCCAAGGATGTGGTCGTTGTTGCCCAACTACAAGATACATTGTTGCTCTAGCTACTGCGGAGGCAATATTGCATGAAAATTGCCTTTTCTCGACACTATTCATCAATACGAATAGTGTTTTATTCCCATAGTTAGAGATTGAATGGTGAACAGTCCCTAGCCCGCCTTTTCCCCCTGGTGACCAGTCTGTTGTTTAACCCCTCATCACCCAAGGCCTAAATAGGTCAAAAAACAACATTTTTTTTGAAGTGTTATAGATATAATTTTCACTGAGTTATTGAGATATCAACCATACAATATTGTAGTGCACTAGTTGTAAATTACATGCACCAAATTTGGTTTCATTTGACCGCATAGAGTGCCAGATCATAATGTTTTAGTGTTGAAAAAGGATGCTGAATTTTTCCGAAACATACATTTGGAGGCGACATTCAGTTTCTAAATCTACTCAAATGAAGAAACTTTAAACTATGAAGTGATTGAAAATCAGCATCCAAATATGTTGATGAATAAAAATATCAATCAATTGTCTCATTGTGTCTACAAAATGACTTTGAAATGTCAAAAAATAGTAAGAAAAGTTGCAAAAAAAACATCAATAACTAAACCTCCTTCTACTAAAATGCTTCTCAGTCACGCATCACTTATTGAATTCATATGAAATTTTATACACAGAAACTAGACTAGTGTGCACAACTTTACCAAAAAAACTTATTGGAAACAAGCATTGTATGAAGAAGAAATAAGCTGCCGAAGTTCATTTTAATCCAAAAATGTCAAGATTTTGAACTTCAAATTGCTCCCAGACATTCAAAACAACATGGATTGACATGAAAATTCTACCACAACAAATAGACTTAAAGGAAAAAATAAAACAAAAAAATTTATTGAAAAAGAACATTAGATGAAGGAGATACAAGCCCCCAAAGTTGCAGCCATCAAATGGAATTTGGAGAACTAAAATTGAACCTGTGAATTTCGATTGGCTTCAATAAATTCAGAAAATATTGGATTCATCTAAAAATTTTATCACACAAACAAGAAGAAAGAGCGCAAATTCTCCAACAAGTTTTATTGAATTTGGACATCGGATGCAAAAGTTACAACACTTTGAAATTTACTTGAGGACACTTTTCATCCCGTTTGGTAGTGAGGGGTTAATCATCAAAGAATGGACTGGTGACTGTAGAATCCTCTCTTTTGAAACCATGCGACATGCTCTACTTTGTAAAATTCAAAAATATTCATTGGAGGTAAAACTATTGTGCAAGATCTATCCTTTTTGCTCAAAGTTCCAACGATGAACAATTGCACTTCTATTCTACATGGGAGGATTCTTTGTCATCCATCGGACATAAAACATCCATGTCGACTTTTTTGGGTTAAGGATTAACCTTGTGAGGACACTATGGACCATAATGGTTCGATAGATGACTTCATTGTTGCCACTATAGAAAAAGTAAATGCAGGTATTGGTCCAATAATAGGAGAATTTAAGTGACTACCTCAGTCGAAGGGGGCCATGTCCTAACAAGTTAACCATCCCAATTCTATTCACTTCCCAATTTCAGCAATAGACCAATGTGTTTTAGGATTAGGGTGAACTGACTCCCTTACTTGTCCCCCTAAGTCATTCTAGAGGGGCATGTAAATAATAAGACCCCCTATTTCATGCCTAATTAAATTTTTTGTCTACATCACTCCCACATAATTTGGGGGCTCTAATTGCAAATATGAATTTAGAATTTGGAAATTTTATCATGTGTAGCAAATAAAAAAATTCAATGCTTTCCTTCAAGGATGAACAAAGCGGTCAATTTACCCTGGCCCCAATTTACTAAGTCACCTTGGTTTGGGTTCAATTCCATCCATAAAACATCCAAATCCGTTCTTTTTATGACAAAATCAAAGCATTTTATGACAACAAGGAGTAACTTGTCACTCTATTAATGGTGAATACTTAGAATTTGACTTGGCAGTTATGGGTTATTTATGAGATTTTTATGACTCTAGTCAATGGGTACTTTTGTAATTTTAGAGTTGACTACTTCAAAAATAAATAAAAAAGTATAATTTTAATTGAAAAATTCCAATTCCACTTGGCTTTGATGTGTAAAACGAACACACACCTCTGAAAAATATGTGCCCTTCTTGGAATTGACCCCAAGATACTCAAATTCCTATATAAGGTGGTAATAAGCTTGTCTACCTTAGGGTTTGGCATCGGAGCCGAGGTTGTTCTTTATCAATAAACAATCATGACAAATTTTTTCCAATAAATGAGATTTAATCTATATTAATTTAGTTTGAGTTAGTGGCTACAATCAACTAAATGCCTTGGATGATGGTGATGGAGTGATTATAGACCACAATAAAAGCTTCCACTTTTTTAATTTAGTGGAAATCGATCACTAGAAGAGATTTACTTATATTTTCATGTAATCTCCAATTTAGAAAATATTGTGATTGCATTAGGTGAGTAAGATGATTATTATGGATACACTTTTTGTTGGTTTGGGGGTAGCCTAGAAACTCATTAAAGACAATTAGGCACCACACTTATAAAATTCAGAACAAATTCATACTTCATAAAAAAAAATGAAATTTTCAATGGCTCTCCCCATTTCTCACATTTGCCTTTATAATAAAAAAAATTAATTTAACCCCTAAAGGACAATTGTCCATTGAACGGACAATCGAAATTCGGGTAGGTTCCTATGAAGTGAATTTTGGTTGTATGTTCACAAATTTTTGAAAAAAGGTGTAAACATGTACCCCCTAAGTGGGAATATAATTTTTTTTTCGATCAGATCCTCGGATCAAAAGTTATGCTGCCCCGAACTTTTTTTTTAATCGGGCAGCTTTTGCAAAAGTCCTCCTTTACTTCTGAAATTTTACAGGTATGTAATTTACATGATTTCAGAAACAAATGTAAAAAAAATAACCATGTATAATGTAAAAATCTCACTTTTACAGGAGTTCAAGTCTGCTGGCCCTGTCCGGCAGGGTCAAAAAAACACTTTTTCTTCTAACTTCGAACGTTATAATCTTTCAATCTGTGCGGTGAAAGTTTCTGAAATTTTTTCCACATATTCCCATAGTAGTCTAGTAAAAATTTGTACGGTTGAATTTTAAAAAAAAACATTTTTTTTTCATTTTTTTCTTACTGTTCGAAGAAGTGGCAGTTTTTCACAGTTTGTGTCCAAAATGTGCCTCGTCCTTTAGGGGTTAAAGTATGCCAATATGGCAAAGCAATCATTCTACCTGTCATAGGTTGGTTTATCTTATCACACTTATGAACAGTGCAAGAAAATGGAAGATCGACATTCACATTTTGATTGCAAGAACCACACACAATCAAATTTAACCCCTAAACATCAAGAGTGTTCTCCTAAATTCACGATTTGTAAGAAATCATCATAAAGTTTTATTTGGAAGAATATTTTGGAAGTCTTATACAAACAAAAGTTGTAGATTTTGAGTTTTAGAATCCATTCCTAAACTTAGATTGACCAATGCTATCACCAATATTTTTTTATAAATTTTGAAGGAGAATTTCAAAATTCCTTCAAAATTCAATTACAAACAAACTATTATCATTTTTTCAATAAAACTTTTTGGAATGGATTCAAAATGAAGTTCTCTTCACATGGTAATATTTCAAAATGTTTGGGTTCTTAAAATTTGATCCCTCATTTTTGTGAATCTAATTTTCAACTAGAAACAATGCAATTTGAACCTAGTCAAGCACTTGAGATACTTCCATATTTGTAACTTTAGGAAATTGTACACTCTAGTAACATCAAATCCAACTGTTAGATAGGACAACAACTTGATATAGTATCTCCAGAAATTAGGATGATGTTCATTCAAGCAATAATGAAAATAAAACTTGAGTTTCAATATATTCATCCTCCAGAAATTGGAAATTGAAGTGCTTAGGGGTTGAACGTTGCATGTCTTGCCACATCCCATTTATCTTCTTGACAATTATGATCAAATAATGCAAAAAATATCATGTCATACATCTTCATATTACATAGAAAATGCAAATCATAGTAAGAAAATCATTGCATTCATATTCAAGTTTTCATCTTCACTCGCAAACTTTGTGATCCACAGTCATTGAAAGCACAACAAAATACACAATATTTGGTCATTTTAAGATTTACAAACTTAAGTAGAAACCAACCCTCTTTTTTACTTTTTGAAAAAGTCCCATGATGGCAATCCCTGCAAATTTAGTGAAGCATTGTATTTCCATGTTCATCCATCTTTTGGACCAAAAAACACTTTTAAATCATATTCAGACACTTTTTCATCCAAATTTGGCAATTTCATCCATAGTTCTAATTGAAATGGAAATTTTTGGGCAAAAAAAGATTACTTTTATCTGGTGAAAACGAGACATTTATTTTGAAATGGTGCAATCTGGCCCCGTGGTGACAAAAAAAAAAGGGTAGGTAGAAACTAGAAAAGAATAAATACAGAGTTAATATGGTCGAATACTATTTCAGCAGTATCACTAGAAAATTCGAATCACCCATGTTCTGTGGCGTAGACCAAACGTTTCAGAGGGAAAGACACTTGATCAACCCGCTCACAAAGGAAGATCATCCAATTTGACAATAAATAATACGTTTTTCCTTCGGTCCTTATCGTGGAACTCTTCTTCAATCCCAATAACATCATATCTCTATTACTTTGCGCTGATCTGAATTTGTCATCTCCTGCAACCATATTTGTAGGAAACTAAAGAATATCCAGTGAAATCATCCACTCCGTCTCTGGCCCTATGAACTAAATAAATTTCGCCCAATGGCTTCACTTCAAAAGCTAGTGCCATATCACCTATTCGTCACTAAATACCATCTAAGCTACTCACCCGGACAACTTGTCTTCTACAAGCAAGCTTGAATTCTACACTGCCTTAACAAAGGCTTCAATCCGAGCAGGGTCTTTACATATTCCATCAGACCCCGCAATGCCACTAGAAACATCCACAGCATTAGGAGTTAAAAGAGAGAGAGCAGTAGCGACGTTACTTGGAGTAAGTCCCCCTGCCAAGAGCCAGCCTTTCCTACTCTTCATACTGGGAACTTCAAAACTTCTCCAATCAAATTGCTCCCCACTGCGAGTTTGTGGAAAGCATTTTGTGGAAAGCACCAGTCAGTACAATCACCTCGTCTTGTTCTCCAAAATCAGCTTCACCGATCTCAATAACAAGGATCTGAATCTCATATCTCATATCTCTAATATCTGAATTAGGGTTTACAGTGCCTACTCCCCACCAATGAGCTCCGCAATTTCGGGCAAGTCAACTTACAATGCCTAAACCAACGGTTAGAAGGGCTAAATCCGCCCACACAAACCAAGTGGTAGCAGTTAGCTACCCCGAAAGCCTAACTCCCGATTGGTTAGCTTGCAAGTGTGGACACACAATAGGTTGCTTGCTTCCGACTGCAAAAGCTAATGGACCGGAGGACCCCAGTTACCTAACTCGCGCTCCTTGGTGGGGCAAGGCCCGACAATGACAAGATTGAGAATTCAGGTCAATGTTTTGACTTCGAAAATTCATAGAAACTACAAGAGACACTCCAAAATTTATAATTCATTTTCTAAATTTATACTTCCAATGTGTCTAAGAAGAAAGATAACTCTTGATTTTGGTTTTGATTGTACGTATCCAAATCACCATTAAGCGACGGTTAACCTCAGCATCTAACATTGGCACCACACAAGTACGCACTTCCAAGACCAAAAAAAGTCAAATTTAGAAACCAGTCAGTCGTGCATACCTGCCCCCTTGTAAGCCATCAACCAGCACCCAGTCAACGAGAGGGCCACCCTCACTTTGGGGGAAGGAAATTTGAATGACTCCATTTTGGTTGGCGTGCAATACATAGATCACCTTCAAGGACGCGGGTAAACCTTGTAGAAGAGAAGCTCTTGCACCATCGCCGTGAAACAGTAAAGCCACCACCACTATCAAGAGCAGCAAGAACTTGGTATCCACTAGTGAAAAAACTCTCGCAAATCAACTCACAGCATAAACTCGAATAAACTCATGCAAGAAAAATTCCTCATCAGGGCTATCAGAGCTGGCGAGCAGAAGCAGGCAGCTTCAGAATCAGGCTCCAAAACTCTACAAGGGGCCTAGAACTCTGTGGAAAGAAGAAGACCTTCGAGCGTGACCCGATTTCAAATCTCTACGACGGAGCTAGTGCATGGAGACGAGATTCTGGAGTTCAGAATGCACGGAGCGAGATTCGGAAACAAACAACCTAATTGCATGGCTCATCGCAAATTTAATTGTGCCCGAAAAGGGTGTCACAGAATTCAACCTCGAATGCAAGATTTCACAAATTTCTTTCCACTCTGACCCAAGCAATTCATAACCCCCGAATCTGATCCTAGACATATTACCCCCAGCTTAGAGGAATCAAATCGCGTTTGAGAACCGCCTCTTCGGTTTGCACCCTAACACCCCTGAAGTCCAACTTAAATGAAGGATCCGAAAACCCTAAACCCTGAACTTTGCACATTTCAGATGCAGGAAAAAGTTTCGCTCGATTTGAAAATTAGAAGAATGATTCATCCAGTACAGAATTGAAGTATGCTTCTCCCACCTTCGTGATTGACAAGATTAGTTTTTGAAATGCAACTGCGACACGATACCCTAAGTTGAACTTTCCTCATTCAAGAAAGGTAGATTCAGAAAACCGAAACCCCTGCACAATTAAGTAAAAGGGGAAACTTTCCGAAATAAAGCGAGAAGCAAAATGAGTCACACAATTTTGTGGTTACCAGGATTATTCTCTGAAATTCAATCATGACAGGGACCACCCTAATTTAAACTTCCTCATTCCAACATTGCCGATTCAAAAACCCTAAACCCGAAGCCCTTGCATACTTCACATGAAGGCAAAACTTTTCTCAATTTGCTAATTCATCGACAACACTCGAAGCCTAATGATTCTCCCACACTTGGGTGATTCCGAAGGATTTTTCTGAAAAGTTCAGGAGCCAACCTGAGCGATGGAGAGATTGGCATCACTACAGACTCTCTCGATCTCCACCGCATTCTCGTCCACAAACACACCAACCGGCTCTACACCGTTTTCTCTCGCCACAGACGCGATCTCCCTTGCCAAACTCACACTCACAGACCTCTTGGACTTCGGCCACACGATCATGCCAACGTAATCCGCCCCAGCGATAGCAACTACGACTGCATCTGCTGCACTCGTGATCCCGCACATTTTTATCAAGGGATGTGCCGACTCTCCGGATTCTTGCACTTGCAGAGACGCAATAGGTGTCGCTTGTCGCTCGTTTGCGGATGTGTGACCACCATTACGCAGCCGCGGTGTCAACGCAGGATTACGAAACGTGATTGAAGGATAAATGTGATGAGTCCCAGTAACCCAATGGCCATGCCCGCACGCAGGCAGCATGACAATGTGTTCCATAATTCAAGCAACTGATAATATGATGGAACACAATTCAATCACAAGGGGAAAGCAGATTTTATTACACAAAGTTGCTCGCTGATTGCAAGCGCATTGGCTTCGTCGCACTGTCAGAATCTTCGTCTGCCAGTCCGAGGGACACATTAACTTTGCTCGGTAACTTACAGTTTCAGTTTCGTCTAACCGTAATGCCAAGCCTCCGTGTTAGAGGGAAGACCTCATCGTCCTCCAAGATCCTCCCCCATGGGCTCTTGCAGCCAAAGATGCCAAGCTCCTAGCTTTGAAGCTGCTAAAGAAAGTAAAGTGCAACAGCCGTGATTTCGGAGTGTGAACTGAAATAACTTCTTCAGCAAGCCTGGCAATCACTTGTCATGGACTCGAAGGTTGAACAGAAGAACATGAATCTCTGGGGCCCTCCTCGTGTGACACTCTGGAGGAAATTATTAGGGCTGCAGATCCTCAAAGCCGAGGATTAGAGCATTGATACCGCCGTTCAAGCTAAAATGAACTTTACGTCCGGCATGGTCGGTCGGCACACTCCCCAATCGAACCACTGCCTTCACCCGACGATAAAGTCATGTCAATTGGGAACCAAAACTAGGTCGTCGTCTTCGTCCGAAAGGCAAAATTCCCAAAATCATTACGGTACCAAAGCAACTACTGTAAGGAAAAGCTGCTTGAGCCTCCTTTGTGACACCACTCGGCAGTTCACCATCTCTGAAAGGAGCATCGAACTACAGTAAAGTCCAAACCCTTCCATGCTCAAGCGAACGAAGTCTGGGCCTAGGGTTTCTCTTCTCAGGTAACTTACAGTTTGATCAGTCCCACATGTGGATCTCTGAAGCCTGGTTTTTGATTGACCACCGGTCTTGCACCATGACGCAGTATCACGTCTTCGGTTGAATTCTTCGTCAATCGAAGACAGCGTTGGCCATGGCTGGAGCATTTTGCGAGAATCTGCAAGCACAGTCTTGCAATGTTTGTACACATTCAGTTTCAGAATAACTTAGTGCTCTAACGGAATTGTTCCAACGAATTAACAAATCTGGCTTTGATTTTACTATTATCATGCACAGATAGTTATGCATGTTATAGGCCCTGAGTTGTGGCTTTTTAACATAAGATTAGAAGTTTATGTTAATTGCCACATGGCGATTTGCAATTGTCATGTGGTATTTATAGTCAATAAGGTAGAAAAAAGATTTTCACAGCATTGGAAGAAGAATTTTGTCAGGTACCATACTTTTGGAAATTTCACAAGTATGTAACTAATATAATATAGAATGTAATTTTCAGAAATAAAACTATGTTTAGCGCAAAAACCTCAGTACAAGAGAAGTCAAACTTTGCTAACCCCATTGGGTAGGGTTAGAAAAAAAAATCTTCTAACTATAATCAATAAACTTGTATTTCATATCGTCAGAGTTTGAAAGAATTCCTCATATTCTAAAAGTTTGATTCTTTGTCTTTAGAATATGGAGTTATTAAAAATTCCTTCAATGTACAAAAAATCTCTAATTAAAGTATTGCCAATGCACTTGGCCTCTTCAAATTGGAGAGTGATATAGAGTAAGTCACTCCTTTCTTTGCTTTTGGACTTTTTGCATTTATTTACCTAATAAAATTTAGTACTCAATGGTATAGAGGCTCAATTTTGATTAGAGAGAAAATTTTCATTCTAAGAGGGTTCAAAGTTTGCTAACTTTATGTGGCAATTGATTTAGTTAGTTAGTTTCAATATTATAATCTTGCAATCCTTGTTGTTATATGTAATGAATTGTTTTCAACTTTTCATACATTGGCAATATGAATTAGATTACTTTTGAGTGGTTGAAATTGCAAAAATGGTGCTCATTTTCAATCTACATGAATGTACCAAAAAATGACAATTTTTGACAATTTCTTCTGAAAAACACCTCTTGTTCATTAGGGATCTTAACCTATAAAGGCCTAAGGAGTTTGGACAAAACACAAATGTATTACAAAATATAAAATCTATGACTTTCTTGAAGTTTCTATCAAAGGTGACAATCATTAGAAGAGAATGAGCTACTGTAGAAGCCCGTGAGTTCCTACAAGTTCTTGGATTGTGGGAACTTGGCCACAGTAGCTTGTCAACATTGTCAGGCGACATCCACATTAGTTAATAAAAAAGATTTAACTAATTAAAAATTCTTTTTTTAATAGTTTCAAATTTTGGCTAGCCCTTGTTGGTTTTGAGCTTGGGAAACTAGCTTGAAACGGTCTTCCAAGGCAGCTGAATCCCATCTAATGGTTAAGCGTGTAGAATAGGATGTATCCATATGATAAAATTCAAAACTTTCTATAGATTTGCTTCAAATGAATTCATCAATTATGCAATTTTTATCTTTCCTATTTGATTTTTTCAATGATTAGTCAAAATTACAATTTCAATTGATCTATGAAAAAAATCAGGAAATTAAACAATAAGAATTGCTTGGAGAAAGTGTTGCAATTCTCTTTGTTAAACTTCACAACACTTCCAAAATACTAAGCACTTTGAGATATTATTGATTGAGAATATACTTTGAGAATATTTTGATTTTTTACTTTAGCCATCTTAGTTTTGATTATAGAAATAGAAATAAAACATGATCTAGTTTGCATTGAAAATAATTGAAAAAAAATCCATCCAAAAACACTACCCCTAGTCAAGTAAGTATTGACCAAACAATGGTTGATTGGATCTTTAGAAGTTAAATCACATTATTGACTCCAAAGATTCCAAGTTCTTTTATAATATTAACATTCTAATGTTACAATCTCAATAAAATTTAGATAATTACAAGCAATTTGAACATGTGAACTTTCACATTTAAACAATTTAAGTGTACTACTATCCAGAATACTTACATTGAATTCCAAGATATATCATAAACTTTGGCCATTCAATAATTGAGGGATTAAACTTTTAACCACAAAATTAGGACATGTGGTTGTCTAATTATCATACTAGGATTAGAATGTATTCTCAAACCTTCAAATTTAAATTTAGTTTTAAAATATTAATCAAATTGAAATAAACAATAAAGTGAATAAACTACTACGACCAAAATTTTACAAATTTTCTTAATTTGGGGAGTGAAAATCTTTTAGAATGAATTTTTTGAATAAAATAGAACAAAATAAAAAATAACTCTAAATAGGATTTGGATAACATAAAATTTATTATTTATTTGAGAAATCTCCCTCAAAATCATTAAATATCAATAAAAGATTTTTTTAAAAGTCATATTTTTTGTATTTCCTGTATATTAAATTACTTATATATTTGATGTCAAATTTTAGTCAATAATATGTTGTCTTACAATGAAATTTTTTATGAAATTTTCACCATTTCATTCTCAAACGCATTTTCATTCTTTGTACAAAAGAATTTTGTAAATTTTGTATTCATGCCAAAAGTTTATTTTTGCTTTCAACATCTCTAAATTACTAAATTCTAAATTTCTCTGAAAATTTTGAAATCAATTATTTTCATATAATGCTATTTGTACATATAAATATTCCAATTATTAAAAGAAATTATCTTTTCTTCGTTAGTTATGACGGTTTTAGAATTGTAAGAAACCTTTGAGAGTTATTGCATGTACACTTCATTGGCTTTTAATGATACATTTTTTTTGTCCAACTATGAATATTTTCTGAATATCAAACATGTGTTCCACTATGGTTATGGATTGTATATAATACATTGACTTGTATTAAATTGCAAACTAAGATATAAGTTCTGGAGTTCAGACCTAAGTTCTGCGCTGGTGAGTGATGATTGTGAGTGCTTCAGTAAGAGGAATTGCAAGAGAAAAATGGTTATCCTAAAGCATGTTTAGTTTTAGGAAAAATTTGAGTGTGCCCAAGCAAGCGGGTGGAAGAGCTGAAATGACAATTTTCATGCCTGAACTTCACGATGGGTAGTGTTGTAGTACGCTTCGAGCATTGTTATGTGCCTTCAGTTTCGTGAAAAAAATTAGGGAAGCTGATAAAAAAACAAACGGGAGAAGAGAATCCAGAGCATTGTCTAAAAGATTTTGAATAATAATGAAAACTTGTCGAGGAATGAAATCGTCTTATTGTAATTGAGTAACTGAAATTATGGCGGTTGGGTAGTCCAACCCTCAGATGGCATCAGAAGAGAAATCACCGGATCAGAACGCTTCATGCTTCATTAGAAACTGTTGGATTCTTTCAGAACCTCAATTTTTTTTGGCAATGCTTGTTGCATCGATCAAGTACGTCGGCAACCGAATTGACAGTCGCCGCTTCTGAATGCATATTCTAATACTTTTTGTGACTTAATCATTTACAACGGTCAATGTGGGCAGGCTGCTGAAGTGCTCACATATTCGTCACTGGGCACTGTATACTGCAGGTGGTCAGCTCACTGCAAATGCAACTTCCTCTCTTTCTCCTCAAAGACATCGGACTTGCAAGCTCTGCATTCTCCATTACCTTGTAGTATGCTATCAGCAAAATTCATGGTTACTTTCCTTCTCGTCATGTTCTAGATATTGCGAACTTTCTCGTAATTTTCCAAGCTTCTTCCCGTCTGTATTTGACGTGATTTGTGGAGAAGTCTAGACCTGCCCGTGAAGGTCATTTCTAGCGGTCAAACCTATTGAAATTCACATGAATTACCATTTCCCAGAATTAGACTTTGCCGGCACCAAGGCAATATCATTGCTCATGCTGTAGATCCTACGGTTACTTCAAGCAACCAGAGGAACAGGCTAGTGCCCTACTCGTTCCTGGAAATTTATCCACTTTTCAGGCCTCTTCCAATGAGTCTGGTCGTTCCAGGGCTGATGATAGGAAGCATAATCAATACCGAGTGAATATTCAGACAAATATAGGTGACATCACTTAATCCTTAATGAGGTCAACACTCTGACATCCAGTTTTGAAGTGATGAACACATTAAAAGTTAGGTTCTTTATCTTGTTAAGTTTAATCAAGTTGTCGTCGATCCTATCTAAAGGTTGGATTTGGTGTTATTTAAATACATATTTTCTAAAATTGCAAATGTGCAAGCACATGCAAGTAAGTGGTGGATCAAACAAAAATTGCATTGACTCTAGTTCAAAATTATATTTGCCAAAAAGAATTCATAAATTTTTTTAAAACAAAAATTTCAAAAAATCACTATGTCAAGAGAACGTCATTTCAAAATCCATTTCTAACATATTTTATTCACATTGTAATACTTTCCTTGTAATCAGCTGTAGAAGGAATTTTGAAATTTCCTTTTCAAAATGTAAAAAAAAATATTTGTGACAACAATGGTCAATCTGAATGTAAAGATGGAATCTAAAACTCAAAATCTGAAACTTCTACTTGTATAACAATTCCAAAACATTCTTCCAAATAGTACTTTATGTGATGATTTCTCTCAAATCGTCACTTGTGCAGGACACTCTCTACCTTCAGGGGTTAACCTAGAATGCAAGAGCATCTAGAAAGCAACTGATGAATGTAGAATAGAGAACCTATGGATACAAAGACCGAACCTATTCAAGAATTTGATAATTTTGGATATCAACCTCAATATTACGCCTCCTTCCTGCAGGCTTAAGACACATGCATCCTGGCCCCAACGCTAAGATGGATCACTTTCTAGAACACTGTAGAAATGAAGAATAAACCTATTGGTTCAAAAATCAGATCATTTCTTACCAAACATACCACCTTTCGTTGGTGATAGGACTCATGACTCTCATCCATTCAAACCTGAAACATAGTATTTTCATCCTTCAATATGCTGAGGTCAAAGGAGGTCCCAACCGCCACCAATGATGCAAACAAACATCGTCGGTTCGAAAATAAGGATACCACTTCTTCGGAATAGTCCTTGTCTGGAATGTGGTGAAATACTCCTATTGCTTCGCTTCCAAATGCAATACAACCTCCATCAATGACATCTTTTGAAATAACAGAGAAAAGTCCACCCGAACATGGTTCCAACCCCACATCTCCAGTGCTGGTAAGGTTGCCAGGGCCCTAATGTCTTCTGGACCCAGCCTCACTGCACTATGATTAAAGCAGAGAAACAACCGACTCCTGGAGCTTCTGAAATCTGGCAGGCTCGTCAACTTAGAACAGTGTGAAACACACAAGCATTTCAATGCAGACAAGGTTCCCACCTTCTCCACACTTTTCAGCTCACGGCACTCCCTTAGGTAGATAGACTCCAATTTGTCCAAACCATTCAGAGAGGGTAACTCGGCCAACAAAGTTCCAGAGCAAATCAACTCCGTGAGTTGTGTAAGCCATTCGAGGCTTGGTAACCTCCTGATTGGGGTTGCGGTAATCCCCAAAACTTCCAAGTTTATGAGCTTGTGAAGATCTGGTAATTCAAGATTGTCTACCCAACTACAACACATACTTATCGTGAGGTATTGTAATGCGGTCAAGTCACCCAACTGAGGCAACTGTGATAGATATGGGGCTTTGCATATTGTCAGTCTTCTTAAACTTGTCAACGAGCGCATGCCACGTATATCCGTAACCTCTTCCAAGTCATTGAGGATGAGTTCTTCTAGGGCAATGAAGCTGCCAAAACACGGCGTCACCGGAGACTTCAATCTACAGATATTCAGTTGTTGTAAATGCCTCAACAAGTGTAAATTGGGTACCTCATCAATTCCGTCAACAATAAGTTCCTGCAATGGCATGGAGTCGTTCAACCCTAGCACCTTCTTGAATTCGTTGTTTATTAAACGCAACCGTCGTAGCTTTGTAAGCTTGTGCAAATCAAGAGGCTGACTGAGATGGAAACAACCTTCAACATGAAGTTGTTGCAACGAAACCACATCGCCCAGACCAGGACATTGGCTTAACGAATCGCATTCTAACAATGAGAGTTCCTGCAGGGAAGTCATTTGTGAGCTCAAGCCAACCACCTCTTCTGCATTCTCGCAGCAAAAGAGAATCCTTCTCAATGATGTCAACTTGCTCAAATCTGGAAATGATCGAAGACACCTGGATTCAAGCACGAGCTCCTGTAATTGAAGGCATTTGTCCAGATTCGGTGGTTTGAAGGGTTTTGAGCACCGGCTTTCAAAGCAAGTCGTTGTCAACCGCAAAACCTTAAGCCTGGGCAACTGACCAATTTCCTGAAAACAAGGTGCAAAATGAATGTTGCGCAAGTCAAGCCAGGCAAGATACCTCTGCTCTCCAAGTCCAATTAGTTGGCCTCCATTCTCAAAACCTGGACAGCCTTGATCACCCCACACTAGCTCCATGCTCTTGAGGCATCGTAAGCCTCGCAAATCCAACACTTCATTCCTGCCGATAAAAAGCTGAAGCACCACAACATTGGAAAACTGATGCCACTTCATTCCTTCCAGAGTTCCCATCCATCGGATTGACTTGTCAAATGGATCATGAAGAAACTTCACGAAGATTCTCTCTACATTGAACCAACAGTTTCCGGATGGGCTCTTCGCTAGGTCGTCAGGATACGTGGCTTCTTTGTCATACCACACCCAACGTCTCCCATGTAGATCACCCCTCTTCACCTCGGATTTGGCAAACTCAAGATACAAGTCGTGAACAATGACACCATGGAAACCATCACCGATATCTTCAATCAACGATTTGGCCTTCAGAGCTTGTAACTGCAATTATCACACAACACAATACCATATTGAGAAGGACAAAATGCAACAGTAACCAAATTGATCAATCAAATTCGGTTGTACTTTGCTGAAGATCAAGAAACTATTTAACTGTCTCGACCTTGGACCCTAGTTGGACTAACTGCTTTGCAAAGAAACGCAAGCAAAGTAGGACAAATTTGGTGAACAAACAAAACGTCAAGAATGTTTATGGATAGTTTAGTTGGATTCAAACCAAGATCTAGTTCCATTAACTTGAATAAGTTTTCAAAAGACAAATGATTTGAACAATCAATACTCAAAATTCTTACCCGTTTAATACATGTCACTTCCGGTAAGTTGTGCACTATACTCAACCATTTATAAATATTGACATGGTCAATATGACGCTCAATGGTATCCCCGAATACAAAATTCCCACGATCAAAGGAAGATTCTCTTTGAGATGGATGGAAAAGAACTACATCCATGAATAAAAGTTGGTCCTCCTCACATAATGAGTCATAACCTTTTCCAAGGATCTTGAATATTGGATGGTCCGTCTCTCCAAAGCGGTTGAATTTGTCATCTTTAGATAAGTTCTCCACCCAAAGGCTTGGATCACATCCAAGGGCTCCCAATTGAGAACCCAAAACTTTTAGTGCTAAAGGATGAAAATGCTCCTCCTTATTGGCACCTTTGCGAAACCAACACTGCTTGATGCAATATCCGATTTCGAACTCATTATCTTCCTCTATGAATTGAGGTTAAGCTGTCGCATGATGAAGAAATAGTTGCTTTGCCTCTTCCTCTTCCAAATCAAGCATCTCTAGACAATCACTTTTACGAATGTTTAACCGCTGAAGTATGTCAATGGAACGAGCCGTTACCATCACAATGTTGTCACAGTGAAAACCCACCGAGAGATAATCCTTGGCTTGCTCAAGTGAATCTTGCCACACATTATCCAAAGCTAAGAACACTTGTTGTTGACGTATGTGTCGTCTCAAAAGAATCATAGGCTGCAATTGCACAATTCTAGATTCAAAAGCGAAATTCATCTCCATCAAGAATGCAAAGCTCTAATACTTAGGTTGAATACCTTTGAATTCTAAACAAGCTCTAAAAGATTGCAACCTTCTTTCAAATCAAGAAATCAAAATATATATACACCAACACATCTAATGAACATCATGTCCAACAAACACGGAATACACGGAACTAACCATTGCTTCGGTCATATACATCAGACTATCATGGTTTACATCGGTCAATCTTCGCAACACTTCCTTCTGCAATTCAATTGGTTCACTCTTGGTACCCAATTCCGCATGGCATACCCTCCCTCCAAACTCCCGATGCAACTCATCACAAAGTGCTTTGCAAAAAGTGGTCTTGCCAATTCCTCCCATACCATAAATACCCACTACACGAACACCATGTAATGGCGATGGTTCTATAGTTTTGAGCTTTTTGATTATAGCCTACATCCAAGCAAAAGCAATGTCAATCAACTTGTTAGATCCAAGCAACTCATTCCTCTTCACATTGTCAACCCTATACTATTTCTGTAATTACTATAGTGAACATTGGAGTAAGAGTATGTTTAATAACTTGGTGTCACTTCTCACTGGTAAGGGTTTCACTAATGTGTGAAGGGCTAAATCATAAATGACTTTACTTCAACCCATTTAGTTTAAAATAAGTTATATATAATAATTTCAATCCAATCATGTAGAAAAAAGTAGAAAAACTTATTAAAATCATTTAGGCCCTTAGGAATACGTACTGAAAAATTCAGTGAAATTAGTGAACTTCATGTCCTAATCAAGCTCTAGAGTCCACCAAAAATCGTTGGAATTGGGCACTAATGACAAAGCCAATCCAATTGGATGAACTCCCTTGCTCAAATTGGACATGAATTCCTCTACTCCATTATGCATGTGCAATCACACACAAGAGGGCCCAAGGTCAGCAACATTGCATGTGTTGGTCAAAAAGTAATAAGGGCCTCTTCACACTATGGCCGTCCAAGTCAAGAGGTCGTGGGATTGAGTGGCCAAACTTTGGTGAGAGTCCAAGGAAATGAGCAATAAATAGGCCAAAAAAACTAGGAATTGGAGCCTTCGGCCGGCCATAGTGTGAAGCCTCCAAAGGCCAAAGTCCAAAGTCCAAGCCCAAAGTCCCAGCCCAAAGTCCAAACCTATTCTATTTTTTCGACTTCTAATCCATCCAATTTCTGAAATTTTCAATACATTGTCACCCATGTGACAATATTTTCAAGCAAAAGGTTAAAAAACATGAGAAAGGAATCAAAAATGGCCTTGGAAAAAGAATTACAACACATGTTCTCATCATTAAACAAGGAATATGAAGGATATAAATGGAATAAGAAAGTGGCATTAGACATTGAAGGGAAGTAGGTTCATAGAATACAAAGACTCCCCATTGTAATGGTGGAGACTAGGGTTCAAACCCCAATGGAGACACAAATAAACAAATAAACAAATAAACAAGGGAGGGCATCCTACCTACTTCTACAAAAAGCAATCCGATCTAATGGTTTAGATTTTGTCAGATTCTGAAAAAAACTTGACGGACTCTCGATTAGAGTTTGGGTCTCCATTTTTGGCCGACCCAAACTCTAATCGAGAGTCCGTCGCCATGTAAGCATTTCTATGCCATGTAGGCTGCCATCAAGGCAATGGACTTTGGATTGTGCCACCTTGTGTGAAGGGCCGAGAGGCCAAAGTCTTGGGTCTTTGAAATCTGATTGGCTAAGACTGACGGACTCTCAACCTTGTGTCGTAGTGTGAAGTGGCCCTAAGTTTGAACCCAATACGCAAAGTTGTTAAAAAAAGGATCGGGCCCAATTTGGGCCTCTTCTCTATTAGGTTAATGAATCACAAGCGTAATTTGCTTGAATTTTCCAAGAATCCTACACATTTCGTGCGAAGGATTACAGAGCTCCAGCGCTCCACATATTAAACCCTGAAACCCTAAAATCTAAACTACCACAACGACAACAACAAAACCCTGAGATCCGGGTGACAAATGGTTTCACAGTGTCCTCCTTGGGTATCAATTAGGTGAAAGATATATAAAACGATATACACGACTTGTCGCGTCAGAGCCCTAAGAAACTTCAATGAGATTAGTACCTTAAACTATATAACTAAAACTAAACCAGAAAGTTGCTGTCGACACAGACAGTCCGAAAAAGTTGAAATTTGCAGGACCACAGGATGCAAGTCATGAGAACTTCTTACCTCAATGTTAATATTTTCCACATCTTTGCCTACTCTTTGCTTCATATACAGAACTTGCCGAGCCACTGCAAATACAGAGACCCAGAAGGGTCAAAATTCAGTGGCTTGTTTTAATACACACTCTTAGAAGTAATCTATAGAATTGAGCTCTGAATCAGAAGACCTCCTCCAATAAAAATGCGAGTCATGAGATACAATGTCCTCACAACGAGACGTGAAAGCTCGTCCTCTCATCGTCATCATTGAACATGAAGGCATTCAAAAATTTCCAACGATACAGTCTCAAAGAAACAAGAGCCGAAGCAATGAGCAAGAACAACACCACCGTACCAAGGCTCACGTCCATCTTCTGCCCAGAAGCTATGACGGAAAAGTCCATTGCATCGAACCCCACCATGACGGACGCACGAACAAAGAGGCGCTAGACGCAACAGCAAATCTCCAACGAAATGGAAAAATCAGGCCGAGCCTGCCACAAAAATCGAAGCCATCGAACCGTCCCCCAAAGAATAATCTCCTACTCTGACCTCTGCTCAAATTCACCTTCGTACTCGCTACTGAAGCAACGAACAGGACTCCAGCGAAGGCAAACAAGCAAACCCAAGCAATAGGCACCTTAAACCCTAAACCCTAGACCCCTAACTTAGATATAGAACGGAGAGTATTAGAGAAGAGCAATGGTGTTGCCGCAATGCGGAGTCATCAGCTCAGGGAGAATCACCGCCAACTTAGGTTCACTTACACTAGGGCTTCGCTTTTCTCTAAGCTCTCACCAACGAGCATTGTTTTTAAATTTTGGAATTTGACAGTGCTAATTTGTATCTAATATTTTAAATTTTAACCCTTATTGAATCAAGGAAATAAGGCCACCTCATTGTAGAATGAAAAAAAGTGGAGCTTTGGGTGCATGTGCCTTAAGTGCCGCATGGCCCTAAACCATTGCATTTTAACCCATATACCCCGAGGCGGACGTTTTTCGTCTGATGAATGACAAGGAATTCTCGTATATAGGATAGAAGTGAAACTATTCATCCTTGGAATTAGGGGTGAAAAGGGAAGATCTTCAACAGTAGTTTGACTCCCAATGAGTATTTTAGATTTTTTTTAAAGTAGATGATGTCACCAACAATTCCAAAATGCTTGATTTCCACGGTCACCAACCTAGTGTTCAAGGGTTAATTATATATGTTCTCTTTCTAGTTTGTGCATATTCAAATTTCAAATGTGAAAGCATCAATCTCTAATGTTCTCTAATTCCAAACTATAGAAATCATATAATTCTATTATCAAAATTCATTATGTAATAGTACAACAATTTGCAAGTCTTATTTGTCCAATCTAATGGTATTTCAACAATTAATACAGGACAATTGATATAAGTCAATTGGAAAATCATAATCATTTTATAATTGCAATCATTTCCTAGTTAAATTTAGCTTTTGTGCAACTGCAAATTAATATGACAAATTCCACGAAGCATAGACTTGTCCAAGGTGATTGCAAAAAACCATGGTTGTTCCGGTGGACAGTTCGACAACACGACAAACACGACGTCCAACACGTCAAGTAGACCCTCTTGCCCGTCTAATAGAGTCAAACTTAGCTTTGACTTTTTTTTTTAAATTCACCCTGCCCGTGAGGCCACCTGGATGCCATGTGGCAAACACGTGTCTTCTACGTGGCATCCTAAAGGGGCGCATGCGGGTGTGGACGACCTCGGGTGTGGGCGACTACGGCTGTAGGCAATTATAGATAGGGCGACTTCGGGTTCACGCTGCTAGGCGACCGTGGGTGGGAAGTACTTGGCGACTTGTGAGGCAAAGACATGAAGTCGGAGCCTAAAGAGAGTAATGCCTCATAAATACCTGCAGGCGCCCCAAAAGACCCGCAGTCGCCTCCCAGGGGACCCGCACGCGCCTCAAAAGACCTGCAGTCGCCTTCTAGAGGACCCGTAGTCGCCCTCTCCAAGACCTGCAGTCGCCCTCTCCAAGACCTGCAGTCGCCCTCCAGAGGACTTGCAAGCGCCCTTGGACCCGCAGTCGCCCTGTCTAGGACCTACAGTCGCCCTGTCTAGGACCTATAGTCGCCCTGTCTAGGACCTACAGTCGCCCTGTCTAGGACCTACAGTCGCCCTGTCTAGGACCTATAGTCGCCCTGTCTAGGACCTATAGTCGCCCTGTCGAGGACCTACAGTCGCCCTGTCCAGGACTTGCAGTCGCCCTGTCCAGGACCCGCAGTTGCCTTGTCTAGGACTTGCAGTCGCCCCAGGACCTGCAGTCGCCTTGTCCAGGACTTGCAGTCGCCCCAGGACCCGCAGTCGCCCTGTCCAAGACCCGTAGTCGCCCTGTCTAGGACCCGCAGTCGCCCCTAGACCCGCAGTCGCCTTGTCCAAGACAAGTAATCGCCCGTGGACCCGCAGTCGCCCTCCCAGACCCGTGGTCACTCCCCGAGATCTGCGTGCGCCCCTTATAGACCGCGGGTTCAACCAAATTGGGCTCAAGAACAATAAGACTTGAACTCGCCCTCACCCGTGGTCGCCCAAGACCTGAACTCGCCTAAGACCCGAGGTCGCCCCCCACCCGAAGTCGCCCCCCATTCCACCAAATTGAACTCAACAACAACAAAACTCAAACTCGCCCTCACCCGCGGTCGCCCAAAACCCGAGGTCGCCCTCCACCCGAAGTCGCCCCCCAATTCACCAAATTGGGCTCAACAACAACAAGACTCGAACTCGCCCTCACCCGCAGTCGCCCAAGACCTGAGGTCGCCCCCCACCCGAAGTCGCCCCCCAATTTACCAAATTGGGCTCAACAACAAGACTCGAACTCGCCCTCACCCGTGGTCGCCCAAGACCTGAAATCGCCCCCCAATCCACCAAATTGGGCTCAACAACAACAAGACTCGAACTCGCCCTCACCCGCGGTCGCCCCCCACCCGAAGTCGCCCCCCAATTCACCAAATTGGGCTCAACAACAACAAGACTCGAACTCGCCCTCACCCGCGGTCGCCCAAGACCCGAAGTCGCCCCCCAATCCACCAAATTGGACTCAACAACAACAAGACTCGAACTCGCCCTCACCCGCGGTCGCCCAAGACCCGAAGTCGCCCCCCAATCCACCAAATTGGACTCAACAACAACAAGACTCGAACTCGCCCTCACCCGCGGTCACCCAAGACCCGAGGTCGCCCCCCAATTCACCAAATTGGGCTCAACAACAACAAGACTCGAACTCGCCCTCACCCACGGTCGTCCAAGACCCAAGGTAGCCCCCCACCCGAAGTCGCCCCCCAATTCACCAAATTGGGCTCAACAACAACAAGACTCGAACTCGCCCTCACCCGTGGTCGCCCAAGACCCGTGGTCGCCCTCCACCCGAGGTCACCCCCCAATCCACCAAATTGGGCTCAACAACAACAAGACTCGAACTCGCCCTCACTCGCAGTCGCCTAAGACCCGAGGTCGCCCCCCATTCCACCAAATTGGGCTCAACAACAACAAGACTTGAATTCACCTCCACCCGCGGTCGCCCAAGACCTGAACTCACCTAAGACCTATATTCACCTCTATCTTAAAGTCACGTCAGTGCAGGAACCAATATACCACAAGATGTGAGCCATCTCCAACTCTAATGAAGTCAAGCTTAATTGCATCTTCCATACACTATAATTGACATGTCCTTCAATGCTCGTAGTTAGTTAATACTACAGAATTAGTCTATAAATACAGAAATTTTAGTATGACTAATTAGAGAAATTGAAGAGGGTTTTCCAAACCCTAAACCCTAACCCTATACCCTAAACCCTATAGAAAAACCATGGACCTTCTCCATGTATGCGAGTCCAAAAGTAATGTACTTCTATTTTTTAGGATGGATAAAATGACACACACATGTGAGTTGCTTTTCATTATATGTTGTAAAAATGTTTGAACTCCTAAACCTTGTACTTGTAAGATAAAAACCATTCAAAGTGTCATTTCCTAACTTTTTAATCTTCAATAAATTGAATATTCATTCACCCCTTCAAATGTGTTTTAAATCCCCTTGATGTATCAAGGGGAGGACTATATTGAAATTCCTATGTTGGAGGAGGATGGAAAATGAAATGATGAGGAGAAGGGCCTCCCCAAGTCTCCATTTTGTAAACCACTTCTTATGTAGATAAAAAGATTTCTTCTTCATGCATCCCACAGTGTTAGTATTTTTTTTGTACATGGTTTCCCCCAAAAGGGAAGGTCTCCTCTCAATATACTCCCTCCAAAAATTAAAATATGAAATGGTCATGTTGAATTTTACATGAATATGAGGGAAAAAAAAATGTCAATTAGAAGAGCTTCCCCAAGTCTCCATTTCTTAAAACCACTTCTTATGTAGATAAAAAGATTTCTTCTTCATGCATCCCACGGTGTTAGTATTTTTTTTGTACATGGTTTCCCCCAAAAGGGAAGGTCTCTTCTCAATGTACTCCCTCCAAAAATTAAAATAGGAAATGGTCATGTTGAATTTGACATGACCACGAAGGAAAAATAAAATGTCAAGGAGAAGAGCTTCCCCAAGTCTTCATTTCTTAAACCACTTCTTATGTAGATAAGAAGATTTCTTCTTTGTGCATCCCACGATGTTAGTATTTTTTTTGTACATGATTTCCCCCAAAAGGGAAGGTCTCCTCTCAATGTACTCCCTCCAAAAATTAAAATAGGAAATGGTTACGTTGAATTTAACATGACCACAAGGATAGATGAAGGAGAAATGAAATGTTAGGAAAAAGGGCTTTTCCAAATCTCCACTTCCTAAACCAATTTGCTTTCTTTATTACTTAATTAACTTTTGATCACTTAGTATTGAATGCCTTAGTTTTAGGATTTTCTGGAGTTATTCCTCAGAAAAGGGGGGAGCGGTACTTGAAAAGTTTGAACGCCTTCCCTCCACTTTGTAAGGGGGGAAACTCAAACTCATGTTTTCTAGCGCCCCTAACCCGCGGTCGCCCCATACGCAGCCGCCTCCATCGTCATGAACTAGAAGACTTCTTGAGTCTAAGACCTGCAATCACCCCATCAGCCGCGGTCGCCCAAGAAATGACCTATGGTCGCCCCCCTAAGCCCCCTTCTACCCGCATTTGCCCCCCCTAGACCCGCACTCACCCCCCTAGACCCGTAGTCGCCCCCTTCTACTCGCACTTGCCCCCCTTGGACCCGCACTTGCCCCCCTTGGACCCGCACTCGCCCCCCCTGGACCCGCACTCGCCCCCCTTGGACCCGCACTCGCCCCCCCTGGACTCGCACTTGCCCCCCCCCTCGACCTGTAGTCGCCCTGGACTGGACCTACAGTCGCCCTGGACTGGACCTACAGTCGCCCCAGATTGAACCTGTAGTCGCCCTCATTCTAGGACCTGAGGTCGCCCCATCTTACTTGCACTCGCCCCCCCCCCCTTGACTTGTAGTCGCCCTGGATTGGACCCATAGTCGCCCCAGATTGAACCCGCAGTCGCCCTCATTCTAGGACCTGCGGTCGCCCCATCCGTAGTCGCCTATGGTGACATGGTCAAAGCTTTCCACGTCACTGTTGACAACTCGCCATGTAAGATAAAAATTTTGGCTGCCCTGCCCGAAAACCCTAAACCCTAATTTCACGCTCGTCAAATTTGTCTCATATATGCGACACTCGTCTTATACGACATGCGACATCAGACGAACAACTCGACACCCAAACCCCAAAACACATTCGACAGAACAACCCTGCAAGAAACACTTGTCCTCTTTTGTGTCACATGGTGTGAGCTGATTTGTTTTTTGGCCATAACTTTTGTGTTTGGGCTCCAAATGACTCAAGATTTATAGGAAAGGTGCTCATGACTATCATAAACCTTCCCTAATTTTTTCATAATTTTCAAAAATACTTCACTATCCAAAAATAGACCCCAATTCAATGTCACACTTGCCAATTTGGAGGGTTTTAGTACTATTTAGAACCCCCCAAAACAAATTTGGAGATAAAATTTTGATGAGATGGTCCTCTATTAGACTTTTAGCTACACAAAGAAGGAATTTTAAAAATAGTTAATTTTTTGTGGTGTGGAAGTCTACAAAGTGAGCTTCTTTTTGCTTGCATTGTGAAACATATAAAATATTAATTTGATGGTTTTTATGGTGGATGACCATCTCCATAGGGTTGTTGCAGATGGAAATTTTTTATTTTGTGTATTTAATTATTTTTACTATTTTTTTCCTAATTAAAACATCAAGGTATTTATTTTCTTAAGACCTAGCACTTTTCTAGTTCTCCTACTTAAAGAATTTTTCTATGTAATTCCTTCTACGGGTACCTTCATCTTAAAATTAAATACATTAGTAATATTTTTAAAATTAATTTAAAATTAATTTTCTAATTTTTAAGTATTCCCCAAAAAATCATGAATATGCAACAAAATCGACAGGTATTTTTTGGAATCACCCTCTACATCAACAATTGTGGTAAATGTTGGATGGAAAATACCTCATATTCATTTTAAATTTGAACTTTGTTATAATTCCTATAATCCTACACTTCATTCTATGAATGTTTTGTGACTAAAATAATGTATATGTTGTGTCCTTTAGTGACAGTTATGACGTTAAGCTTACCCAAAGTGCTTTTGTAGCACTTAACTTCTAGTGAATTCCAATGATCATGATCTTCTAACATTGCACATGCCATGCACCTACAATGTTAGGATAAACTCTAGTCATGGGGGGTTTTCATTCTTTTTTGACTCCCAATACTTAAGTTCCAATACATAATTTCCATTAGACACCAAGCATGTCATTTGATGACATGTATCAGACAAAACTTCCATTGATGTCCAAGCACTTAATGGTGATATTACTCCCCACTGGTGTTAAATGTCCTTCAATGGGACTCAACTCCCCACTAGGCCCAAATAGTTATATTTCCAGGACTCACTAACTACAACTCTCACTATGGTCTAGTGTGGAGCATGACACCACCTAACTGATATCAAAAAGTGCACAAGCTCTCCATAGTAATACAAAGGTGGTAGCTAGTGAAGCTCCATCACCAACCTCATCATATGTAGCCACAATGACTCACCATGACACTATTCAGAAGAGAGGAGGAAGACCACCTTTCTTCATAGTATTTTCTACAGGATTCAATAGCCCCCCCCCCCCCCCCCTGTTTTAAGGATCTCCAAGACATCCAAGACCCCCCTCTATCTTGGAAGACCACCCATTTCTAAATTCTAATCCCAAAACTGGGTCCGAAAGACCCATCAATCTTACCATCGATATAACTTTCAACTCCAAATTCCAAATCCAAAGTGTAAACCTATTTGCGTTATCAACTCTTTTAGTAGATTATTGTGAACTAATCATTTTTCCAAATGCAATAATTCTAAAGAAAGTTTTGGCCCTCCAAAGATCCAAGTTCCTTGGAAAGTATAGTTCTCCTTGACTCTTCTCTCTTTAGATGCCCATAACTTCTATCTCACAATTTATTTTTTTATGAGCCTTGGCATTCTAGAAATCTCATCTCATTAGTTTTCTGACAATATGTGGCATGCCCTATTTGGCTTAAGGAATCCTCTTGAAATCCCTATTCCCACATCACACCTTGTAGCCAAGACACTACCTACTTTGAGGAGCCATAACTTTTGATTCCTAACTTTGATCTTTACATTCTTTGGCCCCATGGACACTTCTTCTCATTAGATTTCAAAGCATGTATTGCACACTATCTAATTTATCCCAAAGAGAGCGCTACAACGTTCTATTTGCTCAGGACTCCACAAATCTCTCACCTCATCTCTTATAGGGCTTGGGGAATCACCTCCAATGTCCCTCTTGTTCACAAAGGTACCATGAGCTTGTTTAGGGGTGAGAGTTGTGACAATTTAGGTAAAATTCATATTAATAACAACGGCTATAATTGCACGACAATCATATAAGACACTTTGTTGTTATTTAACCAATTGTAGTAGACACTTTTCTTTTAGTGATTGAGATTACTTGATTGCTAACCAACCCTTGACTACTGGTGATTATGAACTTGGCTAATTGTAGTAAATTAAGATTATTTGACTATTAATTGGCCATTTTTTATTTTTGAGTTGCTACCCCCCATGACAATTAGATGGGTATCAATTGGGCCAAACTATAGTGCATTCAAATTGTTTGATTGTTGACCAACCTTTAATGACTAGCGGATATCAACATGGTTAGACTGTAGTGTATCAAGACTGCTTGATTGCTAATTGGCCTCTCTTGATTGCTAGATTTGTTGTATATAATGATGCTAGAATATTGACTAAACCTTTTTGAAGGTTAGATTTGTTCTATTGACAACTACTTGACTACTATGTGTAACAAACTTGTTAAATAATTTTTATAACAATTATCCACGAGTTTTGAACCTTAAACCTCATATTTGAGGTCCAAAGTTGGAAACCAGTCCACCATGCATGGTGTTGCTTGTATATTATAGAAGTGGTTTTGTATTTGTACAATTTTTGGAATTGTTTTTAATTTGTTTTGAAAATTCAGTAGGCTTTAGTTGCCATTTTGGCATAGTATAATAACTTTTCTCAAAAAATTTGAAGCTATGAAAAGTTGGCAAATGAAGCTAAATTTCATCTACAATCATTTGTTTGAGATTTTTATTCTCCAATCAAAAGTTATGGGCAAAATTTAGAGACAGTATTTAAGAATGTCAAAAAAACTATTCATACCAAACCTTCTTTGAATTTTGCCCATAACTTTTGATTGGAGAATAAAAATCTCAAATGTATTTTCACAAATGAAATTTAGCTTGATTTTTCAACTTTTCTAAGTTTGAAGTTTTTTGAAAAAAATTATTTTACTATGCGAAAACGGACACCAAAGTCTATTGAGTTTTAAAAACATCCAGTTTTGAATGATTAATTTGAAAATAAATGAATCATTGTACATAGATTTCCAAACATGGTTAGATAAACATTGTCCAAATGAAAAAACTAATTTTGAACTCTTGTAATTGAAAATGCACAAAAAAGTGATAATTTTTTGTTGATTTGGACGTTGCACTATTTGAATCAACAAAAAAATTGGCATTTTTTTCTTGATTTCAACATCATTTTCTAGTAATGACTACTCAAATCCCGACTAAACCCAACCAATCTCATTTTAGAACTCACTAATTGGGACTCACACCATAGCCTAGTGTAGAATGAAATACCATCAACTAGTATCAAGGAGTGCATAAGCATTCTATGGTAACACCAAAATGGCAGTGAGGTTCTTACACCAATCCGACTACACGTGGGCTCTATAGCTTACGGTGACACCATTCGGGAGTGAGAAGGGAGACCACCACTCCTCATAATATTATTTATAGTATTCGGTAGACTTTTCCATCTTAAGAGTCACTTAGACATTTTAGACACACATCTATTTTAGAAGATCATCCGATTTCATGTCTTCTCTTCACAACCAGGCCCTAAAGTCCCTTCAGTCTTTCTATCATGATAACTTTTAGCTCCAAACTCTAATTCTAAAGTACAAGCTTGTTGTTGTGATCTACTCCTTTTGAAGATTACTATGGACTATTCATTTCCCTAAATGTAACAAGTATTAAGGAAGTTATGACCCTTCAAAGATCTAAGTCCTTCAATAGTATTAGATATTTTTTGAGGTCATTAAAAGGCTATGAGTTTTGAAAATGTTCTCGTAACCTTGCCTTTGTTGTTGGTTGTTTTCAAAACCAATTTGATGTGGTTAGAAGACTAAAACATCAAACAAAGAAATTATTGTACTTGGATAGTAGCATCAACATAATGTTATCATAAACTAAAGACAATCTAGAGAATCCATTGACAATTGATTGAGTCAATTATCTATCTATCATTTGACAATGTACCCAAAAAATTTTGGATGGTGAAACAAAGGAATGGATTCATTGAAATTTGCATGAATGAGGTGTAGGGAGATTGTTTTTGTAGTGAATGCATTGTCTGTTATGAATCCTTGGAGGGTATGGGATAGTTTGAAGATAAGAGCTTGATTGCTCATTGTCAAAACCTACAAATTGTATTCAAAGCAGAATTTCAAACTTGATTTAGGCATGGTAGTATAAATTTTTTTTTAAACTTTGAACTAGTAAAAGTTATAAAATCAAGCTCAATTCTATTTGTAGAACCCCTTTTGTGATTTTGAACGTTCGAAAGAAAGCTATGGACAAAATTTGGATAGGATGTTTGAAAATGACAATGAAAATGTTCCTTGCAAACCCTCTATGAATTTTGTTCATAACTTTTAATTGGACACTCATAATCTAAAACAAATTTCTGAAAATGAAAGTTATCTTGATTTACCATATTAACTGAGTTCAAAGTTTTTTGAAAAAGGTTATTCTACTATGCCTAAAGGAGGTTTGAAATTCTACTTTGAACATAATTTATACTTTTGACTTAATTATGAGCAATTGAGGTATTACTAATTCTACTTTATACATTCCACATGGGTTATGTTACCTACTACTACCCCCACTTGTATAAAGAACTTGCCTTTGGAGGTTAGGTAAGAAAACAAGGTAGTATGAGCTTCTAACTTGTAACTTAGGTCTTAGAATTTAATTTTGTCATTGCTTAGTACTAGTAGAATCTCTAGTAAAAAATTCATCAAAAGAGTATTTCAATTGTAATTGGTAGAAGTCCCTAGTAATATCATTAACAATGCAAAAATTAATGCAGTTGAGTACAACTGATGACTGCATCACTTATTTCCATGGCCATCATTTTTTTAGCTTTTTGATGTCTACAAGCCATCATGGGGACTTTCACCTAAGCACGCATGTTGACTACCTTTCATGAAAGTCATGGATGAAAAAACAAAACTAAGGAATTGTTTATGTTCCTCTAGTGTACCCAAATGGTTCACTCACTTACATGGATTCACCTTGAAATACTTGATCAACCCAAAAGTAGTTGTTGAATGGTTTGAAAGAACCTATAGAAATAAAGAATGCAACTATTCATTCAAGAACCAATCAATTTTTTGACAAACTACTTTTAAATCATAGGCCTCATCTCATCTTCTCATAGTAACTTTAAATGCCTACAAGGCCCAAAAACAACCTGTAGATGACATTTTCAATTTCTAGTAGATGGAAAAAAACATTTTTTCATCCCATATCTTTTAGAATTTGGTTGAGTAGTTTGCAAGAAGGTGGTGTTGAAATTCACCCATTTGCAATTTTGTTGCCTATTCTATATAGGAAGATGCTCAATCCACAAATCACCATGTATTGTATTTTGACAACTTCAAGCTCCTTGCACTTGTCATGAATTTGATGTCATAAGAATGATCTTTTTGAATTGTGACCATCTTAACAAAATGAAGCTAACGAAGAGAAGTTTTCATTCTAACTTGAAATTTTGAAATATTCCTAAAATAGAACATTTTATTGCAATTTGAACTTTGGGTCCATAACCATGGTCTATGACTTTTTTAACCTCTGAAAGACTTGAGAATAAAATGTAGTTCGACAATATCATATATACCCATGGAGAAATTTTCAGGTTTTTTGAGTTAATTTGATATTTGATATGAATGATTTTCCTTCTCTTTTCCCTCCAGATTGAAAAAATCCCAATAATTTGAAATCCTCACAAAAGCATATGATAATTTTATGGCTTGTGATTTGATCTCTGGAAAAGAGAATTTAAAAATTTAAAAGAAGGAATAAACAGTCACAACATAGGAACATCCAGAGTGGAAGAATTTTGCAGTGCAGCTCATTCCTGTGGTCATAGGGACGTCCATTCAGGCGGGGGTAACAGCGTGTCACAGATAGACATAGACAGCCTCAGTGAGGAGTGAAGAGTGAGGACGCTCCGACCCCCTCTCTCCGCCCTTCCTTCCTGTCTCTGATTGTTGTTGTTGTTGTTGTTGCTTGTTACCTTATTGCAGCTTGGTTGTGTTCCCTCGAAAATTTCGGAAGTTGTTCCTTCTTCCTTCTGCACCGGCCTCCCGTCAGCCATGTCGGGGGGGTTAGCTTCCACCATGCTCTCTCCTTCTCTCGTCTCCTCCTCTCTCTCTTCGGCCTCTTCTCCTTCGTTGTTCCCCAATTCTCCCTCGCTCTGGCCTTACGTCACCTTCTCTACTCGCTCCCCCTCCTCGTCCTCTCGTGTCCATGCTGCTGCTGACAATCCCCGCCCTCGCCGCTCCGTGGCTTCGTCTCCGGCCAAATCCCCAAAGTATTACTTCACCACGGAAGCCGAGGAGCCCTCGTCCTCATCCCCCCTCACTGCCGACTCCGTGCCCTTGCTGGCTGGCGCTGCTGCTGCCCTCGGATTCGGGTTCGGTAAGACCCACGTCTGCGCCTTACTCTCCGTTCGGTCCTAAACCCTAAACCCCCTGTCAATTGATCCGTGCATTTTCTCTCGACAGTGTTCTCTCGCTTCAAAGAATCCCGACCTGTACTGTCCGTGGCAATTCTGGCTCGGTCTGGGTTTCCTAAAAGCTCGCGTGGGTGGCAGGAGATTTCATCATTCAGAATTCGACGGTATTTTCATTTGGGTATTTTCTTACAATGGGTGACATCTGGTTGGATTTTCAGTAGTTTACAAGTATTTCAGCAAGAATGTTTGGCCGCTGAGCATGCCGAAAATGAATACGGGATTAGAAGTAGGAGGAGCTGGAGCTGGTTCCGACAAGAAGTTCCGCCGCGAATCCATGGCGAAATTGAACGAGTTCTCTCGAGAGCTTCGCACTTTCCGTGAAGTTGATTTGGCAGGTACTGTAATTGTACCCATTCTTGGCGATCACCCTCTAGTTAAATGATTACCAAACCGCTTGCGAAAAGTACCTCGGCTTGTTGACTGAAATTACTACTACTTGGGAATCTAGGGTTGTGTCGTTGGCAAGCAGCTTAAGCCTGGGTCTACGAGTCAGTAGAGCCGATGATGAGTGCATCTCATTTGTATGTTTGGAAGTCGAGGCTTTATTCGCCGATGTGCATAGGCATGGCGTTGTCAAAACCGTCCCCTTTCATTGTAAAAGACCCTAATATGGATGTTACAAAAAACATCGCTCTGTAGGTCGCGCATTCGGGGATGAAGGTTTTGTTTATCTGGCCGAGGGTTTGGCATTCAACCAGGTCAGTAGCTCCTTTAGGCGTGTTGCATGTATGGTAGCAAAGTTTTGCACGCGGTGTAGTATTACAGGAGATTGATGTCTGGGAAAGACGTAACTAAACTACATCAGTTTCAGAATTGTGGTTGGCTTATATTTTACAATGTCATAGTTTAATTTCGCCAATCCTGGGAATGAATGCATGAATTTGGGAATGACTTTCTTACGTCCATTCTGGTCCATTTTGCATTGACCTTTTCGCCCAGACTTGCTATTGGCGACTGTCCTATTCTGAAAATTTCCTTTTCTTGTTTCCTGGACGAGACAGAGTGCTGAGAGTGTCGATTTTTCGGCGAATGGTATTACGGCTACAGGGGTTAAGGCTCTATCTCAAGTGCTACCCACAAACTCGTTTCTTAAAACCCTTAACCTCTCCGGCAACAGCATTGGTGATGAGGGTTCCGCGGTATGGAACAGTAATAACATCCATGTCTGTTATTTGGGAACGTGGAGTTGATTGTAAAATAGGGATGATGCTGTGGCCATGGATCCCGGCATTCTAACATGACATTGCCGTAGTGGAGCAATCTTTAATAATTCTTATCTCTTTTCCGTGTTTTCTGAGCAGTCTAACCATACTATCTGTGCTGATGCTCTTAGTATGGCAGGAACTAGCAGGGTTACTGGAAAATAATCAAGGAATCACAAAGCTTCAGCTTAATAGTATTAACGTTGGTGATGAGGTATGTTTTTGTACTACTGAATATCAATGCCTTGGAGTTGTGCCTGAGCTTGGTCCCTTCTGATTTGAGGTTAACCGACTCGAACATATTGCTTAATGGCACGGTACTTGCTATGAAAACCTTTTTTGGATTTGACACAAATTCTTTATTGATTGCGATGAATATTGAATAAAATTTGATGTCTTGCAGGGAGCTAAAGCCATTGCTGAAATGCTGAAGAAGAATGAGCATATTACACACCTGGAGCTCAACAATAACGTCATTGACTACGCGGTAACAAAATCTGCCATTGTTACCTTAGTGTCACACATGATGTTATCCCTGCATAATAATATGCAGTTTATCATTAACACGAGACTGTAAATTTGCACTAGTAGGGATGGGTGTTGCTGTTGAGACTTATTGAAAATCTGCTGATCATACTTCAGTATCTTGCAGGGATTTGCTGCCCTTGCGGATGCTTTAACCACCAACAGAACTCTTCGCAGTATTCATATTAAGTGAGTTGGTATTGAGTTTACAGTAGTCAACTTGCACAACAACGTTCTTTTTCCTCCTGCATACGAGTTTTGATGTCCAATATCTCTTGCAAACAGAGCTATCTTGATTAGAGGCTGCGGAAGTTGGAATAAATGCTTGTCGGATGGACACTTGATTAATGCTGGGTGGAAGTAATGGTCTAGTGATCTTTTGTTACAAGAATCACATCAGTATCAATTTTTTCATTTTGATGTTAAAATGTTGAGTTATTATTTTGGTTTATTGATTTTTGGTAAGAATTTTAATGTGATGGTTGTCACAGGAAGGATTTAGAGGTGGTATCACTGGACTTACTTAGTTTGTCAGTACGATCTAAATTGTAAATTTATTTGCATTGCAGTAACAACTATGGTGGTGCTCTTGGAGGTTCTGCTTTTGCGAAAGGATTGGAAGGGAACAAAAGCTTACGTGTGAGTGCCGAATTCACATGTTGTAGCTCTTAAAAACCAGATGCGTTCATTTTGCTGAGTACATTTTTCTGCGATGTTTCACTTTAGATGGCACAGTACTATAATAGTACTGATCGATCTTAAGTGACACAAACTTCAAACATTTCCAACGTCACAGTGTATACTCTTCCATTGTAACTTTCTCTTTTCATGAAAGTCTTTTATGTTGTGGCTCTAGTATGATCTTGCCACTAACTAGGACTTGGATTTGTCAGGAGTTGCATCTTCATGGAAACGATATGGGCAATGAAGGCATTCGAGAGTTGATGGTGGGCTTGACGACTCATAAAGGTACGTCTATGCGTTTTTTTCTATATTATCCGAATTGCATTTGCAAAAAGAGTCTTCAAATTTGTAATTATTTGTGTCATTTTTATCCTGTCCATATGTAACCAATGAGCTTATGTTGAATTTCAGAAGCTGTATGCCTCATTTCACTTAATGTGGTCTTGAATTCTTAATGTGGGATTGTGACATTTAATTTGACAGGGAAGATTTCATCATTAGACATTGGCAACAACAAAATAGGGCCGAAGGGTGCGTTCCATGTTGCAGAGTATATAAAGAAGGTTAAAAACCTTCAGTGGCTGAACATGTACATGAATGACATTGGTGACCAGGTTCAATTTTATTCCTCGTCTTTCCTCCTCAGAATGATAAGGCTCAAGATAAGAATATTTTTCATCCGTTGTGATCAATCTTTAGTGGCCTCTGATTCGACATGTTTTGTTGTCCTGCTCATATGTGCTTCCCTCTTTTACATGTGTTCCTTATGCTGTACTTGGCCTCTCTTGGATACCATATTTCTACTACTTATCCGTTTAAATGACCAAGTTGCACTGCGAGTTGTTCATGTTGCTGTGTTTGAACATCCAGGGAGCAGAAAGAATAGCTGAATCTTTGAAGCGTAATAGATCTATCACCACAATAGACTTGGTAAGTTTGTTTGGAACACCGTATGCCAAGTAACCTAAAGAGGTATCGTTCCGCATGGGGTCCTGAATATTCAATGATTGTTTTGCTTTTGTGGCCGTATTCCAAACTGAAGCGTTCTTGTTTACACAGGGTGGAAATAATATTTCTGCGGAAGGCACTTCCTATTTAGCAGCTGCTTTGAAAGACAATACCACAATCACCACTGTAAGTGTATTGTATATCTAGGAATATCACACGGAGCACTAGATAGTGGAAGAGCATTCTAATGTCGGAGATGTCGTACTTGGACACATCATTTTTTTTTCCAGCAGGAAGCTTTGCAATATTGATGACAAAATTGTTGTCTTGTTGAGATTTGCATCACGCAACAAGAATCTCAATGCGCAGTTTGTCTTTCTTTTTTCTGTGTCATTTACAGTTTGAATTCAGCTACAACCCTATTGGAATGAATGGTGCCAAGGTGCTGGCCGATGTCCTGAAGTTTCACGGTAAAATTGAAACACTTCGGTTGGGCTGGTGCCAGGTATGTCAGTCAATCAGTCTTGTGATCACTTAGTACTCTGAACCTTCTTGGTACCTGAGACTTTTATCTGTTCTGCTAACTTAGTTTAAATGGTCTAGCAATATCTTATTGTTATAATTGGCCACATTCCCCATCAGCCTTTTTTGTCCATGTCAACTTGTTTAAGTCTCCTATTCCTGTTTGTTCCTTTTGTGCACTGGCTTCGGGTGAACTCTCAAGTGCATTAACTGAAACTAAGTTGGTTAAGTTCTTGTGAGCCTCTCGTGTGAAACGGAGGAAATGCTTTTGATTCAACATATTCTTAGATCTCACCGTATTGATTGTTTGGAGACGTCTCCAGATAGGGGTGAAGGGAGCGGAGGCCATTGCTGATTGCCTGCTTTACAATACTACTATCTCAACATTAGACTTGCGCGCCAACTCTCTTGGTGATGATGTATGCATCTAAATCAAATAAATCATTACTGGAAACTGAGGTTTTTATGAGGAAATGAGCTTGTGAATAGTAGATTTTGCAATCAATGGCTAGAACAGTAATTTGGGTTAATATTGTCCAGTAGTCGGTTCAGTAGTGTAAGCTCTTAAACGAACGACTTTGTGGGTGAGAACAGGGTGCAAGTGTGTTGGCGAAAAGCTTGAAAGTAGTCAATGAGCATTTGACGTCACTTGACCTTGGATTCAACGAAATCAGGGTGAGCCAGTCAGCTTTTGTTCTATTCTGCACGCACTATTTTCGTTCTCAATACAGAATGCAGTGATTTCTAGCCTGAATTAGCAGTCCTCGTCTGAAGTTCACGCCAGTACGTTGGACCTGGAGTTCTGAAGTATTGGAAGCTGGAATATTGGTGCGCGGATTGTGTGCTTCGATTGGTGCAATGTCATGATGGATCTGCCATTTACTCCAGGATACGGGAGCTTTTGCGCTTGCCCAGGCATTGAAAGCGAATGGAGAAGCAGCCGTCTCAACATTAAATCTCACAAGCAACTTTCTTACTAAATATGGCCAGGTTTGTCAGCATCTCATTCACTTAACTGCACTAATGTTTCTTCAGTTTTAGTCAATAGATCCTGTCCGGGCCTAATAAGAGTTTTCAATCATTTTTTGGAGCGAAAATAACTCATTCACTTGTTTCTTGTCTAGTCTGACGATATTTGTCAGTTTAGTTCCCATTTTATTTGTATAACTTGATTCTTTTGTGTTTGCAGGTCGCCCTCACCGAAGCAAAGGACCATGTGAGTGAAATGAATGACGGAAAGGAAGTGAATATATATTTTTAGACAATCTGTTCAAGAATATCACGAGCCTCATCTACCTGTTCAGTTATAATTTCTCTCATTAATGAATGAGTTTAGGTTTCCTTGCCTGAATGTCCGGACTTCTGTTCTCTTTATGTGCTGGTTATTATAGTACACTAAGTTTCAACCTATTCAACACTGTCCCAATTTCACTAAAATCCATCATAATTTTAACAAATACGAGGTTATATATCAAGTTCTAGTTCGTGAATGAGAAGTCAAGTACCTTTAATAAACACAGTCGTGACCTTGAGTAATTATGATATCTTGTGCCTTAATATCGTACCCGTCAGCTAGGCGTCCAGGCTCTTTAGACATGTAAGAGAATTGCAAAATAATGCTAGATCCCAGATAGCACAAGTCGGAGATAACTTACACAAGGTACTCCTCAGAATCGTCGAACCCAGATATTAGTCGAGGTCTGCGCATCATTCACAAATAAGCCAGAGATGCAATTAATCAGTTGGATTACAACTTTCAAGTAATGTGTTCTATACTGGCAAGTTACCAGCTTTGCTAGCAATGGCCCTTCTGGGTTGGTAACATCATTTTGGAGTAACTCAAAGACATGGTTCTTGATTTGATAAGAAAGCAATGGAGAAGTGACTGAGCAAGAAAAGGATTTGGCTAATTTTTTTTCAAATATCCTTATTTCACTTTCCAACATGTTATTAAAGTCCATAAGTTGTCACTCATGCATTTCACCCAAAAAAACTACACACTAAGTTTCACCTTCAGAAAGGCTAAAGAAAGCTTCTCAAATTCATGTGAGCTACAAGTGCAAATGACTTTTGTGAAGTAATTTTTAAGTGTAAATTAGCACCTTATTTTCCACCTTCATACCAAAGCAAACTTGCTAAGAGCAGCTTCAATGTAGTTCGGGAACAAGCCTGGGAACAATGCAAACAAGTCCCATAAACGGCCTTTAGTGAAGGACTGTGCCCCAATGTAGTTGTAGTCAACATCATTTCAAGAGTTCCTCACATGAGAACTCTTGCTCAACATTTTGTCATGATTTGTTGAGCACAGAATAGTACTCCAAAAGCTTAGATTCTTTGACCATGGCAATAGGTGATGGTGTTTCTTGTGTGTGGGAAGGGAGGAATTTTTCTAATGATGAAGAGCAGCAAGTTTGTGGGAGAATCATACACATATCATAGGACCTGATTCAAGGAAATGGGCAATGCAAAGAAGCATTTTGAGAGAGAGTGAATCGGCATTTCAATCAAAATCAGCCAAGCGGTGTAGACAAGCACCCAAAGAGGTCTCTAGAGACCAAGTGGAGATCAAGCATGTAAGTAAATTCATTGCAATTTATGGTCATTATTTAAGGGTTAGGAAATTAGCTGCTGCATTAGATGAGGTTTTGTAGAATGTACTTAATCTTTACGAAACAAAGGACACCAAGCAATGGTCATTTGTATTTTCGCATTGTTGGCTACTCTTGAAAGAGTCCCCTCATTGGATGGAGACACTTGGAGAGAGAGTAGAATGCTCTAGTTCTAGGATTAGACATGGAGTGGAAAGAGTACCGCAAAGGCCAATGGAAACAATTGAGGACAATGAAAGGAAAGGGGAACCTATGAACGCTCAAGAAATTGGGGAAGAAGATGCCAATGTCATTTTGATGCTAGTGGTGAACGTAGCAACATCTCGCAAACAAACGCATCCAATTAGTAATAAGGCGGCTAAGGAAGATCAACTGATGCTCTTACAACAAGAAAATGCTCTTCAGGTTTAAGCCCGAGCCATTGCCAACCTTGCAAGCTTGTAGCTACAAATGTCCCAAAAGGAGAAACACTCTAAGATCAAGCTATCTTGTCATTGTTCACCATGCCAGACCTGGATCACCTTTCAAAGCAAGTTTGTGAATACTTAGAAATGAAATGTGAAGAAGAAATGTGCAAGACGAAGGAATGCATCAAAGCTAGGAAGGCAACAAAGGTGAAGTTGGCAATTATTGTTGCAAGAGAGGCTTGAACAAATGTTGCAAAAGTGGTGCATGCTATTGCAAACCAAGTGCTACTTGCCCCAATAGCTCCTCCAAGAATCTCAACACCACCTGCAGATTCACCAACTTCATAAGGGGTCAAATCACCAAGCTCTAATCATACTTTCCTTAGTGAAAATGACCTTCAAGATGGCACTCAAGAATTCTCCCAATGTGAGGACTTTCATGAAGATGAGAGTTTTTCTAATTGAGTTTCTAAAACGGAACAAAATTCACCTCAAATTTTTACAAATGCCATCTACTTCAACCTTTCTGGAGAATCACGCCAACATCAAAGCGAAGAGGTACAACACCACATTCTAGCACATTCACTACTAGTAGATGAAGATGAGTGAATTCATTGTTCTAACTAATTTTCAATTCCCTATGGATGCATTGGTAATTTGAACCTCATTTTTTCAAAACAAGTAGACACTAACAATTTGTCTTTTGCTTTCTTTTATACTTCAAGCCTCTATGCAAGTAATAGCCATTGGCTACCTTCAATTGCAATTGATCCATCTTACTTTGGAAATTTCATTGAAATGTTGTTGAATTTTCATTTCCTTTGTTCTTAGTTCTTGTATGCTAATAGAGCGAGTCTTTTGTTTTGCTTTTAAAAGTGTTCAATTGGTGGGTTTCCGTATTTGTTTATGGTTTGAGATTCAATTATACAAGGCCACTAATTGGATTTCATCTTCTAGCTGCATCATGGGTGTTAAATTTATCAAAGCCATTGCAAATGAAAAATTGTTGTGAACACTTGTTGTTTCTTCATTGTTGATTGTGATCAACATCTTTATAGTAGCTAGGGAAGTTGAGGGTCTATTTTCTAATTTGGTAGTACCGTTAGTTAAGTTTGCTTGTATGCATGAGTGGGATTATGGTGAATAATTTAGTGCTCTACCAAGGTGCACTTGATTCATTGTTGATTTTCATTAAATTTGCTAGTTGAGGATGAGCTCCAATGGTTGTGAGGTTACTAGTCGGTTGCTTGACTAATTTGAATGGATGCCTAAAAAATTTAGGATTAGGGATTTCATTTCATTCTTCTTTCTTCTTAAGAAAGTAAGGTTCACTTGCATTAACTCTTCCGTGGACATTTTCTCATGTGCAAGCATTCAATCAGTGGCAAGCATGACTTCTATCCATTACAACTTACCTCCACAATTTTGTTATTGTAGAAGGCAAGTTTATTCATCCAATAATGCTCACTCCCTTTTGGGATTTGGTCTACCATCACTACAAGGTACAAGGGTGTTCGATTCCAGAGCTCAAGGAGGATTCAATTCTAGGATGTCAATGCAAGATGAATTTAGATTTGACTAAGGAGGAGATTGTGAATTCAGACTTGGTTGAGGAGGACTAGCTAACGACAATGGCAAGCATAGAAGGCCGACTATGGAGTATCTTATTTTGGTAACATTACTAGTAATTGAATTAGCTTCTTGGGGATGCGTGACATTACTCATGTTTTATCGAATGTTGCTACAACCAAAATTTGAAGATGTGGGAAAAATTATATTCCCCGTTGTTTTGCTTCGCATTGAATGCTTCTATTGTCTTATTTCTCTCCAAAATTGTTTGCATGTGTGTGGGGTACCGAATGCTTCTCTATCTTGTTTCTTTCTTGCCCTTTTGCTTCATTTGGCATTGGTTACTAATAATCAGTTAGATTTCAAGTGCACTCTCCTTTATATTAACCCCTATAGTTCCATAACTTCGTATTCACCAAAAATGCTCCCAAATTGCCATTTTTAGTACAAGTACCAAATTTTTGACAAAAAAACTTTTTGTGACACATGTAACCATAGGATCTTGTAGTATGTTGACTTGAGAACATGTGATAAAAATTTCAGAAATTTCCACAGCATAGATTGCAAGGTATAAACATTCAAATTCACTAAAACAATTTTTTTGGCCCTACGAAATATAGGAAAGCTACACTTCACAAGCTCACTTTTCTATGAAAAAATGTCCAAAATGGTGGTGCTTCTTTGGAGTCTTTTTCCTAGACAATTTCGCCACATGTTTGAAAAATTTTAGATCATTTGGAATTGTACAACATGTAGGAAAAAAATAGTAAGTAGACAATAGTAGAGAATGATTCAAAATACTAATTGTTAAGAATTTAATTATGGAATTGAAAAATTCCAATCCTAATTGTTGCAATGTTGTAAGAGGGTGATTGCAAGAAACACTTGTCCTATTTGTTGCATTTTGCTGATTTTTTTGGGAGTACTTTAAAATTAGAAAATTAATTTTTTTTAAATTAAAAAAATATGATTAATGTATATACCTTTAAGATGAAGGTACCCGTGGAAGGAATTGCATAGAAAAATTCTCTAAGTAGGAGAACTAGAAAAATGCTCAGTCTCAAGAAAATACATACCTTGATGTTTTAATTAAGGAAAAATATTAAATATAAATAAATACACAAAATAAAAATTTTCCATTTGCAACAACCCTATGGAGATGGTCATTCACCAAAAAACCCACCAAAACAATATTTTATATGTTACAAAATGCAAGCAGAAAGAAGCTCACTTTGTAGACTTCCACACCACAAAAAATTAACTATTTTTAAAATTCCTCTCTTAGAAAGCTACAAGTCTATTAGAAGACCATCTCATCCAAATTTCAGCTCAAAATATGGTTTTTTGGGTTCTAAATAGTACTAAAAACCTCCAAATTGGCAATTGTGACATTGAATCGGGGTCTATTTTTGGATAGTAAATTATTTTTGGAAATTATGAAAAAAATTAGGGAAGGTATATGATAGTCATGAGTACCTTCCCTACAAATCTTGAGTCATTTGGAGACAAAAGACAAAAGTTATAGGCAAAAAACTAATCAGCACACACTGTGTGACACAAAATAGGACAGGTGTTTCTTGCAATCACCCAAGAAACAATTTACATCCTATAATTTTATTTTTTTCAAAAAAAATTGAAAATTGAGTAAGATAAAGGACTCTGAAGTTTATTTTAGAGTAGAGAATCCATAATTGCTTACAAACAAAATATCCTCATAACTTTTGACTCATCGATCAAAATGGAATGATTCAAAGCTTCCCACATAAACATGACTCTAAAAAACCAATTAAAAATTTTTGTTTTGAAAAAAGGGATTTTTTCAAATATGCACGGACTGTCCATTTAGGAAAAAAAATAACATATTAGGCCATAACTTTTGATTCATATTTCCAAGTGTCATGAAATTTAGTGCATATGAAAGATACTCCTCATCCCCAAATTCTCTTAAAATTTGGGCCAAAAGTATAGAAATCTCCAATCATATGTACCTACCCATTTACCCAAAATTGCTATATAGCCAAAAAAACACATGTCAATCCTTTAGGGGTTAAAGGAGCATTTTTCTTAGGCTTAAATAGGAAGTAGCATACAACTACATTGAATAGTGAAATTAGGTTGCCCCTCACTAATTTCTCAACATTTGATACTAAATAAATATTTACACTTATTGTACAAGAATGAACTACTTTTGAATTTCATATCGCCGTATTTGGGACTCATGAACCTCCATGTGTACAAATGAAAATATTTTTAGAAATATTTGTTGACTTTGATGGCTTGTAAAGTAACTTTCTTGGGGGTAAAACAACCTAATTGTTAAGGCAACCTAATTTCACTATTTAATGTAGTAAATTTTAGAACTTTGCTTTCTGGGATCAAATCTATGCATGATCCATAATTCTATGCACATGATTGGTTCTGATGGTCAGCATTTGATTGTTGTATTTGTTGGAATTGCTTAATTAGAGATTGGATACTTCTGCAAACTAGAGATTTGGACTAGCCTTGTTTTTAAAGTAATTAGCACCCAGCAATACAATTTTGGAGCTCTAAAACATATTCACCACTCTAATGAAAACGACCATATCAATAGTACAAGCTCCACTCAATTTGCCACAATAGAGGTGTTGTCAATTGAACTAGTGTGCCCTGTGCAATTCATGAACAAAATAAATGTAAAAATAATTTTTAATTTTTTAATTTATAAATGATTTGAAATTCTATATCTTTTATGTACTAAGAAGTGCAAGGGCTTGATTGTGGTTAAGAGGTTGCATTCTTCATGCAAATAAAAAGCTTTATGCACAAAGGAGTGCAAGGGCTTTGTTTTGTGGTGTTTGAACATGTGATGTGAAAGTTATGTTTTTTTCATAATAAAAGATAATTTATTTAATTTTTGAATTCATAAAAACTTTTGAATTCAATAGCTTTCACATCATAGGTCCAAAAGCCACCAAACAAAATCCATGCACCCCTCTTCATGAAGAGCTTTCTTCCTTAATAAAAATGCACTTATTTTAGTAAATGTAGAAAGAAAATAGTGATAAAAAAAATAGTAGTTAATACACAAAATCTTTTATTTTCCATTCTCGTTTTATTTTTTTGGAATAATTTTAGTAAAGTTTAGAGTGAAGTAAATTAGATTTATGTTTTTATTTTTGTAACAAGTTAGGTTTTGCATTCTATTTTTTTCTGGTATGAAGACGGTTTTGAATTTGTTTTTATAATAAGCGAGTTTTGGATTTTTTCCATATTTTTGTGAGGAGGTTCTATTTTTTTGATCCTGCCATAAGCTAAAGTCTATCTATGAGGTCCAATAAAAAATCTTAGTTACAAAACAAAGCTTTGATTCAATTCTCTCTCTCCAATGCAAATTGTAAAGCAAGTCTCTTGTCTTGACCCATACAGACCAAATAAAAAGGAAATAGTTGTAACACCCATAATCCAACAATCACAGTCATTGAATGAATTTTATAGCTTGAGTAACTTTTTATTATGCTTAGAACTTTGAAACAAAATCCAAGAATTAAGAGATCCAATTCCATAGTTTTTGACAATGAACAAAGTGCTTTAGGGCAAAGTTTGTCTAAACAAATTTTCATTGTTTGAGTTAATACGTGCATGTTTAACCCCTAAATGCCCTAGGTCTTTTATGAGCTTCTAGGAATTTGCTCTAATTGAACAAAAATCCAACATTTTGATAAGTTGTATCAATTTTTTTTAATTGTAATCATACAAATTCAAACTACACATGTTAGAGATTGCATAGGAAAAGAAAATGCTTCAAAATCACTTATGGATTGAAAGATTAGAATGTTTGATCTTGAGGGTGTTAAAACTACCAAAGTGTTTTGAAATCTTTCAAACATCTTTTCACATACATATCATATCTAAAAAGTTAGTCACCAAAAAAATATAAGGTTAAAGGGCCTAACATGCATAGCCCTAATCAAATTACTATGGCTTCTGAAAATCTAATCTACAATTTTTTAAAATTAATTTCTAATGTGATCTTTTCTCTAAGATATACATTGAATAGGTGTATTAGGGGGACTAAAAAATTAAAGGACTTATTGTGGAAAACTTTAGATGTTTGAAACATGATGTACAACCCCTAGACACTTCAGTCATTAGAGGGGATTTTAACCTTCTAGAAGACTATGAGTTCCCAGAGTTCCCGAACACTAGGGAACATTGCCACATCAACGATCTTATGTGGTAGTGACACTGCTACATCAAATAATAATATTTAATTAATTAATTAATTAATTTTTATATTTAAAGAAATATTTTTTTATTATATTTTATTAATATTATTTTAATAATTTTTCCATAATTTATTTTTCTGGACAGTAATGGTTCATTCCCAATACAAGGAATAGGCTTGAAATAGTCTCTCTATGCCTTCAAATCTCCTCTAATGATCTATTGATGTACAACAAAGGTAGATATTTATATAGTGAGAAATATTGTTTAATTAGTATGGGTCCCCTTAAAACCTCTATTTAGTGTAGTGTACTTGAAGCTCATTTTGAAGAGCCCTGAATACTATAGAAAGTCAAGATTGCAATGGACACCCTTGCACAAAATCTTGAATATAAAAATGAGAAGCAATCATTTTCAAAATTGGATTTTTGATGCTAAAACTAAACTTCAAAAAGAATTTTTCAAAAATATAAAGTACGAAAAATAGCAACATGGTTAGATATTATTTAACCTAGGAGTATTCTCGACACCAAAATTTGGTGCCTAACTTGGGCATTTAGGGATTAAACGATGACCTTCCCCTCCATGATCAATTTGATAAAACTAAGATATTCTAAATATTAGCATTCTTCTTGAATATTAGCAAATTGTGCATAAAATACTAAAAATGATTTAGGCTTGAATATCATCAAAAGATAGTGTATTATATTTCCTTTCAAAGTTTCTTTTAACCAAACCCAAAGAACTTTGCTCCTTTTGTAACCAAAGCAAAATCAAGGTCTATTTGTTTAGGATCCATATTCACCAATTTGTGCAATGCTTGTTGTTGTTACAATTTATTGCTTGGTAATTGGTTTCAATGTATTTACAAAAGTTTGAGGCTAGAATCATGAGTCCAATTGGCGGTGAGATTTTGACTCATATGCAATAGGACAACAAGAGTTAAGGTACATAAGTTATACAATATTCAATTTACAACTTCAACTCATTTGCTTCATAAGGGTATCAAATGTACACATCTGAAAAAGTTTAATTGAATTGTACAAATTAGAAAGGAAGGTGTTTTTTTGGACTTAAGATAAAACAACCCATTACGGACTAAATGGGTGGTTGACTATGTTCCAGTTTACTGAAAAAATGCAAAATAATTTTCAATGAGGAATAATCCCTAAAGAATACACTACCCATTGAAAAAATTATTTTCATAGGTCCCCACATTTAGTAATCATTTTTCAAGTATCTCAGCCACGGGGCATCATTACAGCTTGTAGGTGGGGCCATCACCAACCTTAATACCACCTAACGAAGACCATAACTTCGCCCATTGCAATTTAAAAAAGAACTAATATAAAATCTGACTCTAACCTATAAAACGACACATGTGGTCTTAACTAAGCCTAGAAAAGTTTGATGGGTAGTCATTAGGGTCATCTACTATAGTCCTAATCATGCCCAACATGGCCTAAAGTGAGCCCATTACCAACTTGAGCCAGGCCCATTTCAAGGTTTAGAAACTGTAAAGTTAGACAAATTTAAAATAGTAATTATTTTGAATAACGACCATGTTGGCAAAGGTCAATTGGCTTCCTGTGACAACTATTATTGGTGTTACTCATGCAATTCATTCATTGTCTGCTTGCTACACAACAATCCCAATTCCCACTCCATTGCCTCGGATCCTCTTCTTGCACATGCTGACCCTCTTGCCTTTATTCCCCGACCATTTCTTGCTTGATGCTTGTGTTCTTGCACTAAGCATATCCCTAGCCTACCACTTCTTTGCACTGTAGCCACAATGACGAGAGCACTCTAATGATGCAAAAATTAGGATGAGAATACCAAAGCAAAGCAACGCGAAGAGAGCACCATTGATAATCAAGTGGTAGGAGCACACAACCACTTCTATCGGAGCCCAATGTGAAGAGCCCCGAAAAAGCCTTGGTTCATATCTTTGGAGAGGCCCATTAGAAATATACCCTTAATACCTTACTTGCCTTAGCTTCATCTTTGGTGAGACATGGTAGCTTTCATCATCACTCTTGTTGCTTTCTGGATTTGTCTCCATCTTTTGCATGAGTTGTAAGAACTTCATTGGTCTAATTTTTTGTATGGCCATCTACATGCAACTTCAAATGGAAGAAGTAATCACTAGAAGAAACCATCGATGGTTTCAATAGAATTCTGCATCAACTGAATTCTGTTGAAACCAATGCTGATTTTTTCTAGTGAATCAACTTGGAGGATTTTAAGGAAGCTGGATGGATTAAGAAAACATTGGCCGATGTTGTCGCGCCCCTTAGTAACACTTACCTCCTTAAGTTCACTTTCCAAACACTTAACACCTTAGTGCCACCAAGGTTCACGCTCTCCTAACACTGCACATGCCACGCACCCACAATGTTAGGTTCCAACTCAAGTCACGGGGTTCCCCATTCCTCCGTGACTCCCAATCCTTTCCTTCCAATACTTAACTTTCACAAGACATCGGGCATGTCATTTGATGACATGGGGTGGAACTTCCATTGATGTCCAAGCACTCGGTGAGGCACTACTCCCACCGGTGCTAACCGCCCTTGAATGGGACCCAACTCCCCACTAGGCCCAACCCAACTCATTTCGGGACTCACTAATCGGGACTCACCAAACAGGACTCACACCAGGGCCTAGTGTGAAGTGGGACACCACCCAACCAGTATCAAGGAGTGCTCAAGCACTCCATGGTAACACACAAGTGGTGGTGAGGCTCCAACACTAACCTCACCACCTGGGGCCACTTAGGCTCACCATGACACCATCCGTGAGTGAGGAGGGAGACCACCCCTCCTCATAGTACTCTCTACGAGATTCGGCAGCCCCCTCTCTTGTATGTCAAGGGGGACTCCCAAACACCCTTTGGTTTTGGAAGACCACCCCGCTTCTCCCAATTCGCACTAGTTTGGGACTCCCGAACTTCCACCCGGCATAACTTTGCGGTCCGGGATCCAAATCGCACATGCGACCCCATTTTCGACATCTACGCGACGCGTAGATGCCGATGAACTACTCACTTTCTCCATTAAGACAAGTACTCGCAAAGATATCGCCCTCCAAAGATTCGGGACACTCCCGGCGCGACCGGGACACCCCCAACTTTGAACGCCCATAACTTTTGACTCGCAAGTCCAAATCACGCGTTCTTTAGACGGCAGGAAGCGTCTTCTCAAGACCTTTCCAAGCACGTATCACACGCCCCCAAATTCGTCCGGATCAGAGCGCTACATCGCTCCGATCGCTCGGGAGTCCTAGTCCCCCTCACCTCATCTCTTGCAAAGTTTGGGGAGTCACCCCCAATGTCCTCCTTGCTCACCAAGGTGGCACGGGCACACCTTGTGATGAGGGTCGTGACAGATGTGCTAGCATAGAATCAAGTCTCTTGATTTTAAGGTCCTGAAGCATTGAAGATTATTCAACATAGATTTGAATTGTTACCTAATTTTACAAAAAAAACTTATGGTAACTATCATATTTAAATCTCTAACCACAATAAGGGATCCTACTTCATATAGACGAAGTTTTGTAGCTCACTAGATATGCACTCATCGTAAGTTTATGGTGAATTTTTATGCATTTTGGAGGATTATAGAGTTGGCTATAGGAGAGGTCTTGAGTTTTTTTTGTGAATGAGTGTACTAAAAGCAATTTTCTTTTTTCTTGTCTCAAAAAGCATTGGAAGGCGAAATATATAGCAATGTTGCTTTTTTACAAGACGAAGCTCGTATTGGTCTTGTAAGTGCTCACTCTTTCATTTGCTTCAAGTTCGAGACCTTGATCTACTGGTTTCATATTTGGAGTGGTTGCAGTCAAATTTATTCGATTTGTTGGGATTGGTTTAACAAGTTTAGGGTTGTCCAAGCTAACGCAGTGGGAAGCCCCTTGTTGCTTCTCTCCTTTTCTATATATTTTAGAACTAATACATATCCTCAATGCTATAACTATTCATTTATCTTTGATCAGGTGGATTGGTAGGCTGGTGTTTCTGAAGGAAATGATCGATGATCCATATGTTTGTATAATAAATATCTCCCCTACAGAAGGGAGATTCATTGCGAAGGGCTATAGTGCCACATGGATTACGGAGGTGTGAGTTTCTTAGAATGCCACTAAATTAGAACAACAAATGACGAAGCTCTTATATTAAATGTATTGAAAATCTTTTGATCAGAGAATATTTAGTGGTAGCTTATTTATGTTCGGAATGCTCTTTTTCAAAATCTTTTAAATATCTGGTCAATTGCATAAATGCTTTAGAACCAATTTTTGTAGGACTATCTGTTTGTTTATGTCAGTTGGGTTAGGAATGAGAGCAAAGGACAATTGGATTTTTTGCTCTTAGAATTTCTTGTTCTGCTTGATGTTTCAAACAATTTTCAACTTTGGGAGCATGACCAGATTAGAGATGTATGTACAAAAGATGCTATTGGATGACCTGCCTTCTAACCTTCTCATTTTATTTCTTCAAACTGCTTGTTTGAGTAACAAGGACCAGGATGAGGTAATACTTTCAATATTTGGCCATAACTAGTAAATATATGAGAATGACGTTTCATCTAGTTTCTTTAGTGTAAGAGTCATTATCTTGTTGTGTAGTTATTCTGATGCTGTGGACATGGCATAGAATGCTTTAGAATGTTCTCTAAAGGAGTGTTGGATTGTACTTATTTCTACACCAGTTGTTAACTTTGGCTTAATCTCGCTTGGTGATTCTGCAAGTATAAGAACTATCCTATCAACGCTTGTTTTGAAGATTTAATGCAGTTACAGACGTCTGTGGAAAATTTTGTAGTAGTTGTTGGACGCAGCTGTTTTGTTCCTCAACAATGGACCATGAATCAGAATATATAGAAGAGCTCACTGCACAAATCAGGGCTTTCTAATGTCCCATGCTCAAGTTTATAGCAAAAGTTCATTTTGCAATAGCCACTCTTGGGAGCTAGTGAAGTTAGTAAGCTTTTATTTTAGTCTATTTTTGTTTACTATTGTTCTTTGGGTTTTGGTATTAGAAACGATTGATTGTTAAAAAACTTCCCTTAATCAGCACATTCTTTTGAATGAGTTGTATTTGGTTTTAATCTATTTTTTCATGTCAATTCCTAACTTAGAGAATTCAAAAGAGATTGGACATAGAAATGGGTGCTCTGATGAGGTTGCTCAACAACTTATTGAAGAAGCAATTGTGAGATTGGTAGCAACTACTATATTTGAAGCCCTGAAACAAACTCTTTTATGAATTCATAGTGATGCAAACCTCATATTTGGAGTTATGTCCATGTAAAGGCATTATTTGTGATTGAAGTTTCATAATGTGTAGATATTTCATGAATGTCCTTTGATTGTTCATCTTGACAATATTAGCTTCATCTTTTTCAAGGTGCTATGGTTACAATAATTCTCAGTAAGTTATGTAGTTGTACTTAGATTTGGTTGTTAGTTTTCACTCAATACTATTAAATTTGGTGAGCCTTTTTACTAATTCAGTTTAGAGATCTACATGAAATTTTGCATCACAACTTCACAAGATGACATCTTCAAATTGATTTACAATAGAGGAAGGTTAAATTAATGTCTTTGTCTAGTAAAATTGCAAGCTTATTAATACCTTAGTGGAATAGCTTAGAGGATTGGGGGCAATATGATACTAGATACATATTCTAGGATTTAGAATTCTTAAATGTCCTAGTTTTGAAAGCTATGTGGTTCTTTGCAGTGTCCATATAAGGCATTTGTTCAAGCTCTTGAAGTGATCTCTCGAATTCTTCCTTAGAACTATAGTGTCAACTTAATTTGGACCATGATTGCCCTCAAAGCCAAGGTTTATTCTCTTTATTGATCTTGCACTTCATTTTGAGTCTTCTTGGAGTTCTTCATTTTTTTTTTTATTTGCTTAGTTGCATTCACTATATTTCACTATTTGTCATAATCAACTCTATAAGGGCATCTAATTTAAAAGTTATTTATTTTATACACGTGTTTATGTTGGGATGTCATTTTCTATTGTGCAGAATGGAAGAACATAAATGATATTGGGAAATTGTTGGTTGAGGTTGTTCATCTCTACATGCATTCACATAAAATGCTATTTAAAGAGGTTGAAGATGTGTATGCAAAGTCAGTTGAAGGTTGTCATCTCTTTGTCAACTCCAATGGAAATGTGGATTGCATATTTAAAATGACAACACTTGGAACACATCTCAAGGAATCCAAAAGTATATTTGAAAAAGAAACTTGTAGAAGGTATTGTATGTGAACAAATAAGCTTGGGTGTAGAGTAAAGTAGCTGAATTTCCAACTGATGTATGGAGTGTTAGTGGAATTTGTTGTCGTATATTTGATTCAAGACTATTCTCTGTTCTTTTCATAGTATTGGGGTAGCTTATATGAACATCTATACCATTTATCAAATATTGTTTTATTGTAAAATATTTTTGATGTTGTGAAGTCATTTTTTCACTAGGATTTATTGAATGTCATAATTGCTAGAAGAATATGCACCAATTCTGATGTGTCCAAGTAGTACCAATATGTAGAATGTTTGACAAGGTCATTGCTAAGATACTAGTGAGATTTCCTTCTTATTTTTGTTTTTTTGCTCATTTGTTCCAGTATGAGTAGGCTAACATATATATACTAAGTTATTATATGGCTACTAAATTGTGGTTTTCTTGAACCTTTCTTTGATTTAGAAGCATCCATTCTTCCTTCTTTGTCTTCTTTACTACACATTATTCTTATTGCATTTCCACCCCCTGCTTTGGTGGAAGGATTGCATTAAATAAAGATCAATTTGACAAATTAGAAGATCTTGTTAGTTTGTGACATTGGTTTGTCTGCAACCCCATCAACATTTGTTGCTGAGAAGAAGGAAAACCATTAGTTGTACTTTAGCAAGTAGTACTATGCATCTTGCACTCTACAAGTCCAAGTCTTCCTTGCAAGCAAATTTGCTATACTAGAACACCTACTTGTAAGTGTGACATAGCTCCCACTTTTTGTGAAGTACGTTGAACCTTTTTTATCTTTCTTTAATCTTGATTTTAGTGTGCTGGATTATATATAGAAGTTGGATGTCTATAATTTCAACTCTTATTAGTGACTAATTTAAGTTAATTTTATTGCAATTTTATATTTTTTGATAAAGTTTTTACTAAGACTTGCACTTAAGAAAGTACATACCCTAGATGTAGTTTAAGATATCCTTGAATTTGTAGGTGGTGGTGCGGACTCAATGTGGCAAGGATTGAGACATGTTGAAAATAGATGTGTTAGCATTCTAAGACATCTTTAAACATATTTTGAATAGGGGTTCATGTGAGTTGTTTTTAGGCAAAGACACCTTTAGATTCTCTAGAGAATGCCATCTAAAAGAGTCTTTGCAACAATGCTCCTTGTTTAAAGGCAAAGTTGCATGACCTGAGTTTGTCTACAAGCAAATAGTTTCTCTATTGGCTCCAAGTTTTGGTTAATTGTATTCTCAAAATTGTACAACTTGGTGGTGAAAATACAATCTACAACCTATTTAGTTTGTCTTTCTTAGAAGATAGTTTTGTTGTCCTAGACTGGGACTCATGTTGTATCATAGAATGCTTTATTCACAAAATAAAATGAATATACATATTCCTAAAAATCTAAATTTGCACTTGTCTACATTTTTACTTTGATATTTGGGCTTGACTTCTAGTTTATGAGCATGATTTTACTCCATTGTTGGTTGTATTGTAGGAATGCTTTATCCACAAAGTAAAATGAATGTACATATTTCTAAAAATCTAAATTTGTACTTGTCTACATTTTTACTTTGATGTTTGGGCCTGACTTTTAGTTTATGAGCATGATTTCACTCCATTGTTGGTTGTATTGTAGATTGTGCTAGTGTCTAAGTGTGGTATTGATTGAGAGAGTGTTTTTGTACTAATAAAATCATTTGATCATGTGCTTTTCACCTTCTTTTTAAGAACCCCTAGAAGTGATACTAGTTTATTATTTAACATAATCAACAGTAGAAATTAGAAAATATGCAACATCTATTAGCCTTTTAGGAAGAACTTTTGAAAAAACAAAACTTTGACTTTAAAGAAATAAAGAAACCACATGAGTATGATGTTTGAACAAGTTTTTTCAATGCATTAAACTTGCAATGCAATTCTTCAAATAAAATAGAGAAATTGAATTAAAAATTTTCATTTAAATAAATGAAGAGTTCGTCATGAAAATATTGAACTAGCCTCACCTCAATAGGTTTCTATTCTTATAGACTTCAATATGTCACCTTCTATGTTGCATCTTCATTTGTCCTTTTTCACCTCCATATACTCTTGGCCTATTACTTCTCTATAATGACAACCTAAGGTAGTAGAGTGGTACCTTCATTTATTCTTCTTGGATCATGTCCAATATTTTCTTAGTCACATGTAGGTTGCTCTCTTAAGATGTGTCCTTGAATTGAAGCTCTTCCTTGAAGATGTGGCAATTGTCTTAGTTGTTGAGGCCAAGTCATTGTTCCATGTGTCCATAGTAGTGGAACTTGAGTTTCTCTTTGAAGATGTAGCAATTGTCTTAGTTGCTGAGGCCAAGTCAATGTTCCATGTGTCCATGGAAGCTATTGAATAGAAGGAAAAAGAGGTAGTGGAGTCCCGCTTTCTTGTTTGTTCATCTTTGTTTTACGTTTTGCAATTGTTATTGTTTGATTTGTTTTGCATTGTGGTGGCTGAAATCCGCAATAGGGTGCTATAGTCTTACAAACCATATGCCCTTCTTTGATTCTTCTATATAGACTCTTTCCAACCTCCTTTACAACTTTATTTAACCATTTTTCTTTGAATTTCTTGTTCGTGGCTCTCTCTTATTGTTTTAAAGCCTTAGCAATCTCCACTTGGGCTTTCTCCTCCATCCTCTTAATCTTAGTAAGCTCCCTTATCTCCTTTTTTTTTCTTGGTTTTCTTCTAGTGATTTTGTTTTCTTCAATGCCATTGCTTTTACTCCTAATATGTGTTGTGTACTTGTCAAAACCTGTAACTTAAAATAGTCTATTCTTGGATCATCAAGTTTTCTTTTTGGTTTGATGACTTGTTTTGGTAGCCTTAGAAATATGTTGAACTGGCCACTACCTTCTTCAATAACACCTTCATCATCAGTTTTTTGTTCTTCATGAGGCTCTTCTACTTCCAAGTCAACATAATAATGAATGGCATCATGTTGTGTGCAAGTATGTCTTCTTATAGTATCTCTTGAATTTGAACCTCCAATGGCTTTTCAATGAACCCCTCATTAGATTTCATTTTGTTGTTTAGTTTTTAAGGATCTAAAGGCCAAATCCTTGTTGCTAAGAAACTAGCCTTGATATCGTTAGGAGTCATAGCTTTCTTGAGTCCTTAACTAATCCATTGAGCCAAATCTTCTTTTTTAACAACCTCACCCTTATTTTGCATTGTCTAGATATTTTTGTAAGCCTTAAAGGCTATCTTAAAGGGTTTAAAGATTGCCACATCAAGGGGTTGAAGTGCATGACTTCTATGAGAAGGTAATGAGCATATGTTTAAACTAGCCTCTTTTGCGTTTGTTATCACATCTAGAGTAATATGGGAATTATGACCATCTAGAATCATGAGGTGTCTTTGAATTATACTCATATCCCCTATCTTTGTAATATTTGCAATGAAATAATTTAACCACTTAGAGAACAAAAATGATGTCATCCATGCATTAGGTTGCATGTCTATTGTTGAATCAACCTCACATAGGACTAAATAGTCCCTCATTTTATAGACTCCTTTTAAAATGTAAAAATTTGAAATAGTCTCTCCTCCAATATTCACTGTTGATAGGACAATGAGAGACTCTCTCTCATTTGCAATAATGGAATGAACAATTTTAGTCCCCTCCTTGCAAATACTTTACTTCCACCTTTCCCAGCTTGAACTCTACTTTCATCAACATTCCAAATTTGATGGGGGGAATATTGATTTTACTCATACAAATGTGCTAAGTTGTCATAGAAAGATTTGACATTTTCAAGACATAGTCCTTAGGCTCTATTAATCTCTAGCCCTTAAACAACACATAGGCTGAATTTTTAGATGCCTATTCCTAAACCACTTCAACCAACTAGGCCCTGGAATGCTATTTGCAAATGGATTGTGCCTTCTTTTTACCATTTGTACTACTTTGTCTTTTAAGTGACGAAGAATAAGAGGATATACCCATGCAAACATATTATGTAGATAATCTACAAGCCCATTCTCTTCAGCTATAGTGAGCACTCCTTGCCTTCCAATTTTTCTTGACTTCCTTTTATCAAGTACATGCTTCATTATGCTAGTTTTAGGAATATGGTAGAAATCACTCATATGCTTCAATTTGTGCCCATCCTCTATAGCTAGAATTGTTAGTTGCAATGATTCATTGGACCATAAACCTCTTACATCGTTTGAAGGTGTTTTCGAAGATTTTCTTTTTAGGTGTGGCAATGGCATTCTCTCCCTAACATCTACTACCTTATTAGTTTTCTGAATGTAGTTGGAAGAATTATCTTTGCTTGTGTGGTGTTGTCTTTGAAATTGTAGGACCTTGGCTAATCTTTGCTTGGAGCTTTGAAAGGTCCTCTTAAATTTCCACCATCTCCTTGCCTCCAAATTGACTTTAATTCTTTCTTTCTATTTTTAAATTGGTCTCTTAAAGTTGCATTTCTTCTTCTTCCTTAATTTATCAGAATCACTACTACTGTTCTTGTAGGGATTGAGATTCTCCTCACTATTGTAGTTTTTTTAATAGAAATCAACATTGTTGTATGTATTAATTTTTTCCTTCTCCTTGGAATCTAGGACCTCTTGTCTCTTTTTTGTATAGATTTCTATCATCTCTACTATTCAAGCTAGTAGCATTAACGTTTGGGTTTATTTTATCTCCATTGTCTTCTATTTTTGTGTGCAACTCTTGGTCTTGGCTCTCCATGGAATATGTGTTTTTGGTAGGATGCTTAGGTTGGTAGCTGCCCCATCTCCATAGCAGATGATGCAGAAGTTTTCTTTTCTAATGCTTTTGACTCCATCTCCATCACTACTAATGCACTTGTCTTCTTCTTCAATAGTTTTTTCTCCATCACCATCATTATTGCTACTCCATCTGCCCTCATTGTTGTAGTTGCCACTAAAATTAGCAACATCTTTTTCAATAATTCTATGCCTTCCACTCCCACTGGTATGCTTTGTTGTTCCTTCCTTCATATATCCTCTATAACTGGGCCATATTGACTGGACGACTGGTTGAAATAATTCCAAAGTCTGTTGATCTATGTTGCTCTCCTCTTCTACCACCTCTTCCTTGACGTCAACCCTAGTCTCAACTCTTTTTTTTTTCTTTTCCTAATCTTTAGAACCATTGTCTCCATTGTATGCTTGTAGAAGTCTACCTTCAACTACTGCCTTAAAAACTACAGAATTCCCTCTCTCTAATATTTGCAAATGCCCTACATGAGGGCCTTTCAATCTAAAAGTGCTATTTGATTCTTTCTTCACCATGACTTGTTCGCCAAAAATCATTACTCCTTTCTCTATCAATATGTGCTTTGCCTCATTTTAGAATATAGAATAAATGAGTTCTTCATAATTGATCTCCTTTGCATCATGAGACCCTCAATCTTTGTCCTCAATCCCTCATCTTCACTAGTGCTTGTATAGTCATTGTAGTCATCTTGCTCATTTGCTTTTTCAAACCCACTACTCATGTGCAAATACTCAGAGTCCTCTTCCTTAGGATTTGATGATGGCATTCTTTCTACATACTCACCTTCTTTTGGAATCCTTCTCTCACTTTTATTTTGTAGCCTACTTCTGTACAACTTCAAGAAGCTAAACTTGATCTAAATAAGTTGCTAAAGGTGAATGTTGTACATTTTTCTCTCAAACCCTAACTACTATTTCTTGTAAAATTTTCCACCTTATTCAGCTTAATGCATTCCTATGACCGTCATTTTGGGTAGCATTACAACATTAATTATTCCTACTGCAAACAAATTCATGCTCTAATTTGGCCCTAATTTGGACAAAGAACCACCATGTACTTCATTAAATACCAAATAGAAGGCACCTATTTCACTCATCAAATCACCTTAAATCAATTCATTTTCATCCATTTGTCGTTAATTTGAATTCAACTCTACAGTCCATTATTCATCTGAAAAATACTGAAATGAGATCATTTATAGAGTTCAGCAATGGGAAAAATGTCTGTCATGGGTTGTTTTAGTAATTCTTTATCATATTAAGAAGATTGAAATAAAATCCAAGACTAATAACAAATCGATTTAAATAAAATGAGTTTAAACAAAACAAAAATATTGTCGCTAGGTAAATTGCAAGTCTACAACCCTTATTTTAAATCCATCTTTTTCTTGACAAACGCCAAAGGTGATCCATAATATCATTATGCAATGCAAAGTGTGTATGCTTGTTTTCAAGTCCACGAGTGTCAATATTGAGGTCTTGAAATGTCTGAATCTCCATGTCTCCACCCACAATGCCCTTTTCAAATATAGCCTTGTAAGCCTCTAATTCGTCACCGGAGATTCGTTTTTTTTTTGTTTTTTTTTTCATATTTTGTTATTTTGATCGTATTTTAATATACAAAAAGCTATCAAAAGAGTGTAGAACCAAAATAGTTGTGTTACATATCAATATAGTATTTGTTCTATATTTTGAATATTATAACTAGAATGCCCCAAACCACGAGTTGTAAATAGGTTAGAACCCGACTAATCATGGTAAATTGGTAGATTATGTGTTACTAGTACAACCAACTTTAACTCTACATGAGAGAAATATCTCTAGGCAAAATTGGTCGAGGGAACCCAGTAAGGTACTACGTCGATCCCCGGCAATAGGTTCCAATTTCCCTATTCCACTAATGAAATAGCGGAATGCCAACTATTGGCTTGTAGGTATTAAAGATACCAAGATGGGATTGTAGAGGAATCTACGGCCAAAAGAGGGTGACTTTGGATTAAAATCACGCTCGGGACTCAATAGCAAGTCGGTTCACCAAGATTTCCTTTGGTGTGAAAGAATCCCAAATTGGTGATATTTAAACAAGGAGGTGGATTTTATTCCCCCTAGGAAGATGTATAGAGTAAGAATATGAGACTACACATATATTGTGGAATTTCATGAGAGGTTCCACAAAAAAATTCGGAATTTTCTGATAATCAAAAGATGCCTTTCTGGATGGTCCATTACTAAAATCTATGATGGAAAATTCCTAGAAATTACCCAAGTGGTTGTAAAATCTCACTAAAAATTCAAATAGATTTTTTCATATTAATAAGCCCCCCCTGACAAGTTTCAAGACATTCCGATAGTCAGAAGTACCCGAACATACTAGATTTCCCAACAACTAGTAGAATTTAAAGATTACAACTGAGTTGATCAATGGAGCGGAAGCATATGGAAGTGGAATGAAGTCGGAGATAGATCTTTCTTACTCCCCCATACCTACTTAAGAGCCTAGGCTAGTGACTTTGGCCAAAAAGTCAAACTTCGAGAATGGGGTTTTTATCCAATTTTGGCGTTAAGTTGGCATTAGGTTTCGTTGAGATTTTGGAGTTAGGAAAAGGGATTGAGGTTCCTTTAAATTAGAAATGGCCTTTTGAAGCCAATGGCAAAATTCATTTGTGATTTGTGATTATCGTCCAAGATTAGGGTTTACGAACTAATATAGGATGAAAACCCTTGAGGATGAAGATGAAAATCTGAAGTGATAAGGTTACCTTAGATGAATGAGAGGAGGTGGGTGCCCGATAAAAAGTATAAAAAGGCACCCCTTCTCCTCTCTTACCACTTCCATTTATTGTCTTTGGGTCCATTGGCTCCAACTTATGTTGAAATTGTGGTGTTTTTAGCCAAAAACCTCGGAATGATGTTTTCTAAGCATTTTTGGCCCATTGTTGTTGTTTTTCAAGCTTTGTGAGATCCCTCGCACCTTGAATTCTTTGTACTAATTTTTCCAAGTCTTTGGAGGCTTGAGAATTTATTTCTATCTAGTTGTTGAAAGACCATGGTTTTTGTATATCGTTTGAGGGATCCCTTGTTCCCTCATTTTGTCTTGTCCTTGTACTAACCCTAGAACAACTCCACATATGACTTGGAGATACTGCTTTAAATGGTCTTTAGATCAAGTTTACCATTGTGTTAACCTTGTATCATTAATCCTTGGCTTTTAAGTGTTCTTGGTCCCTCCATACTAACATGATAGTCTATAAAGTTAGCCAATAGTGTGTGAGGGTTGGCATGTCCTGCCATCGCATCGAAGCTTTGAACCTCCCAAAGATTGAAGAGTTTTAGTTGTGTATTAAAAGTTGAAACCATAGTGACGTTTTGAACCCTCCACAAACCAAAGAGTGTTAGTTGTGTGTTATAGTCACTTCATGGATGAAACGTAGACCCCTGTAGTCTTCTTGAACAAAGTTTAGTTCCCAAAATGTATTTGGGAACAAACAAAGTTTAGCCTCCAAAAGTAGGAAGTAGAATTTAAGTTAAGATGAAAGGATGACCGATGGAAGAATAGAGATCACCAATAGCACTTGCACATAGCAAAATACACCACTAAAGCTTAGATATATGTCCTCCCTTTTTTGTCTCTTTTTCTTAATATAAAAAAATTAGTTGTAGATAGGAAGGAGAAAAAAAACATAGAAAGGAAAGATCAACACCTAGCAACACCCAATCTAGCCCCCCTAGTTACACCCATGTCCAGATCCAACAAATACATTACTTAGCAGGTAGACAGCAGGCGGGTGTCGGAGGAAGGAGCAAGAAGGTGTTGTGAGGAAGGACCAAGCAGATATCAAAAGAAGGATTCGGCGAGCATTGAGAAGTGTTAGGAGGGGGACATTGGGGAAGGGACCAGGCGGGTGTCAGAGGAAGGCTTGGCTATCTTTCTAGGGAGTAGAAGAGGGATAGTCTCCACCATGGGTTGAGGGTCATAATTTAGAGGAAGGGCGGGATTTCGTTGCACAAGGGTTGGGGGTTTGTAACTCAAAAGATGGGAGATAGTTTGCACAAGTGTTGGGGGTTCTAAGGGGGCAGTTGCATAAAGGGGGGAAAGACCAAAGAAGAAAGGAAAAATACACCAAGACTTGACCTTGCCCTAAGATGGACCTTAGAGTGGGGAAGCCAACTACCCATCCCTATCAACAACAACAAGTGGAAAGGAAGGACAACATCACCCATGTAAAGACTAACACCATGGTAAGAAGAATAAAGAGTTGAGACTTGAGAGAGAAAATGAGACTACTTGAGGTTAGGAAATTGAAAGAGATGAGATAGAAGGGGAATCACCCCACCTTGTTGGGACCATTAGATGAAGCTTTGGTGATTATCACGAGGTTAGACATAAGACGTAGGACATAAGATGTAGTTCAACATTATAAGACTCAATGACGCATCCTTAATTAATCTCTTAAGTAGAATCGTGGGTAGTTGGGCCACCGTTAGGACATAAAAGAAATAGGGAAGAAAGAAAGAGAGGAAAGAAGGGAGAAAGAAAGTGGGGGCCAAAGAAAAAGACCAACCATTGTATTAATTCATTATATTATCACTACTAGAAAATGATGTTGAAATCAACAAAAATTTGTTGAATCTTATTGAATCTTTTTTGAATCTTTTTGAATCTTTAGAAAAATAGGAATAAAAAATTCAAATTCTATTCACATTTTTGTAGAATATTGTTTGGATTTAACCCTTAAAGGTTTTTCAATATTCTTTTACCAAAAATGCTCCAAAACTTCTATTTCTAGTGCATGAACCAAATTTTAGAAAAAAAATATTTTTGGACACATGTATCTATAGGATTTTGTATTAAGTTGGTTTGAGAACATGTGGAAAATTTTTCAGAAATTTCTACCATATAGATTGCAAGATATTAGTGTTTGAATTGACAAAAATCCTTTTTTTGGCCTGTGAAAAAACGGGCAGCTTCTCTTCACAAAATCACATTTGTATGAAAAAATGTCTATAATGGATGTGCATCTTTGAATTCAGTCTTCAAGGCTAACTTGCTACATGCTTGAAGAAATTCAAATCATTTCGAATTATACAACATATAGGAAAAAAATAGTAAGTCAAAAGAAGTAGATCATGATTTAAAATACTAAATTGTTAAGAATTTTGTTATGGATTTGGAAATGACAATCCCATTGGTTGTAATGTTGTAATAAACAATCTACATCCTATGAAATTATTTTTTTCAAAAATATTGAAAATTGAGTTAAATGAAGGACTTTAGATTTTATTTTAGAGTAGAGAATCCATAATTGCCTGCAAACTAAATACTACTAGAAATGCTCACGGTGGAATGTTTGAGACTTTTTCCACATCAAGGTTTTTTTTTCATTTTTATGAAGTGCCAAAGTGGCAATAGAATGTGTTTTCTATGGTGCTCCAAATTTCAACAGTTATCCATTTTTTGGATAGAAAATATTATATTAACACAAATGACATGTTAATAATTATATTTTCATCCACAATCTAGTGATTTCGTCTATTTTTTTTCAATCCAAGGTATTATAGCGAAGAAATTCACAATTTCTTGTCATTTTTTAGCCAGATTATTTTTTCTGGTGCCATCTGGTACTATAGGCAAAAAAAGAAGCCTAGTTCTACATCCTCTCAATTCAAATACTATAAGATGCTACAATTAGATGTACCTAGAAATGTTTTTTTGTCTAGAAATGGTTTTTGTTATTTGTTTTAGTCTATTAGTTATAGCAATTTTCGAGCAGTGTTGAAGAAAGCATATATAGAGGCTAACTTAATAATTTAATAGCGGCCAAATTTTTAGGTATAAAACTTGAAATGAGGATTGAAATACTTTACATTAGTTTTGCAATTTCAACACCTTCATGATCAAATATTATAAACATCTTGCAATCTACAATATACTATTGTGATTTCTAACATGTCTATTTTGAATTTGCATGGTCACAATTCAAAAGAACTGATGCAATTCATGAAACATTGGCTTATTGTTTAACTTAGAGCAAATTCCAACAAGCACGAAAACGGCCTTGGGAATTTTGGGATTAATCATTCACAATTTAGTATTTCTCAAACTCAGCAGACTTTGGAGGCCATTTGAGCATAGAAAAGTAATTGTTTTCAAAATTCTTTGAACTAAGAAAAGTTGGGAAATCAAGTTAAGATTCATATCCAAAAAACCGTTTGTGCTTTTAAGCCTTTTATCAAAATTTATGGACAAAGTTCAGAAAGGGGTTGGAAGGGACATTTTCTTAACATTTTTAGACCTTCTTTGAATTTTTCCCATAAAATTTTACTGAAGTCTTCAAATGTCAAACGGATTTTTGGAGAAGAAATTTAACTTGATCCCCAACTTTTCTTAGTTCAAAGGTTTTTTTTAAAAGTTAATTTACTATGTGTAAATGACTGTCAAAGTCTGTTGAGTTCAACAAGAATCGACGTATTTTAAATGTATAAGTAAAATTAAAATATCCTCATTGGACATGTAGTTGTCCTTGTGGTGTATTGGCTGAGGTCTAGATGTCTTTGATAGGAGGTTGTAGAATACTGATTAGTATTTTTTGTTATAAATTTTTGGTTGATTTCTATGTGTCTTTTATTGATTTTGATTGTTTGTTTTTGAATTGTTTGTCTTAATTGTGTGTTTTAATGGGCTGATTGAATCCCAATTTGGTGTGTTTTTGGATGGTGAATGAATGCTGAGTGTGTATGTGCTGATTTGGTTGGATGGTTTCCTAATTAGAATGGTTCGGTTGTCCAGCCAAGTTCCAAATTTTTTTAAGCTGTAATTCAAATTGGGTGATAGTTCTGTCAAGTTGGATTGTATGTGGGGTGAGTGTCTAGTCTAGTTGGCTGGTTGGAGAGTTAATTCCAAATTGGGTTTTTTTTATGTAGTTGGATAGTTGCCTGTGCAGTTTCAATTTGGTAGTTAGATGGTAGTTGGGTTATCTCATCCAAATTGGTAACCACCAAGTTTGGAATTCCTATTTGGTCTGATTTTTATTTCATTTGTCTTTACCCACTGATGAGAGTTCCAATTGGAGTCCCAACCAAGTAGTGCTGTGTATTTGCGTTTATTTTATATGCGTGTTTGTGTTTGTGAGTGAGGGAATGCTCATGTTAATTTGGAGTTTTATGTGTGACTGTGTGTGTTAATTGATTTAATTGAGTAATGTATCTATATGGTTCAAGATGGAGATGTTTGTGTCCTAATTGGAAAGGACTAAAAGTTGAGGAGATTATGTGTTAATGTGAAATTTAAATATGTGGTGGTTGTGCTATGAAGAAGATGGCGAAGTGATCTAATCAAAGATTTATGAGAACCTAATTGGAAGTTGTAGTGAGGAGAATTAAGTATTCCAACTAGGATAAAGAGAAAAATTAAAATAAAATAATAAATTAAAAAAAATGTATGTTTAAGTAATGAGAATGAGTGTGGAGAATGTTCTAAGTTGGATTGTTGTGAAGCAAAGGGTAGAACTGATTGGAGAGTTCTGAGAGGACATTGATTGTAACGGTGATTTCATTACCAATTCAGAAATAAAAATAATAGAGTATTTAAGCTGAATTGGTGTGTTTGATGGAATGTGACTTGTACTAATTTAAGTCAACATCCAAATTGGATTTGCAGTGTCATTGTAGTTATATTTTGGGGTATGGAATTCCAAGTTGGGTTATTGAATAAGTCAAGATATTTGATTTTAGATATAGAACCTATTAGCATAGAAATATCCTATTTGACCATCTCCCTTGGAACAAACTTATTATACTAACAGGATGATTTTCAAATAGGTCATTATCCTTCTTCAACAGAGGTTTAGGGTTCAAATCCTGGTGGGGACATCCACCAATAAATCCCCCAGTCCGAATATTCCAAGTAGTGTCGTAGTGGGCAGCGGACAATAGGTTGTCCTCCAAAATTTCATTTTTTGTTGCCTAGAATTTTTGACAACAATTTTTTATTTTTTATTTTTACCAAATAAAAAAAATCAACACTTTTGTCTTTAAATTAACAACAATATGAACATTTTTTTGTTGACAAACAACCAAAAAGTGTCAATATGAATATCAAAACCAACACTTTTTGGATAAGCTCTATCAAAATCGACACGTCCAAATTAACAAAAAAATCACATTTTTTTGTTGGAAATTTGTTGATTTGGATGCTGATTTTTTTAGTACTCTATTAAACGGTAGTCCATTGCATTGTATCAAGGGAGTTCATGGCAGAGGAGGGAGAACTCCCACAAAGCATTGTCAATGACATTAGCTTTGAGGTATGATGCAAGTTGATAGAAATACATTGTATTTTTATATTTTAATAAAGCAATATTTATGTCACGTAATTTGTAGGATTTAATACCATTGATGCATGACTATGGGTTAATGGGTATTTGTGAAAATGGAAAATGTATTGGACCACTTTCTACAATATTTTCATTCCAATCATTCAATGTGAATAGGTGAATTGCAAATGCATAGGATGTCCTAAATATACAATAGAGGTTTGTAGAATAGCGAGAACCACCATTTTAGTTCCATTTGCTATCAGAAACTGAATTGTAAACCCTAGAAGTCCGAAGCCTATTTTCCATCGAAGACCATTTAGTGATTTAGAATTTCCATTTCAATTACAAAGAACTAGAAAATGTAGGAACAATGTTTTTGGCATGTCGGATGGTACGATTTTGTACTATAATAATTTATGAATGTATAGAAGCAATTTCAAAAACTTAACCCACATAGATTGTAAAATATTTGCATTCAAGGTGACTGAAACAAATTATTTTACTATTTGCTTGATTAGATTTTTGGCTTCTAATTATTGAAACAATAAATATTTCCACTTGTGAGTACAATTTTATAATTTTGTATGTTGAAGACTTGAAGAATTTAGATGAGAGCATGAAAACGTAGGAAGAAAAATTCCACCAAAAGATGTTTAGTCTTTATTCATAAGAGAATTGATAAGTTGAGTATATTCAAGATCGAAACTAGAACATGAATAATTTTAAGATAAAATTATGTAAACATGAGAATCTCAATAGTGAGAGTATTTCAACAAGCAAACCTCACCGGCTATCCCTCTATAATTTTTTTTCATTTCCATGATAGATGATTTACTTGATTCTTACTTTCGTTTGAATTGAAATGTTGAATATGATACCTATATTTGGCTTAGAGATGTTCAAGAGAAATTAAAATCTCCAATCGTGGGGATGGTCTACTATCCATCCGATCGGATGAGCTAGCGGTGTTTGCGACAAGCCAACCGTCGAATCTGGCGGACGCCGATCGCCCGATCGGCCTGTTGATCAGCCAGCCGGCTTGAGGCGGATAGATGACCATCCGCACGGTCGAACGGCTAGCTCGGGGCGAACAGACGACCGTCCATAGAATCGAACAACCAAGACAAGGCGGACGGCCACCTCGAGGCGGTCGGAATGCGCCCGGACGATCGGACGGCTGCAACGAGGCGGACGGAAGGCCGTCCGCACAATCGGACGGCCACAAGGAGGCGGACGGCCCGTCCGCAATCACTTTTGCCTTGCCCCTTGCGTTTTGCAAGTGTGGAGTGGAGAGCTTGGTGGTTCATCCTCCATTGGTTCCTCTCCTCGAGAAGGTAGAAGTCTTATTTGGGGGCCCCATTATTGCTATTTTTTGTAGCGAATTTCTAAGTTTTAGTTACAAATTTTTGGTATTAAAAATTTATCACTATGCCAAGATCGAAGAAAGTGGCGAACTGCAAATCAAACCATCTAGAACTTTTTTTTTTTTAAATTATGAAGATTGAGTTCAAAAACAAATCCAACACATAATTTTTAAAGAAGTTGCTATGATTGTCCAAAAAACAAGTTGCTCCATAACTTTCACATCACTTATACCAATGGAAAGAATCAAAGTTTTCTATGTAAACAAAAATATAATCTTTGAGCAAAAATATTCAAAAATTCAGATTTTTGTGAACATTTTTCATTGCCCATTCTTCCATGTTTTGAACTCATTTGGCAAAAAAATTCTCATGGGCACCAATTGAAATAAAAATTATATTCCCCCAAAGCTATTGTATTTTTCTACCTTCTCGTATTTTGTGAATATGACAAAAATTGAGACTGTACATATTTGCTTGAAATCCAATTTGCCCCCCAAAGGCAATATGGTCCTTTGATGGTTAATAACTTGCATATATTTTAGCCTACACTATTGGATTCGTAGATCACTAAAATGGGGGTAACTCCACTTAAATATAAAATAATAAAAAGTCAGCATATCTATAGAATTTCCATGATTTAGGAATAGGATGTATGAGTTGATATAAGAATAGTGTTTTGGGGCCAAAATATGGAAATATTATTCCAAAGTTTATAGTTTTCTAATTTATTTACAATCTTGTGGACTTACTATAGTAAATCTTGTACAAACACTACCTATGGATCTATGTACATGGTCATATATTTGTACCTGGACATGTTTCCACCAACCCCTTAGGAATTAAGCAACATGGGATCTCTTTGCAACACTTCTAAGCAATTCTGTAGTTTTTTTCATCATTCTACATCATCTCAAGTACTTTTGTAATTAATATCATTAATATTAGAAAAATAACTCTAAAAAATCTTTTAAATATTAATTTTTTACAAAAATTATGAACAATTTAGGGCAATCTAGTTTTTAGTGTGTACATCAGGAAAATAACAAAAGTATTTTATAGGTTTTAAAATATCAAAGCTTCATGGGACATAATAAGGAAATTACATTGTAAATTATAAAATTGGTGCAAATAAGTTGTGAAATTTACTACATGTCATAGTGATCAATTTTTTTTACTATCGATGTATTCAATAGCCTTACACTATATTTCCATGTGACTTTGGAGGAAGATCATGTAATTAAGCAAAAATTGCTTTGAGATTTCATATTGTGTACAAAAGTGGATTTCAAGAGATGAAGTGAATTAGAAACATACTAGGATGAAATTCTCACAATCATTGGGATGTCAAAAGTGGTGGCTAAGCTCTCCTTAATCTCTTTAAATAAGAGTAAAAATATTTTTTTAATTTTTTAATTTGTAAAAACTTCAAAATGTAGAGTGCCTTATGTCATTGCTACAACAATTGCCAAAGTTAAAGTAATTTTCTAAAGTTCTGATTTTTTATTCAAAAAACCCCTTTGAAATTCAATAACTTTCATGCCATAGGTCTGAAGACCACAAATAAAAGCCGGTGCACCCCTCCTTGCCAAGGGCTTTCCAATAGTACCGAATGTATCCATAGAACATACAGTCTAGGCAATCCTAACATAATATAAAAGACTTACTTAAGGTTTGGATAGTCATTATTAATCAAAGCCCAAAATTGAAGGTTGAAATGATCCATACCTTAAGTTAGGTTGTTTGTTTGTTACATTGAGATCTCATAGACCATGCATCCTCTGGTCGTGTTCTTTCCACCGTTGGAAAGCCCTTGGCAAGGAGGGTTGCACAGGCTTTGTTTCATGCCATTTGGACCTATGGTGTGAAAGTTATTGAATTTCAAAGTTTTTTGTATAAAAAAAATTAGAAAAAATTTAAAACTTATTGTAACTTTGGCAATTATTGTGGGAGCAACACGGGACACACTAGTGAGACCCAAGTTAACCCCTTCGGGATATAGTTGGAAGCCTAGTCTATACCTTAAGATAGTTTGTTTGTTTGTTTGTTATATTCAGATCTCATGGACCATGAGTCTTCCAATTGTGTTCTTCATACCTTTGAAAAGCACTCGGCAAGGAGGGGTGCATGGGCTTTGTTTGGTGGCATTTGAACTTACGGTGTAGAAGTTATTGAATTTTGAATTTTTTATGAATGAGAAAATTGAAAAATTAGAAAATTACTTTTATTTTAGTTGTGATTGTGGCAATAATACTAGTAGTTTATTAAAAAATAAATAGGGGGTCAAAAAATCACTTCGGGGCACATGTTTAAATAGTTATACTAAGTGACTTTCTTGGGTTATGGTACTTTTTCGTTGACTATAAAATTATTCAACAATTAGCTAAGGATGTCTATAGGAATCATTAACACTTATAGTTAATTTTGTTGATGTAACATGTACCAATCACCATCATACTAACTAACTTTATGCAATTTACTCTCCTTCAAAATTAGTTTGAAGTTTCTAAACCTATAATAATCCATTTCTCTAACTTTAGAACATATTTGTTGAAGTACTAGCCATAAAGGGGAAAAAATATTAGACCTCTTTTCTTTTGACTCTTGGGAATAATTAGCCTAGCTTAGAAGTGTTACATTTGTTGCATTTTCTACCTTAAGATTTAACCTTTTAGGATGGTGGTGTTTCTTCTCACTTTAGTTTTTTTAATTTGATTGAATTTTTAGATGTTTGAATCTTGGAAAACACTTACATCATTGAAGTTAGAAGACCCAAATTTGTACAATGAGCTAGATGAAATCGAAAGCATAAAACTAGTCAATTCATTATCTTTGAGGTGCATGCAAAAGAAAAGTTTAGATAAGCTTAGACCATCCATATAACTTCTCTAAAGTAAGGTAGGTACACTCAAAATCACACCTTATCTAAAATTTCCATCATGACTCTATGTATGGTAGAACCGCCCATTACCATCCAAAACCCATGGTCAAGACATAGGCAATGGGAAATTCAATAGAGAGAGGATTGACAGATAATCATTAAATTTTCAATTTCCAACCATCTTGTAGCCATTACTGTAATGACAGATATGCTTCAATTTGAGAGCCCAATTAGTCTCTAGATGAGCAATGATGGAAGAATCTATATATTGGGGATGGGAGCAGGCCAACTTTTGGCTTCTAAAATTCATAACAATTTTATTTTGAAGAAAAAAATTACGAAACTTTGGCAATGCCCATGATTTCTATCTATCCACAAGTCTGTAAATTAAAATTGCCTTGAACAACTCTGGAGCATGCACAAGTTCCTTAAGTGGTTGGTCATGGGCAATTCTACTATACATCTCCAAATTCAATGTGTACATATATTGAAGAAAAAAGTTTAGAACATCTATAAAAGAAAATGGACCTTTATAACTTTTGCATATGGTATCAAAATGTTGTGTTGTTTGGTGCATTGGAACCTCTTTCCATTTGCCAACAAGAAGATATGGAAATAGGACCAATCTAATAATAGTAACTAGACACAATGGCAAGAAATGGCATTTCGGGGGTACCCACCTTAATAGGATTGACTATATTACATAAATGAGATTATTATGTTAGGAAGGATCATTGCATTAATAACGTTGTATGCAGTCCATCAATATTACCTGAGAGAGGTTATTACTTTAGAGAGGTTCCACTGAAATATCCACAGGTAAGAAACAAAGCCCCTGCAAATTTGCACGTATAACAATTCCGAAGACAACAACGATCCGTGAGATGGAATCCTGAGGGAATAGCTGGGGTAAACTTCACGTACTTCCAAGGTCAATGACCACTTGATGAAATCACATTATCAGACTTCAGAAAATAAGAATTTTCTCCTTCAGATTCCTCTTCGTAAACAAATTCATCATCATCGTCACTATCCTCCTCTTCAACATCCTCCTCTTCAACCTTGGACTCAGCCTCTGCTTCAGACTTTTCAGGCTTGATTACCTCGCCCTCGGCAGTAATTCTTATTCTATATTTTTTCCCCCTTTTACTATACCTGTATCCCCATTTAGTGGGTGGGTACTCGGCCTCAACAGCATTTGCCCTCTTCAATAATCCAAGACTCCTGTAAGTTCTTGCCACCCGCTCAACGGTGACTATGTCCGGCTTTATCTCTAACTCTTCCATATCCGCAAAGACCTTCAAAACATAGCAATTTCGTCTGTTAAACTATAAGGGCATACTCAGAGCTTGCAAATAAGATAAGCTATACGGAGGATACAACTGATATGAACAACTGAACAAGAGATGACACCATCTCAAATTAAGAACCTCCAAATAACCACTGAATAGTACAAAAACAGTGAATGCAAAACAACGAAAGTAAGCTAGTTATCTACCTGGAGAAGCCTCCTGGGCTGATTATGCCGCTCGAACATGGCAATGATGACTGTGAACATAATGCGCGGGGTTGCATCCTCATGTTGAGTGACTAATTTTTCCCATAGTGCATCAGCTTCCTCCACTCGCCCTTCGTAGTCCAATGCCTGCAAAAGAAGTGTGTATGTGCCCATAGTTTTTCCTTGCCCTTTACTCAGCATCCACTTTGTGACCTGTTACGTTCACAAACATTCAATAGTTTCAACACAAACAGTCAGTCATCGAAATTGACCCTGGATAGAGGACAGCCCAATCAACATAACTAAACTTTGATCAACATCAAGAACCTACCTCAAGTAGATAGCTCCATTCTGGATTAAATTACAAGATTGGCTTCTCCCGTCTTTACGAACAGAATAACACAATGATTCCACAAGTGCTCACTAACCGAATGATTTGACACCCACCCACCCACCCACCCACCTGTATAACACGTTTCCATTGTTGATCTTCAGCCATGAATAGCAGGGCTTTCTTGATAGCTATGATAGGAAACTCCAACTCCCATGCAATAAATGCATCTAATGCTCCATAAACTTCTTCCTTGGCACTAGGCAGTTCAGATATGATATCCACGAGCTTCCGAGCTTTAGCAAACGAGCCTTTCCGGTTCACTGTCTTCCATGCTCGTTTCCGTCGGGGCCTAGCACCACCTCCGAAGCATATCTGGATGACGAAGTAGGTTTCAATTTGCACTTCCTCTAAAGCGATCCAATCATATGCTTAACAAAACAGAGATAGTTTGTACGTACAAAAGATTTCCATTTTCAAAGCTCATAAATTAGGGGACTTAAAACTTTGATGTAAATAATATGTAGTCGAAATTCATAATTTCACAAAGTGACTGCACAGTTTTGTTACTATGGGTCAGAAAACAAAGGAAGGAGCAGATGTGGTGGGCCAACCCAAGAAGCTGATCTTCGACAACCAACCACGCCAATCTGCAATGATCCAGTTATCCGATCCTGTTCATCCAGCCGCTCCTCGGACTCAAACTGTAAATGATAAAGAAAAGAGAGAGTCAACCTCCGCATAGAGATTCTTATTGTGTGATGAAAATTCAACAGGACAACAATTTTTTTTATCAATAATGCAAAACTTCCTGCTGAAAAAGGAAATGATGTGTCCAAGTGAACATCTCCAACAGTAGAATGCTCTTCCACTATCTAGTGCCCTGTGAATACAATTACAGTGCTGATTGTTGTGTTGTCTTTCAAAGCAGCTGCTAAATGGGAACTGCCTTCGGCAGAAATATTATTTCCACCCTGTATAGACAAGAACGCTTCAGTTTGGAATACGGGCACACAAGCAAAACAGTCATTTATTATTTAGGGCTGCATGCGGAACGATACCTCTTTTAGGCTACTTGGCATAAGCATAAGGTGTTCCAAACAAACTTACCAAGTCTATTGTGGTGATAGATCTATTACGCTTCAAAGATTCAGCTATTCTTTCTGCTCCCTGGATGTTCAAACACAGCAACATGAACTCGCAGTGCAACTTGGTCATTTAAATGGATAAGTAGTAGAAATATGGTATCCAAGAGAGGCCAAGTACAGCATAAGGAACACATGTAAAAGAGGGAAGCACATATGAGCAGGACAACAAAACATGTCTAATCAGAGGCCACTAAAGATTTTGATCACAACGGAGGAAAAATATCCTTTTCTTGAGCCTTATCATTCTGAGGAGGAAAGACGAGGAATAAAATTGAACCTGGTCACCAATGTCATTCATGTACATGTTCAACCACTGGAGGTTTTTAACCTTCTTTATATACTCTGCAACATAGAACGCACCCTTCGGCCCTATTTTGTTGTTGCCAATGTCTAATGATGAAATCTTCCCTGTCAAATTAAATGTCACAATCCCACATTAAGAATTCAAGACCACATTAGGTGAAATGAGGCATACAGCTTCCGAAATTCAACATAGGCTCGTTAACAAAATTCATTGGTTACACTTGGACAGGATAAAAGTGACAAAAATAATTACAAATTTGAAGGCTCTTTTTGCAAATGCAATTCGGATGATATTGAAAAAAACGCATAGACGTACCTTTATGAGTCGTCAAGCCCACCATCAACTCTCGAATGCCTTCATTGTCCATATCGTTTCCATGAAGATGCAACTCCTGACAAATCCAAGTCCTAGTTAGTGGCAAGATCATAATAGAGCCACAATAGAAAACACTTTCATGAAAAGAGAAAAAAGTTAAAATGGAAGAGCTAACACTGACATTTGAAATGTTTGAAGTTTGTGTCACTTTGTAGAAATTGACGACAAACATTGATCTGTACTATTATAGTACTGTGTTATCTAAAGTGAAATATCTCTGAAAAATGTACTCAGCACTCTGTCTCGTCCAGGAAACAAGAAAAGGAAATTTTCAGAATAGGACAGTCGCCAATAGCAAGTCTGGGCGAAAAGGTCAATGCAAAATGGACCAGAATGGACTTATGAAAGTCATTCCCAAATTCATGCATTCATTCCCAGGATTGGCGAAATTAAATTATGACATTGTAAAATATAAGCCAACCACAATCCTGAAACTGATGTAATTTAGTTACATCTTTCTCAGACATCAATCTCCTGTAATACTACACCACGTGCAAAACTTTGCTACCATACATGCAACACGCCTAAAGGAGCTACTGACCTGGTTGAATGCCAAACCCTCGGCCAGATAAACAAAACCTTCATCCCCAAATGCGCGACCTACAGAGCGATGTTTTTTGTAACATCCATATTAGGGTCTTTCACAATGAAAGGGGACGGTTTTGACAACGCCATGCCTATGCACATCGGCGAATAAAGCCTCGACTTCCAAACATACAAATGAGATGCACTCATCATCGGCTCTACTGACTCGTAGACCCAGGCTTAAGCTGCTTGCCAACGACACAACCCTAGATTCTCAAGTAGTAGTAATTTCAGTCAACAAGCCGAGGTACTTTTCGCAAGCGATTTGGCAATCATTTAACTAGAGGGTGATCGCCAAGAATGGGTACAATTACAGTACTTGCTAAATCAACTTCACGGAAAAAGCGAAGCTCTCGAGAGAACTCGTTCAATTTCGCCATGGATTCGCGACAGAACTTCTTGTCGGAACCAGCTCCAGCTCCTCCTACTTCTAATCCCGTATTCATTTTCGGCATGCTCAGCGGCCAAACATTCTTGCTAAAATACTTGTAAACTACTGAAAAGCCAACCAGATGTCACCGATTGTAAGATAATACCCAAATGAAAATATCGTCGAATTTTGAAAGATGAAATCTCCTGCCACCCACGCGAGCTTGTAGGAAACCCAGACCGAGCCAGAATTGCCACGGACAGTACAGGTCGGGATTCTTTGAAGCGAGAGAACACTGTTAAGAGAAAATGCACGGATCAATTGACAGAGGGTTTAGGGTTTAGGACCGAACGGAGAGTAAGGCGCAGACGTGGGTCTTACCGAACCCGAATCCGAGGGCAGCAGCAGCGCCAGCCAGCAAGGGCACGGAGTCGGCAGTGAGGGGGGATGAGGACGAGGGCTCCTCGGCTTCCGTGGTGAAGTAATACTTTGGGGATTTGGCCGGAGACGAAGCCACGGAGCGGCGAGGGCGGGGATTGTCAGGAGCAGCATGGACACGAGAGGAAGAGGAGGGGGAGCGAGTAGAGAAGGTGACGTAAGGCCAGAGCGAGGGAGAATTGGGGAACAACGAAGGAGAAGAGGCCGAAGAGAGAGAGGAGGAGGAGACGAGAGAAGGAGAGAGCATGGTGGAAGCTAAACCCCCCGACATGGCTGACGGGAGGCCGGTGTAGAAGGAAGAAGGCACAACTTAAGAAATTTTCGAGGGAACACAAACAAGCTGCAATAAGGTAACAAGCAACAACAACAACAACAACAATCAGAGACAGGAAGGAAGGGCGGAGAGAGGGGGTCGGAGCGTCCTCACTATTCACTCCTCACTGAGGCTGTCTATGTCTATCTGTGACACGCTGGTAAGTTACTGCGGTGAGCGTGGAGTTATGGATTTGGCCTTCAATGACATAATATTGATACGTAAAGTGCAACGATTGATAGATATAACTTAATGGGTAGACCTCATTTTCCAGAACCTGATGAGTCCATAGGAAGCATGAAAATTGAATCTACACAGTTTAGGGTCCCAGTAGAGCTTTCCACAATTATCAAAGTAATCCGCATGTTGGAATCAAAGTTTACTACCCTAACGGATAATACAAATGTACTTCATAGTTTAGAACTCTACCGTGAGTGCTTGTTGAATGAAGAAGAAATCCTTGAAATTAATAATAGAGTTAGTTATTTGAGAAATGCGTTTGATAATTTGGCAAGATACTGTAAATAGAGCAAACATGGAGCAGTTCCAATAAAATTGAACAACGAATAATTATAAGCCTGAATTATTTGAAGCCAAAATTTTTGGGAGTACATATTATTAATAACATCAAATGAGAACCCAATAGAAGTCTTTAAGGGTTTCCAAGTTTCCAAATAAGACAAAATAAATGAATACCTTATCAAACATCCATCTAATTATTTATAATTGCAATTATAATTATAAATTATTATTATTATAAGCTATGCAAATATTTGTGTATGTACCCAACCCGGCAAGTGAAAGAAGTATCCATCTACAATAGAAAGCTTAAGGCATTCCCCAAAATTACAAAATTATTGGAATTTTATTCATGATGACTATCGTTGAGTGATTGCATTGAGATATTAACAATCTAAGAAGAATTGATTGGGTGTTCATCATTTGGTTACACCAAGTAGACACCTTAAAAGTAAGAATCTTAGGAATTGAGTCTTGCCATTGGCCAATAGCCATGGTAGAAATTCTTGTTTTTGAAGGTGTAGAGAACATAGATCCTGATAAAATTTTAAGACAATTCAAGCAAGTATGTACAACTAATGGCGATAGAACCGGACCAAAAAGAAAATATTGAAAAGTTAGTCATGAGGGCAAAGCTTCACCATGTAGGAGAAAAATAAAAATAAATAAAACAATGAGTGCTAAACAAGATAAACTCATAGGAACCCATACATCCTTCAAGGCAAGCTCAAGACTCAAACAAGGAGCAAAATGGCTCCAAATGTAAAGTAGACTAGAAAATAGGCCAAATTGCCAAGTTTTAAAATAAAATGCCAACAAATGTAGCAACATTGAAATGAAAAAGGGGTGCAATATGAGAGGAAGGCAAAACCTTCTATACTTTCCCAAGGCCCTTTCCCCTCTCAATTAACCTAAAAAAATTCCTAAAATTAAAACCAAATTACCCCTAATAAATAGAAAATTGAATCTATTGTGATCTTCCTAACTTTTGGAAATGTGCTCTAAATGAAAAATAGATTTTATCATTGGCTTAAGAAGTCCCTATCATGTGATAAGGCATGTTCTTTATTTTCTCTTTGACTCGACGTTGCAAACTAGGCAGAATTGGCAGAAGGTGGTGTAGAGAGCCATGGAGCACCATTAGCCTTGGTGCCAGCTTGGCCTTCGTTTTGGCCTTGGCGGGAATTTCAACACCTTGGGTGGGGACCTGGGTGCCTATGTCTTCCACATGGGTGATTGGAGACTCATCTTTTTCAAGTTGAATCTCCCATGTGATGGAATGAAAGGCATTTACTTCAGAGTTCAGTCCAAGCATGTATATATTCTTTAAGAATGATGTAGACTCAACTATTTGTATTTTGTGAGGTTTTTTTCTAGCTTCTTTAGGAGCTTTTCCTCATGACTTATTACTTGAAAAAGATCATACTACGTTTATCGGTATAAATGTAGTGATAAAATGATACCTTCTTGTTTCAAGAAACTAGTGTTGAAGTGTTTTTGTGGTAGTTATTGTGTGCTGGAATTACAAGAAAAGCTCAAGTTCAAGCCCCATAGCCACGTTTTTAGGATGTTTTAGCCTTGCAAATAGGCCTTGGGTCCATAATAACTTCAGTATGCATTCTTAGGACTAAACTTGACAAATTTAGAAAAGCACAGAAGGCTTTCGCCAATAGGAAGAGTAAGGTGTACCCGAAGATAAGGTAAAGTTATTTAAAAAAGGATAGGAAACATGTAGGGAACACATGGGAACTTTGGATGAATAGTTTATCTCTCCCTATAGAATTAGCAGCACCTATTAACTTGTGAATTGTGGCATGGGAGGCTCTCATCTACTTGTGTATTAAAAGTGCTCAACATTACAGGTGTTTGAATGCTAGCGAGTAGTGATTTGTGTGAATTTTGTGAGACTCGAAGGGAAGTCACTTCTAATGAAAGTTACGATTGCATTTTCATTTTAAAATAAAAACATATAGGTGAGGTTGAGACATGGAGCAATAGTTTGGTCATGGGAAGTTGAATTGTAGTTTTTAGCATGTCTGCCTAGAGGTTGCCATCACCTTACAACGGGTTTGTAATTCAAGGTGGTGAGGTGGTAAAAGGACACTGAAACTATTTGATGACTTTTTGCATGGTAATGGTGTAATTTGGTGTTGCCGATTCGTGGAGCTAACTAATGTATGAGGGCACATGAGTTGGTGGAAGAAAGTCTAGAGTTAGTAAAGGAACTAGCTCATAATGTTAACATGGGAGCTTAAGTCTTTTAGTCACATTAGTGACTTCTTGTCGGTGTTGCATTCATTTAGCAAAGGGCTTATATTTGGAGAAATGCAACAACAATGGAGATGATGACTGTACTTGCATGGCTCGGAAGTTGAGAATAAAAATTTATGAACTCCCAATTTGTCACTTGGAACTCATAGTTTGTTTGTTTTTCAAATTTCACAATTTAGGAGGTAATTAGATGTAAAAAGCCCAAAGTAGAGCATAAGGTTGAAATGGATTTGTGACATATCCAAATAGGTATTAGACCTCATTTAGGATTTTAGGTCTAATAACACTTTAGATGCCCACTTGTATATAGATTAAAGCCCCAAATGGTAGAGGTTAGAAGGTTCGAGTAAAGTTACCCAATGATAGCCAAACATACTAAGTCCGTAGCCCAGTCTAGCTAGAATTGAGTCAAGAGATGCCATGAGAGATCCCTAGATAGATCTTTGTTTCCCCATTCCACCGATGAAACCGTAGAGCTCCAATTGTTAGCATTGCTGGGATTATTATATCAATATTGGCTTGTAGAGGAATCTATAGGCCCTAGACATGGATTAAAGGTCTAGAGCTTGCCAGAGGGTTAGAAGTGAAGTCCATTCGTCAAGATTTCCTTGTGTACAAAAGATTCCCTATTTCCTAATTAGTTAGCAAAGGGTAGGATTTATCCTCCCCATCCCTAAATGTACAAAGTAAAAATATGAAATTACATGGCCATTGTGGAAATACCTAAGAGGTACCACAAAAAGTCTCAGAATTTTCTGACTTGCAGAAATATTCTTCTTGGATATTCTACCATTGAAATCCACTATAGAAAATTCTTGGAAATTATACGGAAGATAGTATAATCTCATTAAAAATTAGGATACGTTCATTTATGTTAATAAAGTGCTCCGACAAGTTTTGCAACATTCCAATAATAGGACGTGCTTGAACCGGGAGATACCCTCCAAATTAAACGACGAGGTTTTAAGTGTGGGAAATTGATTGGCGTCCTCGAAGCTCATGGAGTCAAAATGAAGTCAATGAAAGGTCTTTTCTTACCCCCTTAGACCTTCCAGTTGACCCTGGCCAATCACCTTCTTCAAAAAGAGCAACCCCCCAAAGTTAGATTTTCAACCCTTTTTTTCACTAAAGTTGGTACTAGGTTTTGATGGGATTTTTGTGAAGGGAAAAGGGTTTGGAGAGACTTAAGATTATAAAAGGCCTTCTGGAACCAACCTCACAATCCATTTGCCAATCAGATCTAAACCCAAAAGTTAGAAAGTAGACCAGTGTAGAAGTTAGAAAGTCAACATTCTAGTTATGACTGTAGATCTCATGAAGATTAGGGCTTAAGGTTCTCATCTTGCGAATGGGGTTCCTGACTTGTGATTGGTGTAGAGCTATGCAATCAAAGCCCTAGTATAGGTAGAAATCCCAAGGCAATATAGAGTTTTGTGACTTTTATCAATATCCTAGTTTAGGTAAAAATCTCAAGGAAATCTAGGGTTTAGGGTTCCCATTCATGGAAACAAAGTTCTCAGCCTGTATCTTTGAAGGGAAGCAGGGTGCCTAAATACCTATAAAAAGGGCACCTTTCTCCTCTCATTTCCCCCCCATTTTGTATTTAGGTTCATGGATCCACACTTATTGGAACTTTTGGCATTTAGCCAAAAACCGTGGCAGTGTTTGTCTTTTTGTTGTTTTTTGCCCCCTTTTGCTAGTTTTGTTGCAAGTAGTACAAGTCTTTGGATCCCTGTTGCACTTTGTGTCTTCTTGGTTCAATGCTTTTAAGCCATTTGTTCCCTCTTGATCATTGTGTCTCGAGTTAGCTTAAGTTTTGAGCTCTTAGTCCTACTAACCTTAGAGAAGGTGTGTGTGTCTTCTTCCATTGGGTCTTGTCACGTTTTGAGAAGTCTTTTTGAAGTGTCCATTGATTTATTGTACTAACTCTAGAGCCAATTCCCTCACTGTACCTTGAAGATGCCGCTTTGGAGGGCCTCTAGTTTGTTTTGAGTCTCTTACTAACCTTTCCTATACTAACCATTGCCACGAGGTGGTGAGAGTATCCTAGGTTCCTATAGTGTACTAACTTTGTCTTATCTTATACGTGTCATTGTAGGTCCCACTAGGATGGAAAAACTTTGGACCCCTTAGATCCTTAGAGTCTTAGATTTTGTATTAAAGTCTTACCAATGGCAAAGCTTTGAATTCATATGAACCTCCTAAGTCTTAGATTTGGGGTTAAGCCCAAATCAATTATGGAGCTTTAAATTCACCCAATGTTCACCTCCAAAGTTTAGTTTCCAAAACATTTTGGAAACGAAGCAAAGTTTAGAACCCAAAATTAGGTCTTAGTTCCTAGTAATTAAGTCTTAAGTGTTCCCTCCGAGTCCTACATCCCCTTTTTGAGTCGTTTTAATCCCAAGCTACCCCCTCGCCCAAGGCAATGAAGTTCCTAAGGGTTTTCTTTTATAAAGGAGAAGGGTAGCTAGTAGCCCCAAGCACCCTAGCATTAGCACACCCCAATATTGGCAAACCCCCCTTTTAGCAGTTGATAGCCCTCATATAGGCGTTGGATATCAATAGACGGGTATTAGGGGGCCCACAATGGCTAGACCCAGTCACAAAGAGAGTTCAATCGAGGTTCCAGTCAGAGGGAGGGTTCAACGCCGAGGGGGTCAATCTTGAGGGGGTCCAACACAAGGAAGGTTCAATTGTTGGGTGGATCTACTCATAGGGAAGAGCTTGGTCACTAGGGCCAACTCGTGGAGTTCAAGGGTCCAAGCCAAGGGATGGAGGTGAATTGGTACCAAAGCCAGAGGAAAAAAAAGACATATATAGCAACAACATAGAAGAGATAGAGTAGGAGAGGAATAGAAGGGATTTAAAAGAGGGAAGGTAGGGTTAGAAAATAGAGGGAAATAGAGATTAGAAGTAGGATAGAATAGAAGGAAAATAGTGGTTAGAAAATAGAATAGAATAGAAGAGCAATAGAAAGAGGAGAGATAGTAGAACCAAGCCATGGTAGAAGCATAGGTAAAAATTAGCCATAGAGAAACAACCTCACAAACTCATTCTCTCCACAAAACCACTCTTCAATGCAACAACATCGCAAGTGAAGGAGGAGGAGAAAAGAGGGGAATGTAAACCTTCTAGTTGGCATTTGGAACTCATGGTTTTCCTTTCTTTTTTTTGTTAAATTTTAGCATATTTATGTGCAAAAAGACATAAAATGAGTGTTTGAATAGAATTTGATAGAAGTTCCTACTAATGTACTAAGGGATTATCCTAGAAGTACAAAGTATCTAAAATACTCCAATTTCCTACTTTTAGTGTGTAGTTGAGAGTTTGAGAGGTCATTTAAGTAATTCCAAGAGAATTTATTGTCAAAGTGTTAGTTAGTCCTACTATTTTGTTCATGTTAAATTAGTCTTGCAAATGCATGTGAAACACTAGCTAAGTCTATTTTAGGTCTAGAGAGTCTAGTAAAGGTCATCATTCAATTCGTAGAGAATTTGGATTGATAAATTCTTATTTGCAGATAACATATAGAAGATTGAACTACAATGAAAATAAGGGGAAAAAAAGCAATTGGAATATGAAGAAAGGTGTTTTTACTTTAAAAACATGCCAGGAAGTAATATTGGAGCCGGTTGTTTCAAGATTCCTCGATACAAGAATGATTTCCCATTCGGACAAAAATAAAAAAGGAATTGCTAATTGAAGCTTCCCTATGAATAGTGCAAAGTAAAATGTTATGTTATACTTTGGTTTGAAGAGTTTCTCAAAAGCTACCCAAAAAATTTTGGACTTTTCCGAAATAATCACATGGCTCCATAAGAAATCAACCGCCTTTTAATATGGTCATAAATTCTTAAAAATTACCTATGTTGCGATAAAATTCCACTAAAAATTAGGATAGAGTTTTGTGTGCCAATAAATCACCCCACAAAGTTTGAAAACATTCTAAAATTCCCAAGTACCAAAATTGGCAACGATATGGAACTTTTAAAGAATTTATAACTTAGTATCTAGTTGACTAACATATATGGAATTCATGGTGTTTGATTGGAGCAAGTAAAGGGTCTTTCTTTACTCTTTAAAATATTCTAAGCATCCATAGCTAAATGGTTTCCTCAAAAAATGAAAATTCCAAAAGTTAGAGTTTTGACTTTTCTTTAAAATTACTGTAAGTTGATTTTACGCTTATAAATGGTCTAGGATGCAAGGATAAAGGGTCATCTACGCTAATTTGGATCTTCTTAATATAATGGCGCAATCGGTTTTTCAATTTGGGATTGTTTCCTAAAAGATAGAAAGGATCCACCAATAGGTTTGACCTTTTAGAATAATTAGTGGTAATTCAAATATTCACTTCGAAAATATTTTTTAAAAAATCAAAGATTGAATTTGGTCAAGATCTTATTTTTTGCGTAAAAAGCCATCTTTGATATGAAGAAAGACAATTTAGAAATAACTTTGGATTAATTAGCAAAATATCTAGGTTAATTAGGATTATTTTCAAAATATCTTTGGAAAAATATCTTGGATTTGATTTGGCCAAGATCTTTTAGCTAAATGGAAAGGATTCTAGAGATTTCTTTCATTAAACAAAGATTATTTAAAAAATACTTTAAGAAAGTTTAGCAAATATCTAGAGATAGAAGTAGAATATTTTTGACCAATAACTTACTAGAGAGGAGCTTGGGACAAGTATAAAAGGCACCCCCTCAAGGTTTTTGGTACCCCAAAAAACTTTTTCTCAAACCACTTACACTTTGTTAGGTTGGTATTTGAGGCCAATTTGGGAAATTCTTTTAAGTTTTATAGAATCTATGAGTGAGTTTGAAATTCAATTCTAGAATGTCAAATTGGAAGGTTTTTATGGAGTCGCAAGAGCCAGAGTCTAAACTAGAGGCTGAACTAGAACTTTCTTTGCCACAATTGTCAATTCAACCATTATAGTCGGTGTTTTTTTACCATTGCAAAAACATTTTCAAGATGAAGCTAAACCTTCTCGTTTGTTAAAGAAACCTTGCATAGAGTAGCGTTGGCACAAAAATCTTCAAAGAAACTCTCATGTTTTGGTGATTATATTTCAAATTAGATGTGTTGAACCATGCACCCAAGATGTGACATTTGAAGCAAGTTATGAGGGCCTCAACTTCAACCAATACTATTGTATGGTTAAGTCAGTTAAAACAAGTCATATCCACCAACGTTGATTAAAAGTGCTAGTGAATCCTTTAACGAAGGCCGAACGAGTAGATTACATTTTAAACACGGTTAGGCACATCTTCAAGTTCTTACAGATAGAATAACGCTCTTCTTCGACTTCAATTTTTAACCCCTTTTGGTTTTGATTAAAGGTTTTTAACTAATTCAAGTTTTTTGTATTCCATTTGTATGTTAATAATTTAAAATTAGAGAGATAGAAATAGTTTATTTATTAGTTTTAACCTTCGGGATTCTTTGGCCTTAAAAGATGAATAAGGATTTATCTTTTGGTGTTTTCTTTGGGCCAATGGGTGTTTAGAGGCCCATATGTTATATATGTGGGCTGATTGCACTTATTTTCGGGGAGAAAAGGTACATAAACATCTTCTTTTTTCTTCTAGTGTGTGAATGTGTGAGTTTGGGGGGGGGGGGGGGTGCTAGATTTTAGAGACTTAAAATTTGAGTGGTCATATCTTATGATATATAAAGAATTTTAGAATGAAAATTTGAGATTACAAACCTTTTCTCATTACTGTTTTAAAGAAATCTTTCTTGTATGATTTGAAATTGGAAGCAAAAGGTTATAAGAATGTGAGTGGAAGAAGGTTTGTTGCCACTTGACAAAGAAGAGCAGAGATTGGAGTGGCCATCAAAGTTTGTATTTTTTGCTTGTCTTTTTGAAATTTTGGTGCAATAGAGAAGTTTTTTAATCTTTCCAAAGACTCTTTGCTTAAAGGAATTGGAGTTTTATGGAGAAAGATATGGGTGTTTGAGTAGTAAAGAGTTTGATGTCCTTATTGTTTGAAACCTGAAATTTTATAAGATTATTGATTTTGTTTCAAGAATCACTTGCAAGTAAAAAATTTATTGAAGGTAGGAGAATTTGTGAAATTTTTGAAAAACTATCAATCTTTTAGTTTGAAGAAAAATTGAAAAAGTTATAGATATTGAAGCAAAGGAAGGTCTATTGTCTTCTCATTTTGAATAGAATGTAGTTAGATTGGGTTTAGATTTGTATTTTGTTTGAAGACTTGAAGACTTGAAGATATGAAGATTGAAGACTCGTGTGTAGTAGCTTGTGACTTGTTATTCCTAGCTAATTTTGGAGGCTTGTTGTTTTCATTTTTGCATTGTCAACATTGTTGTGGGTTATGTGAACATCAAAAAACCCATTTTGTATTTGTGGTGACGAAGTGGGATTGATCACCCACATGGTAATTATTTTTGTTGTTCCCATTGGTGAGGCACGATTGTTGATCACTATGTGTTTGAAGTTTAGAAGTCAATCTTTCGGACAACTCAACTTGTAGACTAGTCATTCCATTTTATCTGTCCCAAACTTGTGGTTTCTTATCACCTATACTAACCTTAAAACCTTTTTAGAGTCATTTTAGGATAATCCAATTAAGAGCAGTTTGAAGATTTGAAGATTAGAAACATTGACTCAACTTCCTAGCAAACAATTTTCAATTGTAGCCAAATACTTTGCGTATTCTTAAAGCGTTGTCCTTTCTAAATGACAACGGTAAATTTTAAAAGATATCGAGGTAGTTATTGAATGATTGTGTTAGACTTAGAATTTAGATTATTAGGTCATAAAATATTAATGAATGAATTTTAATAGGTTAGTTAGAAACAAAACTTCATCCATTGATAACTTCTTGTAGGAGTATTCATTTTAGACGTATTTCAGCTTTTCAGAAAGGACATTAGATGCCCTACAACTTAGTTTAGTTAAATATTCAATTAATTCAATTTATCTTTAATGGACCAGAATTTTGGTTACTTTGGCCAAAACGAAATCAAGTTACTAACCATTTCATATTTAGTTAGTTAGGTTTTGCATTTAGGTAAAAAGACAAGGTTGTCCATTGTTTGGAAGGCACAATTGGACGACACTAGACACCCATAGGATGATTTCATCAAGAAACCATTAGAACCCGTTGTCTATATTCTAGCTCAAAGTTGAAGTTAGAAACACTCACAAATCTCTAGAATCTCATCTTTGTGTGCTTTGCATTCGACTATAACATGAAGAGTATGCCCTGTTTATGTATTGGATGTACCAAAATTATATATGTGCATGTGACTTTTGGATGGATTGAAATCTTTAGAATCTCATCGCTGTGTGCTTTGTATTTGACCATAACATGAAGAGATAGTCTATCCTATGAATTAAATGAACATTGATATAAATTTGATGTTATGTGTTATGTTATCGATATGTTATGTCATTTGATATCATTTGTTATAAAATTGATTTAATTTTGAAGTTGAAATCATCATACAAATGAGTTGGTTTGAATCGTATCTCAAATTAAAATGGGTCGATTGAGGAGCAAAGAGAAAGTTCTCATGTATCAATGTGAAGTACGTCGATGCAAGTCATTTCTACACAATGAAATCCAGATTGCATCGCACAGCAATGGCGAGAAACATCAATGACTTATATGTTTGTATGCAAACAAAAGGCTTTTGGAGAAGTTTATTTACTTCAACCTTGAGAGTGGTACATATGATTGTTGGATTTGTAAGCAAGTATTGGAAGTTAGTGTAGACAAAATACTTCAATATCATAAGGATGAGTATGTTCTAAAAGAGCTTACACCCAATGTCAAACAAGTGATAGCTATGAGTAAAGTTTTCCATCCAAAGGACTCTTATGAAAAAAATTACAAATTGGAGTTGGATGTTGAAAATTTCATTACTTTTGACAAATTTTTCACCATGAGAGAAGGTAAGTATAATATAGTTGGTGTTTATAGAGCAAATGTAATTCCTATTGAAAAAGCTCCATAACAATATTATATGGCTTCCGTATTGGAGTGATACAGGAAGAAAAGAGCTTATGGCAAAAAAGTAGCAAAGACGTGAATGGTAATGTATAGACTTTTCAAGCATGGCCAATTGGGATGGAAAAGGATTCATTTGTCTTCATAATATTTGTTGTAAAATGTATGCTTATATATGAGCAAATATTATGATTAAATTGATTAAATTGAATTTTGATTAAAACTAATATGTTGTGATATAGATTTGTGCATGCAGATCAAAGTTTGTATGACATTTCTAAGAGGTTTGCAAACGAAATGTCAGCATCTTTTTGAATTATTTTTCCTAGAGTGATGGAGAGGTTTGACAAAACCCTTTGTAATGAAGGTATTCTGTCTAGAAAAAGTAGATTGAAAAAAATGTCATTCATAAGTTTCTCAGTCACATGAGACAATAAATGTCATCCTTATAATGATCCTACTGATTATGGAGATGACATTATAGTCTAGTTATATCCAAGTATGAAAAAATTTCATTTCAATTTATATATTTGTGAATTTTGTATAAAATTGAACTTTGTATATAATGAGAGCTCAATGTATTTGTCTTGAATGGAATGTGTTATACAAATGGAAGACTCCACATTGAACACTTTCCAACAATTTGGTAGTCAGAGTATCATATTCGTTTTTCGCCACACACTAGTGTTGCCTTTGTGTTGAATTGCAACAGTACAGTTCATTGCACCACGAAGAAAAGATTAGTGGAAGCTTTGCGCATGGCTCTCATGATAAAATGGAATTTTATTACACAATTCAAGAAGACTCTAGATAAACTTCAAAATGAAGTGACCATCAACTATTTCAAAGCCAAAGCCAAAGCCAAATATGAAGAGGGAAAGGTAATTTCATTATTTTAAAAATTATTATTTCATCATTTTCATTCATATGTATTTGCCTGTGAATGTACATTTAAAAAAATTACTAACAAAGTTATATAATTGTAGAGTATTTATTGTGGTTGTCGAGTTGTAGCTCCATTTTATTAAAGCGAGGATGAAGAAGAATATGCGATTTTCATGTAGTACACATAATAATATTTAGGAAGATGAGATTTTTGACACTCTCGCATTTCATATTCTATCAATCGTGTTCTAACTTGTTGTAGTCTGGATTTTGTTTTTTCATACAAAACACAAGAAAACACAAGTATAGGGGTTCTTTGTGGGAAAAGGTATTTTCAATTTATTGTATATGTGACTAATGTTACTTTCTGAATAGAATTATATTTTACAATCATTTATAAGTATTTATTTCAATTTCATAATATAATAACACTCTTATTCCCGAGATGTAAAATTTGGTTCACAGTCTTTTACCAATGCAAACACAATGAAGTCCTAGTCCTATATAGTATTCTATGGGAGGTCAAATATTCTGGTCAAATAATCAGGTTTGGTCAAATTGTCTGATGCAATCCATGATCTAGGACTTAATCATATATACAAGATAATATTTTTAAAGTAGTACATACAATTCATTAATTACACCTTTTTATATGTATTGATCAAATTGTCTAATAAGTGCTCGCCATGAGCAAATCCTAATGCAAAATGCTTATGTCTATCACTATAGGTTAAATGGTCTAGTTAATGCAGAGAATGATGAGTTTAAGTGTTATAACAGGAATTTGGTCATTTTCCTTAAGCTCTTCTCCCGTATTTTTGGATCAAATAGTCGGGTTGAATAGTCCAAACCACATGGGATAATTCCTAAAATCACATACATAAAACGTTGAAACAATTTATAATTCGCCCAAACACATAAACCTAAGACCAAATAATCTTAAAACTATTTAATTCGAGGTATATAGACTTAATCTTATTCAGTTGGACCTATGGCCGTCATCTGGCCCATAAAGCCATGTAATGTAACCCCGTACCGTGACTATACCCTATAACCATGGACTGGAACTCAAAACCGTGTTCAAATCTTGAAAATTAAAGGACTAGGACCTATAACCGTGTTATTAGGCCCTATGACCGCGCGATTATCCTATTACCGTGGTGTCGCACCCTATGGCCATGCGAAACCCCTAATCTGCTTCTTCGCAGATTGCAGCAACCTTCGATTGGTTTCCGATCACCAATTTTGGATCGATTTGACCCAATTGACTTAAATTTGATTTGTATCTTAATTCACTTGATCAATTCAATTCACAGAATCTTCTCAACACTCAAATTTCGACAATCTTGTAACATTCTGACGTGCAGTGGAGAAGCCTGGCCAGGCTCTAATGGCAATTTCACGGCTTCATTTCTCTAAAATCGATTCTATCATTACAATACTTACGAAATTTTTGTCAAGATACCATCTTTTCACAATGAAATTAAACCAATTCAGAATCCCCAATATTAAATTTGTCCACTTGATCAAAAATTTGAGCAACAAATTGCTCAAGCAGCAAACTGTTCTTCAAATTTGGGATCCTCGGAGTTGTGTACCGATCCACTGCAGATCCACTAGAGCATCAATCCAAATCTGCAATGCTTCCTGGACTCAAACTCACCGCAAGGAATTTTATTTAATCACAAACCTTAACAATTCGGAACCTCTCTTTATTTCTCCCCTGCTTTGACTTGAAATTTTGGTTTAGTCAAATTCTTGTTTACAATCAATCTTTGGAATCAGATTCGATCACTGATCATGACAAGTTACTTGAATTTCTTGGGTTCTTTTTTGTTTTTGGATCTTCTTTCTCCCACCGCTCCTCGCACTATCTACGATCTCTTGTTGTTTGCTCGTAATGATGCTGCACCGTCAGAATTTGGTCGCCATGGACGGTTTTACAAAAATTAACCACAGATGTTTTTGTTTTGTTTTTTTAAATTCTAAATCTTGCATCTCTTTCCTTTGATTCCAATTCAGATTACTCCTTTCTGTAGGCTTAGTTTTATTTTATTATTATTGCAATTAATTCTCTTCATATTTTTTTTCCACTCTTCAGTAATTCTCCAAGTTTTCACACAAATTTCAAAATTATAAATCCAAACACAATAAGGTAAACCAGCCCATGACAGGCAAACTGCCTAATGCAGTCATCTAGGAAACCACCCATTAGAGTCTTACATCAACCCATGGCAGATTTTTTGTGATAAATGAGATGAGGACTATAGTAGAACCACCCATGACCAACCACTTAAGGAATCTGTGCATGCTCCGGAGCTGTTCAAGGCAATTTTAATTTACAGCCCTGTGGATAGATAGAAATCATGGGCATTGCCAAAGTTTCGTAATTTTTTTCTTCAAAATAAAATTGTTATGAATTTTAGAAGCCAAAAGTTGGCCTACTCCCATCCCCAATATATAGATTCTTCCATCACTGCTCATCTAGAGACTAATTGGGCTCTCAAATCGAAGCATATATGCCATTACAGTAATGGCTACAAGATGGTTGGAAACTGAAAATTTAATGATTATCTGTCAGTCCTCTCTCTATTGAATTTCCCATTGCCTATGTCTTGACCATGGGTTCTGGCTGGTAATGGGCAATTCTACCATACATTAGATTGATTTGTGGCCAAAATCTTGTCTTGAGAGATGGTCACGGAGTTATTAGTGACTGTCATAGGGCATTTACATCATTGAAGTGTAAATTGATTATAAGAAGTTATTTTTTTATTTCTTCATGTCATGGCCATGTTAGGAAATGTTCTAGCCATTTTAGAAAATGTTGTGACTGCTTTAGGTGGTAAGATGACCATTATCGGAATCTTTTTTGTTGACTTGGGATAGTCTAAAGACTCTGTTGGGCTAATTGGGCTGTACACTTCAAAAATTCATAAAAAATTCTTACTCTGTCCAAAAAATAAAATTTCAATTGCTTCCTTCAATTCTCACATATGTCTATGTATGGAAAAAAATCTGAATCATTTTGCTAATGGCAAGAGTACAGACCACTCATTCTGCCTGTCATAGGCAGGTTTACCTTAATACAAACACACACAATTTAAACTTTCACAGAGATGCACAAACACAAAATGCACAATAATATTATATATGTATATATAAAAATGGGTCTTATAATGTCATCGTCTTCATTGTTTTTAACATTTGTAATAAAAAGAACGAAAGGTGCGACCTATCTTCCAAAAAGGTGCGTGGGACGCACCCTATTCATCCAAAAAATGTTTTTTTTTTCATCCCAATTATAAATAACCCTATTCACACTATAATATGTAAATTAACATTATTTTTAAAGTTCTTTCTACTTTTCTAGGAATAAGGGGCCCCTAATGGTCCCTTTTTCTAAATTTACTACTTTTCCTAAAAAGCTGTGTCTACACTTGCTTACATTGTGTTTAACCCCTAAAGAACCAAAAGGTGTTTTTTGGCAACATAGCAATTTCGGGCAGCTCACTATGGATGAAATTTTTATTTTTTTTCTTTGAAATTTTCACACAACTTTTGCCCAAGGAGTAGCTTCAAGACCCAACAATTTTCATAACTTTTGAATACATGGTTAAAAAGTTATTGTATGATATGTTGTTTTCATTGTTCGGCGGGCAGCCCAGGCACCAAAAAAATCTTCTTTAAAAATCACTTTTTTTTAAAATAAAAATTTGAAATCTATTTTCCTGATTTTTATATATACGGAAAGCTTTGAATCATTCCATTTTGATTTATGAGATGAAAGTTATGAAGAGTTTTAGTTGTGGGTAGTTTGTGGGTAGTTTGTGGGTAGTAATGGAATCTCTACTCTAAAATAAACTTTGAAGACCTTTATTTCACTCAATTTTTAATATTTTTGGAAAAAAATAAAAACGTGAGGTGTAGGTTGTTTAGTACAACAATTTAACCATTGGGATTGGCATTTTTCAATTCCATAAATAAATGATTAACAATTTTGTATTTTGAATCATTCTCTACTTCTTTCAACTTACTATTTTTTTCCTATATGTTGTACAATTCCAAATGATCTAAACTTTTTCAAGCATGTAGTCAACATGACTTGAAAAATGAATCCAAAGAGTTACAACCATTTTGGAAATTTTTTCATAACGATCTGACCTTGTGGAGTGCATCTGCCCGGATTTTTGCAGGGCCAAAAAAAGGCTTTTTGTCACTTCAAATGCTAATATCTTGCAATCCAAACGGTGGAAATTTCTGAAATTTTTTCCACATCTTCCCAAATAAGCTTACTACAAGATCCTACGGTTACATTTGTCCCAAAATGTATTTTTTTCTAAAATTTTATACTTGTACTAGAGATGACAATTTTGGAGTGTTTTTGGTGAAAACATAGTCAAATACCTTTAGGGGTTAACTTATACAATGGTTAATTATGCTTATATTTTCACTTATTTGTTCTTTATAAAAAGAATCAAATTACATATATGCTTATTGTAGTCTAGCTCTTTCTCTTTTTATAGAACTTTTTTGATTTTTGTGACATTATATACATTATTTATATATATATTAGAATTTTAGTGTAAAAGTAGCTTCTAAGTGCATTAAAGTGTCCAAAAAGTAAAAAGATATTTTAGTGAGTAGCTACAAACTAATAGAAAAGGGCAAAAAGTAAAAGTAAAAGTAAAAGTAAAAGCTGGTAAAAAAACTCAAAAGTTAAAGAAAAGAAGAAGACTCAAGGTTTCAGGAGGTGCGCGTCGCACCAATTGCGAAAGCTGCGACCCCTTTGATCACCCCCGGAATTCAGTATTAATCCCTACTGTTTTCTTCAATTTTTCTCTCTTGCATTTTTTCGTTTTTCTTTTCTGTGCGGTGTAACTCTCATTGCACCAATCTTGCGCTGTTGATATGTTGTTTCGATAATGCTATTTGCCAGTGTAATAAAAGTGCTATTTCAAATTGTGTTGGTTGTGAGGGAATCGTGTGCATAATTTTGTGAGCAATTGTGTGAAATTTGCATTGTGGGTACTAGAGTGAAGAATCAGCAAATCCCTGGATTAGGCAATCTCGATGGGCGCAGCAGACGCTACAAATCTCGATTTCTTTCAATCGTTGAATCGATTAACCCCTGTATTGGCCAATATTGTCCCTAGAGTTGCTAAGGGGTAACCCATTGTAAGACTTTCTAAACCCTAAATTCTAATTTCTTTTAAAATACTACAGATGTATATTTGTACTAGTTTCAAAATACTATAGTGGGCTGTACTAAAGTCTAAGTCCTGCATTGCATCCATACACAAGTCAGTCCACCCTGAACTGTTGTCAAGAACTATTGTCACAAGCCCTAGAACACTAGATAGGACAAAGACATGCATGCTGAGTCTTTTATCTTATAATGGACTGTTGAGTGTTTCTTGGGGTATTTAGTGGGAATAAGAATGAATTTTTATCCTATCTTCAAAACTTAAGTACATAGTGACATTTGAACACGCTACACTAACCTTACATAGATCATTCCCTGGTGTTCGAACTTGATAGCGTGTGGAATAGGGATTCCAAAAACCTAACTACACTTATATACTTTCCTAATTTCAATTACTTCGTTGTTGTTTAAAAAGCCTTGTATTTCTTTGACATTTATTGATTTCCCATTGTGTTAGTGTGGCCATTCTCTTGTGGTTCCATTTGTTGACATTTGTTGATTCTCCATTTTATTAGCATGGCCATGGTGTTGTGGCTTCATTTCTTAAAATTTATTGATTCTCCATTTTATTAGAACAACCATGTTGTTGTGGCTCCATTTCTTAACAAAATTTATTTTTTGTCCAATGTTTTAAAAAAATAAAATAAAATAATACATGTTATTATAGTCATTTTGTTAATTCCAGTGGACCATTGATTAGCAGTCACGATCATATTGAAGTGTTAATAAGTTCAAACAAGGCATATGAATTTCAATGAGGAAGTACGGGACTTTCATGACTATTGTATAGAACAATAAAATTTCCAACTAAAATAATAGAATAACTATTGTATTGAATATCACAATTCCCAAGTACTAGAATGGTTATGTCTTAAATTAACCCCTAAAGGTATTTGACTATGTTTTCACCAAAAACGTTCCAAAACTGTCATCTCTAGTACAAGTACCAAGTTTTACAAAAAATATATTTTTGGACAAATGTAACCGTAGGATCTTGTAGTACGCTAGTTTTTAAAGACATGGAAAAAAATTCATAAATTTCCACCGTTTGGATTGCAAGATATTAGCATTTGAAGTGACAAAAAACCATTTTTTGGCCCTGCAAAAATCCGGGCAGATGCACTTCACAAGGTCAGATCATTACGAAAAAATGTCCAAAATGGTTGTAACTCTTTGGATTCATTCTTCAAGTCATGTTGGCTACATGCTTGAAAAAATTTAAATCATTTGGAATTGTACATCATACAGGAAAAAAATAGTAAGTTGAAAGAAGTAGAGAATGATTCAAAATACTAAATTGTTAATAATTTATTTATGGAATTGAAAATTGCCAATCCCAAAGGTGAAATTGTTGTGATAAACAATCTACACCTCAAGTTTTTAGTTTTTTTCAAAAATATTAAAAATTGAGTTAAATAAAGGTCTTCAAAGTTTATTTTAGAGTAGAGATTCCATTACTACCCACAAACTACCCACAACTAAAACTCTTCATAACTTTCATCTCATAAATCAAAATGGAATGATTCAAAGCTTTCCATGTATATATAAATCTTAAAAATCAATTTCAAATTTTTATTTTAAAAATATTGATTTTTGAAGAAGTTTTTTTTGCTGCCCGGGCTGCCCACCAAGCAATGAAAACAACATATCATACAATAAATTTTTAACCATGTATTCAAAAGTTATGAAAATTGTTGGGTCTTAAAGCTACTCCTTGGGCACATGTTGTGTGAAAATTTCAAATTAAAAAAATAAAAATTCCATCCATAGTGAGCTGCCTGAAATCGCTATGTTGCCAAAAAACACCGTTTGGTCCTTTAGAGGTTAAAATATAATAATATAGAATAATTTAGGTTTAAAATTCTATAATATAAAAAATTAAAGACGTATGTGCTATAGGAATTCACTTTTGATGGTGATGTGAAGTAGGTGGACGGAGAACATAAAAACATAGGCTTGTTGAATTGGGCATCCCAAAAAATCTATTCCAAAAAATTGAAGCACTTCACCTAAAACTCAGGTTTCTTATAATGAGAGGAAAATTTTCTACTATTCATTGCCTACTTGTAATGAATCTTTTTTATGTTGTGTAGATCAAGTTTGTAGCCCTTGTAAGTCGCATGGAGAATCTTATAGAAGGAAATTAGAGAGATGTCGCTAACCAAGCTTATATGGAAGTGGAAATTTCATGCTCATGTCTTTTTATATACAAATTTATCTTTTCAATGTAGTAGTTTGGTTATATATGTCATGTAAACTCCTATGAGAGAGTGTTAGTTAAGCGTGAAAGTTTGGAAGATAAGTTATAGTGAATATTGTGAATGATGCATTAGACATTGGTATAATCTATCGTGGCATGGACAAAGGCTTTCTCCAAATACTTGTATCTATTGTAAGCTCTTATCCCTTGGCTTCATAAAGTTGACAATAGGAATTGTGGGCTTACTTTCTAAGAGTGATTTTTTTTCATTTTTTTTCCCACTTTGTATTGCCTTCTATTGTTCATGTATAAAAGCTAAGAGGTATTTTTTGGGAAAACAAAATTTTTTAAAACCCATTGAGATGTGACTCATCAAGGTTAATTAAAACTTTGTATGCGTGTATGGAATTGAATTAATGCTACCACCTTCAAATTGTAAAGTATTCCTTTTACAATTTAGCTACTTTGGACTACAATAATTATAATTATTTTGAAGTTTGGTTTTATAAACTAAGCGCACTTGTGAATTTAGTATTACATAATTATACTAACAGTGTAACTATTGAATTGTATGGGGCTGAAATAATGTAGTCTACAAGGTTGCATGTTGTTGAACATTTTTTCTAACTACATATGGAAAATGATAACAAAACAAAACATTGTGTGTAGTTATATTCGTTGGTTTTGTAATAAAAGTAACAAAGAATGCTTAAACTTGATTGTTCCTTTTATATATGTAATATGTAAAGAAAGAAAGAGAGTACTTAAAAATGTAGCACACATTCTATTTTATGCACCCATGCATATATGAGTCACAAAATTTCATAGATAACTTAAAATGTGTGCACTGGAGTTCACTTGATTATATTCATAGTAGACTTCATGCACTCCTAATATTAAAGTTCACATAGTCGTCGTTGAATACATTCAAGCACTAACATTCAAACTTATACGCTTGATCTTACTCACAGTAGACTTTATCTACGTACTCTCATTGCACTAATTGAGTTTAGACATTTGCACTAACAATGGACTTGATGTGCACATGTAGTTGTACTCAATTTCATGCACTCGTAGTTGATTTCCTGTATTCAGTTGTAGTTGATTTCATGCGCTTGTAATCATTTCATACAGTTGCAGTTGATTTCACACACTCAATTGTAGTGGATTTAAAGCATTTGCAGTCAATTTTATGCCCTTAGAGTCAATTTCATGCAATTGTAGTCAATTTCATGCGCTCAATTTTAGTGGATTTCAAGCATTTGCAGTCAATATCATGCTCTTGAAGTCAATTTCACACAATGACAATCAATTTCATGCACTTGTAGTTGATTTCACACATTCATAGTCAATATTATACAATCGCAATTGATTTCACGCACTTATAGTTAATTTTATGCATTTACAGTCAATTCATGCAATTGTTGTCAATCTTACGTATTTCTGGTTGATTTTATGCACTCGCAATTGATTCATGCATTTGTAGATGATTTCATGCATTTGTAGTTGATTCATGCACTTGCCATCGATTTCATGCACTTGTAGTCAATTTCATACACTCACACTCAATTTTCAAAACGATTCTTTTTAACCACTATCTTTTGGATACAGTGAATCAATTTCATACATTGACAATTGAATTCAAGCACTCGATGTGAACTTCATGCTTGCAATTGTACTCAACTTCAGAAACTTGCAATGGATTACATTGAACTAGTATAAAAACTTCTAGAGGTTAGAATGAGGAGGGAAGAGACCTTGGAAAAAATATAATAGGCCACTCTCTCCTTTCAAAAACCATGTCCATGCCCTTTCTATTATCAAACTTTTGACACTTTGTCATTTTAGCATCTTGTGCCAATTTGGCCATTTTGTGTTTTTAGAGCATTTTGCTTATTCTTCTAAGTGTTATGCACACCTTTGAAGGATGCAGAGTTTCCTTCAAGTGTTGGCTTTGTAGTTTTGTATTTTGGATGGTGAATTCTTCCAGTATTTTGTTGTTTTGGATTTTTAAGGTCACATATTAATCCAATCAATTTCCAATCAAATTCCAGCTAGTCCATTAGTTGAAATCTCTTAGTGTTTACTTAAATTCTATGTAGTGATCTTGTACTAGCTCTGTATGTCAGAAATTCCTTTTCAAAAAAGTCCCCCTAGAACCTTAATCTACTAGATAAATGTTTTACTGAAGTACTTGGTATTTGAGTCATTGCCTAAGTTTTAGTACTAACTTGAGTCTGACTTGTTTTTTTCATTGCTATACTAACCCATGCTTCTTTACTTGTTTTGGTACTATGAGTGTTTTATACTCACCCTTAATATGAAACAAGCACAACCATGTTCTTAAATTTGAGGTGTGAAATATCCTAGATATGGGTATCTAAGTATGGTCTGTTGTGCCTTACAAACAATGAGTCTTTTTATATTTATAATTGGTGTATATTGTAAAAGAAAACAACCAAACAACTTGAAAACGAAGCAAACACGACCAAATTGGCTAAATTATGCTAAGATTATGTGTTTTTGAGAAAAGTGCTGCCCGCCAAGCAATGAAAACAACATATCATACAATAACTTTTTAACCATGTATTCAAAAGTTATGAAAATTTTTGGGTCTTAAAGCTACTCCTTGGACACATGTTGTGTGAAAATTTCAAATAAAAAAAATAAAAATTCCATCCGTAGTGAGCTGCTTGAAATCACTATGTTGCCAAAAAACACCGTTTGGTCCTTTTAAGGGTTAAGGTTTAAACTTTCCTAGTAAAAGTTATGAGTAGATGAAGTTTGACTATTGCTCGATACTCCAAAACTTCATTCACTATTTTCTTCTGAAATATAATTTAAATTTAAAATTTCCTTGGAATTTAGACTTTGGATTTACATTAGAGTCTAAAGTTCCATTTCTATCTTCTTTGGATGAAATTCTGTAATTCTCATCTATTCTTGTTTCCAAACTTCATCTCTTAATATCTCATTTGTTTTTGAACTATTTTCTAAGTGTTATATGTTTTTGAAAAGCACTGGAAATCTTTTGAAAGGATTTGAAACTAAACTTGAAAAAGAAACAACTTCTAGAGGGTTGAATTGCAATTGTAACTTCTTCTATGTGTTTAAAACTTTAAACAAAAGACATGGAGAAAACTTGGTGATTGACACACTTACCTTGGAGTGAACCTCACCCAAGACATGTTTAAAGATGATGTTGTCACCTCCATCATTCTCCATCTTTTCCCTTAATTATAGATTGTTCACCGCTTAATCCTTAGATTTTTAATACAAATTGAGGTATTTAAATCCCAATCCTCCTAGCAATCCAATTGGCAAAACAACAAACAATAATATATTTTTGATGAAAAGTGCATTGTTTAAACTTAGGCAACTTACAAATTTTGTTGCTATAATCAAAATTGCTTATTTGCAACCTAAGCTAACTATAGATCCCCCTATAGTAGTTCTATAATTGTTCCTTAGAGGTAAAAAAGGAGAAAAAAATTATAAAGTTGTCCAAAATTTCTAAATGAGAGTTTATTCACTCATTTTGCAATTGACTTTGAAAAGTCTGCACAAGTGATGCTTGTCCTACATTTTGGAAAATTCGAATATATATTTGGAATCCAAGTCTCCAAATTGGCTAGGAGAAGAACTATACCCAAATGTGGTATAAGAAAACTGTAGTCAAAATTGACTATGGTATTTTTATCTACCTTTTTACACATGCCAAGGTTTTCTATTCCAACATGACACTTGCTTTTCCCATTGGGATGTTTTTCATCTTCGAATAGGAGGCTTTTTTACATGTCATAATTCACATAAAAAAAAATTCGACAGCTTGTCCATCTAGTTGGATGGCATGTCCGTTGGCTAGACAAACATATTGTTGATGGGATGGACCAACCATCTAGGTCAACAAATGGATTGTCCAAAACAATTTTGGAAATTGACAAATGTTAAGGTCGAATCTTGATGTTTTATATGACAATCATTTATCTAAACATGACATGATGCTCAAAACCTTGGTACACATTGCCAATAATTGTAGTTGGCTTCTTTTCTAATTTTTGATAGCAAATTTTGTTTTTTTATGGCGTGTAATATATTGTTGGAAAGGTATTTCATTACCTTGAATATATTAATTACCTTTCAAATGGTATATTACAAGTTGTGAAATTTCAAAAATTATGATAAAAAATTAAAAAAGAAGTTGGTTGCAATTGTTGGCATTGTGTATATAATAATGAATATGTGAATAAAAGAACTATAATCAATTTTGACTACAATTTTTTCTTACCACATTTGGTTATAGTGAAATAAAAAAAACCCTAAAATTAACTAAATAAAAATAGGGACCAAATCCTTATGTCTATCCCAAATTGAATAAGGGAAAAAAATATTCCCTTTAAAGAACTCTTGCAAGAGAATTAAGTATATTCTAATAATTTTTACTAGTAACTCCTCTAAATACTATTTTCCTCTCCACTAAAAATAGTTTGAAATTATAAAATATAAAGATTCATTTTACTTTTAATTAGCCATTGTTGGATATTTGTGATAATTGGAAATTAATATAAGGTATATGTACATATAATCATCTTAGTCCAAAGTACATTACCTACATTTGAATAAAAAAATGACACTAAAACCTAAATATTCATTACACAAGATGTATACAATCAAAACATGAAAACTTTAGAGAGTCTAGAGTCCATTTACTATACACCTATAGATAGAACTTTAAAATTTCATTATGTATTCATATGGAGACCCAATAATGTACAAATAAAGTGGGTAAAAATCCTCTTTCACTTGCCAATAAGATCCCATAAAATAATATTAAGTGTGCTTGGTTACAATTAGTGTTCAATATCAATACACTTACTTTAGCAAGTTTCATGGGTGGGTGAACAAATAACCATCCTTCTATAAAAGTAATTGGCCTTTTAATGTAATGAATATTTGCCACATAGATCTTATTTATGTCCTTCATGTGAAATCTCAATCCATCATACCAATGTTGGAATGGAATAGTGAAGCCATCCTCCGTTCAACTAGAAATGACCATGCCAATGCCATAATGAAAAAGGCAATTTCAAAAAACACTCCTCAATGCAATTAGAAGTAGTCTATTTACAACCCCACTATCAAGCCCTGAGACATTGGCAAGATATAGAGAGCCTACAAGTCAACTCATGATAGGAAGTCATAATTATCATATCTTTTCAAGCTTTGTTATATGTGCCAATAAATTAGAACTCTCTTTTTTGTCCAAAAGATCTTTTGAAATGTAGAATCCAGTATTTGGAAAAACTTTGGAGGTCCTCCAACAAATTTCTTCCTTTCACAAAAATGGACCATTTTTTTCAATGACCACTAGTTGCACCCTCTTAATCACAAAAAGTACCAGTTTATTTCCTTCAATAGCAATTTTTCACCAACTAATTTCCTCCAAATTGAAATTAGTATTGGCTAAAATTGCTAAACTCTTGTAATGTGAAAAAAACAATTCCAAAATAAAAGTACTAATTAATATTTCATCTTTGGCATGAATTGAACTTAGCAAAGCCCTTTCACCATTTGAAGGCCAAGGATCCTCTCACTCAACCTATATAATATAGAATTAAGGATGGTTATGAAAATGTTGCATGAATCAAAAGAATTTAGTTTTAACCTTCTTCAATTAATTAGTTTTATGCTACCCATGTAAGGTATTGCTTAAGATTGGTGTATAAATGACAAAACTTACAAGAATTCTTCCATGAGACAATGGCATCCTCTAGAATGTTGTCAAAGTCTTTGTTTGATTGGTCCTTCAAAAATCCAATCACATGATATTATCCAAATTTAATGTTGTAATGTGATTTTAGAGTTTTTGCTTGATGTTGTTTTACATAGAAAAAGCCCTTTCATAGGTTGTGGTGCTCATACATTGACACTCAACAATTTCATTAGGGGTTGATAGGTTAAGATTTTGTTTAATTCCAAAGATGGGCTCCAACTAATTCAAGCCCCCATATATCCCCAAAAGTTTTGTCCCATGGCCACTTTGTACTTCCTTGTAGCTTGAAAGCAAAAAACTCTTGCTTACAAGCTATTGCAAGGGAGGATGATACCCATGTATCCGTCATTGAAAATTTACCCATTGGGTGATTCAAAGTATTATAGTAAACTTGCCAATCACCGCACAGACAAAATTCAAATTGTTCTCCATATAAATATAGAGACTTGTATGTTTTGAAATTTGGCATGATCATTAAATGTCATGTTAAGATTCACCTTCAAAAAACAAAATGCAAAAAGATTTCTTCCAAAATTTTTTATTGCAATCTAAAGGTGATGAAGCTAAAGTCTAGTTAAAAATTCCTTGCAACCCTTCACCGCACGGTGTGCAGTCATTGAGCATTGATACAAAATTTTGTTCTTATAGCAATTGAATTGGTAGTTGCATCGTGTGGTTAGTGTATGGTAATTGACAAAGGTTGTTGTGTGGTTTTTGGATGCCTTCGATAAATGGCAAGTTTACTCTAGATGGAGCTGGTAAAATATCCTCCAATTTCTGAGGGCACACATTGATTTCCGGCCTACAAATTTCTTTCTGGTTTTGCATCCATTGTTTTCAAAAATTCGACTTGTTGTTTTTTCCACTCCTAGTGTCTAATTTTGACCTAGCCACCATTTTTTCCTAGCCATTGGTAGAATCTTTTCCTTCTCTTTCTTTCTTTTTCTATTGCACCAAAATCTATCTGAGGTTTGGATTGTCTGCTTTGCGTTGTGCTAAATTATTCCTTCTAAAAATCACCGGACTGGAATGAGAGCCACGACCTTCCACTTGAAAATTCCGGTACGGTAGTGTCCCTGCTTCCGTCACGGACTGAGGATGCCCTGAACAGTGAATAGGGTATATTATCTTATTCCTTGAGTTCCAAAATTATTCCAATAGACTGACAACCACTGACAACATTATATTTGAATTAATTCTGCCAAACGCATTCGGTACATTCTAACATTCTTCCAGTGGACCCTGCACCAAACCCCCAAAGGACGGATGTTCCCCCTGAAAATGAGTAGTACTGGAGTAAAAGTAGTAATATAAAAAGGCCCATTTGCACAATTAAAAACTGATGGGCTATTCCAATAGGGAAGATTGGGTCCTATTATTCCCCTCCTCTCATAACTCCCTCCCCAATCCCCGATGGCAACCAAAATCTACAAAACGCGTACATGCCACTCCTGCTCGTTCCTGGAACCTCGCCATCGGCAACGCGGACCTTCCCCCGATTGGTCGAATCATCGGCACTGCGGGTTGATTTAGAATCTCTATCCCGTGTCCACGTCAGACAGCCATGCAGGTAGGGGCGGACTCAGCAGCCGAAAATGCGACGAGGGTGGGGCCACGTCACATTCTGAACCCTCCACGTAGGATCTTTCTCCAGTCCACATCAGATTCTTAGCGTCTCCGCCAATGAGCCTGCGTCGGCAACCAGGCGTCCTCACGCCTCTCTCTCTCTCTCTCTCTCGCCCCTCCCACTCAGCAACTCGAAGAGCATCTAGCAAAAGCGCACCTTGACGATGCTCGCCTAGAAACGAATCGACCGTAACTCGACGGCGAAGAACTGAAAGTTCTCGATTGCAAGGTCGATTTGGTTGCGACCTCGACTGGTGCTTGCTTTTCTTTTCATGTCGACGTCGACGGGGCAGCAGTCGGAGCTCGGGGATGGCGAGGATGGGCGAGGAGAATTGAGCAGCAAGTCCAATCCAGGGCGATTGTGGGCAATGGATCAGCAGATTGACAAGCCGCTGGGCGCGGAAGCCGATCACGTTCGCTCCATGTACCTCAATCAGGTGCAACATCACAAATCTCATGAACATTATTGGTGCTCGAATTCGCACGAGAGACTGAAAATCCAAACTGTCCATCTCTCAATGGAATGAATTTCTGAGGAGGTGTAGGGTCATAATGCTGTGATTTTGGAAGAAAATTCACGAGGACACACAAGGATGAACCTGGAATGGAATTCGAACACGAAAGGAGATTTTTCCCAATTCCTTGTTGAATTTCATCTGTGTTTGAGTGTTTGGGGAGATTCGGAGTTTGCAGTGTGGGTTTCTCGAATTTTGTATGCTGGAAGGTCGTAGTCGATGGAATGCCGTATTTCCGAGGGCCAGAATGGTCGGGAGAATTGTGCAAGTCGAGAGCTTTAAACAGTAGGACTGATCTTCGTTTCGGTGCGCAACAAGTGTGACGTTAAAGTGCCCAGACGGCCGCGAGGTTTTAGATTTATGACTGGAATAGATCTGAGGTCGCTGTTGGGTCAATTTCATTGAAATCCTCTCATGGGGTTTGAGGGCTTTGCCCCATGTTTCTGGAATTCTAGAGGTGATGGATGAGTATTCACGGGTGCAGAAAATTTAGCTAGAGTGAAACTCTACAAACTTTTGATTTTTGGTGAAAGTGGCGATTACTATGTCGGTTTAGATGCTAGAGAGTTTGGAAGTGCATGTACGTCGAGATTTTCTCTTTTTTTTGTTGGCAAGGTCTGTCGGTGACCTAGTCGAGTCCTTCGACGCAGCAACGAAATGCAGTTGTTACCATTCTGTTGACCTCATTAATCTGCACATCGTCGGTGGCGCTACTGTTCTGTGTATGCACGGGCAGATGATGACGGCATCTTGACAACAGCAAAATCTGGAGTTCTAAAGTTTGGGCACTGTCCCCACATTGTCTCCTGTGGCTGTGTTTTAGAATGTTCTTCTGATTGTGAACAGAATTTATATAATTTATTTAAGATGCACCGATGTCTAAGCACTTAAACAAATAAATTTCATGTCTTGCAGGCTGTGACGCTGGGTGCGGTGTTGCGTCTCGCATACCAGAGCGTGGGGGTGGTTTACGGAGACTTGGGCACTTCCCCTTTGTACGTCTTCAAGAGCACATTTGTCAAAGGAGTGCAGCATCGGGACGACATCATCGGAGCTTTGTCTCTCATTCTCTACACGCTCACCATCATCCCCTTAATCAAGTACATCTGCATCGTACTGAGAGCCAACGATAACGGTGAAGGTAAAATCAAAATCTTTTGGAATAGTAATCCATCTTTCTGAGTCTGACTTTGGAATCGAGTATCATTTTTAGGGTTTGAAACCTTAAACGAATTTCTTACTTGGATTCTTGTCTTGTTGCAGGAGGAACCTTTGCTCTCTACTCTTTGTTGTGCAGATATTGTAACATAAGTGCGCTGCCGAATCAACACCCTACCGATGTGGAGCTGACCACGTATCTCGTGGACGATGCCCATAAGAAAACCTTCATTCAGAGGAAGCTGGAGGGCAGCTACATGCTTCAGAAATTGCTCTTGCTGATTGTGCTGTTTGGAACGTGCATGGTGATCGGGGATGGGATATTAACTCCGGCAATCTCAGGTACCCAGTTCCGTCCTTTTGGGTTGATGTGTAGGGTTTAGGACTTAAGATGAAACTTGTATGATCTTCCTCGTTCTTGTAGCTTGACCCCTGAAGTTCAAGTTTGGCCTCATTTGGTGTTTTTTTGCACTTTCTTTTGTTAACTTGTACTTAATTTTTGATCAACAGATGAAACGTTTTTCTCTGATTCTAGTGGTACAGAAATTTGGCCCACCTGATTTACATTGTTTACAATATGATTAATTGAACAGGTCATTTTCAAGCAAAATTCCTTGGTCCTTTAGGGGATAATAGAATTGCTTAATTAGGGTTTGGTGGAGGCAATCAATCAATCTTCATGGTGTTAAAAGTTGGAGTGTGTCCACGAGCTTGTTATACAAGTATACTCACTAACAAGAACCGTCGTCGCACAAGTGCTGATGATTCTTCATCTTTTGCGCTCTGCAGTCTTGTCAGCAGTGGTCGGAATTAAAGCTGCATCAACCAAGTTGGATAACAGTAAGTATCTGAAATAAAACGACTTTGAATTAGGATGTAGCCTTTTCTTTCCTCTCTTAATGTCCTTTTTTTTCTTAATAGTTACAAACATTCTAGAGAAGTCTAGCCGGGTTGTCTTGAAAAGTAATTCTTGACATCTTGTTTTGTAAAGTTTGAACTCAATTTGTACAAGTGAGAGCTGAAGCCAATGAGCTTTTATCTTCAAATTTGTGACAGTAAGTGAATGCTTTAATTTCACTTGCTGTGCTTCGACTTTGTTCTCTTTATTAGCATTGTCCTCAAAAGATGCCATGCCACTACGAGTCAAGAATGCTACAGTTGTTCGTTATCTTGCAGCATCTTTGTAGTGAGAATGAAGATACTTTTTTTATTTATTGACATGTTCTCTAATTGTTGGCTGGACTTTGTCTTGACAGTTTGGGTGACAGTCATATCCCTGATTATCATAGTCATCCTCTTCAGCATGCAACGTTTCGGCACAGCAAATATTTCATTTCTATTTGCACCGATATTCGTGATATGGTTTCTATCTCTAGCTTTGATCGGTTGTTACAACATAATCAAATGGGACACATCAATATTCCAAGCTTTCAACCCCCTTGAAATTTTTTATTTCTTTAGGAGGAACAAAAGAGCGGGTTGGGAGCATCTTGGAGGAATCGTCTTGTGTATGACAGGTACGAAGTCAATTGTTTCATCTATATGCGGGACACCTGAGTGAGTACAACTTTTGACATTTGTTGCTCAATGGTACTCAGATTTCAAAAGAGATCCCAGTTTGTATTTTAGCGGTACTGTGCATTTTTCTTACTGGGACGAAGTACATGCTGAATAGGGCAAATCAAAGACATGAATATACATATTTTTTAGATCTTGAATATTTGTAAGTGTGGCTCCAGGGACGGAGGCGATGTTTGCCGACTTGGGTCACTTCAGTTTTCGGTCTATCCAGGTATGCATACCAATACGTCATTTTGAAATACCAGTTCAACTAATGAATTTATAAGGTATGCATACCCGTTCTGACCCAATTGCTTCCCTATCTACATTTATCCAACATTTCAACTTTCCAAACGTTCCAATATTTCAGTTGGACAAATGTAAACAGGGACTCAATTGGGTTGAGGGTACATAATGGGTATGCATACCTAAGCTCTTAACATAGTAACATACCACAAAAAGAATGTGGAGCATTGAATTTTTGAAAGATTTACCCACTTGTGAAGACTATTCCATTGCTATCATTAAATTATTGTTTGTTGAGCTCACATGTGAACATGTTGGTAAAGGATTGGATAATAAGAAAGAATTTAATAATTTGAATTTGAGTTGCCTTTCCTAACATGAAATTGAGCACAAAGGGAGTTGGATTCTTTTTCTCTCTTGGATCCTTGTTCATTGATTCCAAGAATACTGTATGTGATGCTTAGGGGTCAGCATTCCCTATCGATAATTAATTAAAGTTGGCAAATGTGAATCAAAAAATGCTTCAAAATAGTTGAATTTGCTTTCTTCCCACTTTCTTTTTTGCAGAATTAATATTTGACAAATTCTGGCACATGTTTTTAGAATTTTTTGCCAATCCTGACCACCGGTTATGGTATCATGTGTTGTGAATAAAGCCCTTTGCGGCTGTATAATATATTATGTATTTTTTGGTATTTGATCAGAAAAACATTGACCAAATACTTTTCAATACAAAGTAAAATAATGATTGTGATAGCACATAAATTACAATGTATCACAATTCATATATTACACGACAGTTGTGGAGTTATAAGGCTGAATATAAGTCGTATAGAAGACCCCAAGGGCCTTTCAAGGGTTAATGCAGTCCAAATCCCTGATAGTCCGAATGGTGGTGGTTGTGCAGATTGCGTTCACTTCCCTGGTTTATCCCTGCTTGATTGTGACTTACCTTGGGCAGTCTGCATACCTTGTGAAACATATGGACGACGTCACCGACCCTTTTTATTCCTCAATTCCAGGCATGTGGCTTCTGCTTCCAATTCCAACACCCGTATTGCTTACTGATTTCTTTCTTTCACAAATGAACGACTTGAAGAATTTGATCACTTATGTTTTTTTAATTCATCAAATGAAAAGCGTATTCTTATATGCAAGAAGTGAAAATTGACACTCATTCAATTTTGCTTTAGGTAGTGACCCATTTCTTGTGGAATCCTTTTGTCATGGGTGGGCCACGAATTTGCCATACATGGAGCAAATGTTATGGACTAGTATATGATTAGAATCTTCATCTTCGGTACAATCTCTAAGAATAGAAATGAGTGGTGTCTGAATTATAGAAGAATATCTCCAGAAGTTGAAGATGTCTTCATGACGATTTTGCTCTTGTGAAAAGTTATCCCTCCAAAATCAGCATAAAAATATGAAATATACAGCAGCTGAAGAAGCGAAGCTTATCCCTAGTTTTTTTCACCCTCTGAGTAAGTGTTTGAATCTTCATAACTTAATAGTCATACAGTATCTAAGATAGATATATTTCAGTGTTTTAGAATCGTCATGAAAACGAGGAAAACACCTGTTGAAGAAAAAATCTATTCTAGTAGGAGAAAGCAATACAAGATTGAAATTTTTTCCCGTGGCTTTCAGCTGTTTTCTCACTCATTCATTCCTTTGTTCCTCTCCTGCAGGTAAGATCTACTGGCCCATGTTTGTGCTGGCAACCATATCCGCCATGATTGCAAGCCAGGCCATCATCACAGCAACCTTCTCCATCGTCAAGCAATCGGCAGCGCTGGGATGTTTCCCACGCGTGAAGGTGGTGCACACCTCGAACAACATCGCGGGACAAGTGTACATCCCTGAAATCAACTGGATTCTCATGGTTCTCTGCCTCAGCATCACCGCCGGCTTCAGAGACACCGACCAAATCGGCAACGCTTACGGTAATGAACTCTCTGTGACTTAGTTTAACAACAATGGAAAGTCACAACAACAGTGGATTTCAGTGAATTCATACTAACCTATTCCCTTGCATCTCCATTCTCTTGGCATCGAAAACATGGAGCAGTAGGTGGCAAGGTTAGTGTAATCTCCTTGCCCTTGCTGTCTCGTATATTTGGGTTTTAGCTAGTTTGTTGAAAGTACTTAATGGGGGGAAAATTCTGATATATTCCCTTACACTTTATCTCCATTCTCTTGGCACACCAAAATGGGAGCAGTAGATGCATTCTTTTGTAGTGCATTCTCCTTGCACTTGCTGTCTTCTATACTTGAGTTTACTACACTCCTACCAAACAGTGCATGGCACGTTTACAATCCTTGATTAAAGTGTTTGATTGATCGTCAAATCCTCGTCCTGTAGCCCAGAATATCATTCAAGAGTATTTTGGAATCCATGAACTCGAATTTGAAATCAAGCAACATAAATCTAAACTGAATGATTTTTTCTTCCATTTCTAGAATGGAGCTCTGCAGGTGTGATGAATCCTTGATCCCTTTCCTTTCACAAGAACAAGAACTAAAAATCTGTTTTCTCTTTTCACCTGGTGTGTGTGTCCCCAGGAATTGCCGTGGTCATGGTGATGCTAGTAACAACCCTCCTCGTCTTCCTCGTCATGGTGATCGTATGGCGGAAGCACTTCCTCCTCGCCCTCCTCTTCCTAATCGTCTTCGCCACCATCGAAGCCGTGTATGTGAGCGCCGTCCTGTTCAAGACCACACAAGGAGGCTGGGTGCCCTTGGTCATCGCCGTGGTGTTCGGCACCGTAATGTACACTTGGCACTACGGCACCTTGAAGCGCTACCAGTACGAGATGCAGCACAAAGTTTCCGTGGGGTGGTTGCTAGGCCTGGGACCCAGTCTGGGCTTGGTGCGCGTCCCTGGGATTGGGCTCATGTACACGGATCTTGCTCATGGAGTGCCGCCGTTATTCTCCCATTTTATTACCAATTTGCCGGCTATTCACTCGACTGTCGTGTTTGTGTGCATCAAGTATTTGCCGGTGGCGACTGTGCCGCAGGAGGAGAGGTTTCTCATAAGAAGGATTGGGCCCCGGTCGTACTCCATGTATCGTTGCGCAGCCAGGTACGCACAGTTGCGAATAACGCTCAAATCTACCAAATTTGCAGACTCTGGGCATTTGCTTTCGAGGCATTGTTTTCCAAAACCATGTGCAATTCGGAGAAGCAATGAAGAGAATTTGGGGCATTGTTTTCCTGGGTCTTCCTATGTACAGAAAATCTCGCCGAGATTTGGGTTTGGAGAACAATGCCTAGAAAATCTTTAGGGCACTGTTTCCAAATTTGGAGGTTTTCCGGGCATTGTTTTTCGAAATTACGTGCACATTGGGTAGTTTTTTCACAATTTAATCTCTATGTAACTCTTGAATTGAGATGATGGTAAGAACTTACACTGGGTTTTTTAACAATTGGAAGTGTTGTACCTCTTGAAATGAGATGAAGTGACTGGGTTGCAAAATCACCGGAAGTTAGAACACTACTGATTTAGAAGCAGCATCAAAAAAATTGAAATAGTGAAATCTTAGTATTGGATGTGGTTCTTGCAATCTAAATCAAGTGGTGCCGACCACCTGAGCAGGTATGGCTACATGGACATCCACAAGAAGGACGACAACTTTGAGCACCTGCTCATGGACAGCCTGACGAAGTTCCTGCAGACGGAATCCGCGCGCAACCAGTCCGACCGGATGTCCATGGCCGCGAGTTGGACTCCGGACGAGCAGCAAAGCCTGGCATCCATGCCCGCCATGTCGTCCGCTTCGCCCAACCGAGTGCAAATGCAGACGATGGTGAGATTGCGTGGTCTAACTGGGTCCGATCACGGCAGTTCCCCACAGCTCTCTGAATTCGGTATCAATCCGGTACCCACAGACGGTGACATGGTTACACATCCCCGGGACAACAGCATCTCGGATTCCCGTTCCCAAGAAGACGAGGTTGCCTTCCTCCACACATGTCGAGATGCTGGCGTGGTTTACATTCTCGGGAACAATGCCGTCAAAGCCAGAAAGGACGCCAGTTTCCTCAAGAAGCTGGCCATCAATTACATTTACACTTTTCTCCGGAGGGTTAGTCGAGACAGTCGTGTGGTGCTCCACATTCCCCACGAGTGCCTCCTTCAGGTGGGCATGGTGTATTACGTGTAATTTTTGAATCTAGGCCTAGGCTAGGCTGATTTCGTAGAGACTCAAGCTGTCTTCCCGGCATGTCGGACCCTGAAAGCAAGAGGCGACAGCAGAGTGGAGCGGCAGCTGCTGTAATTGTGACTTGAGCTTACTATCTACGATAGAAATGGCTGCCTGGAAATTGGCAGCAGGTGCATGGAGATGGGTTTTGGTCAAATCCTCACGTCCAAATGTGACTTGTACATTGATACTTTTACACAAAATTTGAATACCGTATGATAAAGGGAAACGTTGTGTGTGTCAACCATTTTGAGGTTAACTTATTGACGATTGGACCCGTTTAGGTTCCTGTGCCCTGGTTTGGATCATAGCAATGTTTGTTTTTTCAAAAAATAAATTGTTTCAAAATGAAACAATGATTTATTAGGAGTGAAAAATTTGATACCACAAAGTACAAGAATGCCTTTGTATGTCTAATGGGCTAGCCAATAAATGGACTTCATGTATATAGTAGGAAATAAGCAACATGTGTTGTCATTGGTGGTATTCTTTCTTGGACTTCGTGATTTCATATAACATGAGTAGGTAGCAATGTTTGCATATGAACAATCATTGCCTACACATCTTCTATGGGACACCCTTTCTAACCTATGTATTTTTAGAAAATTAGTATGTACACATATTTGAGTGAGAAAAGCTACTTTGACAAAGGAATACATTGGGATGAATATGAACTTATAAGGCTCCTATAAAATTTGGAAGAAAAGAAGATCCATTGCCTCTTATCATGTCGTTTGATTAGTTATTTGAAAAGAATCCAATTGTTAACTTTGATCCAATCACCAAAAGCTTGTGCTTTTAAACAATAAATATATGGGAAGCTAGGTGCCTAACTTCCAAAATTTCACCTATATGCTTTAGAAAAAGTATTCTTAAGTATGAACATGCAAGAATATTACAATTCTTTGGATTGTACTCTGTATATTCTTGAGTAAAGCACTATAGTGCAAATACATAATTTATGATGTCATTCTAAAATTAAAAAAATCAACATTCCACAATAAAAGGCCCAAAGTTCAAATTGATATAAAATATTCTCTTTTAGTAATTCTTCAAAATTTTAAATTAGTATAGAAAATAGACTTAATAAGGTTCATTTCATTAATTAGGCTCAAATTCAAAAGAAATCATTTTCACTTTTATTTTCAATAATAATATAATTTAGATAAAGAACAAAGTCAAAGTAATAGATTGCTACAATAGACTATACAATTATTGCATCTATATTTTGGAAATCACTATTTCTCTCAAAATATTGTTATCATCATTCATTAAGCTCTTAGTGTCTATGCCTATATGACACTCCCCTACTAAGTCGAGAACAATTTGAATGAAAAACAATTGTTCTAGCTCCATTTGTTGCAAAGCAATCCATTCATCAATTGGACCACTTAGGCCTACATCATCCCTCTAAAGTATACACCCTATTTCCAACAAGGTCCTCATTTGTAAAAAATAGAATGACCTATTTCCATAAATGAAGGAAATATGATGTGGTTGAGCAACTTCATTCTTGTGTGACAAATAACACATTGACACCTAATGAAGTTGTTAAGTCCAATTTTTAGTTTTGTGCTTCTCAAAATAGGTTTGCCTATACATCGAGAACAAGTTTAATTATAATCTACACATCCATAATTTTTGCTAATTCCGAAATTGATGAAAAATTAGCAAAAAATAGTGCAATCTTCATTATTTCTATTCACTGGCCAAAGAAAATTATCCCCCCAACATTGCTCAATCAGACATATGCTAAAATGCTTAATATTGTTGGAAATACGTTCACATACCTCAGGGGTCAGGTTCTAGAGAACGGAGGAATGCGTCGCCCAATCAAAGTTTGAATCGGTAATACACAACCAAACTTTTCAGCCTTTAAGCGAAGTGCCACAGCGTTATACAAGAACAAGGTGAAAGGACTTGATGGACAGAAGGAAAGTCAGGGCCAATGTAGGGGAAATTAACAGAACTTTAGACCAGAAAAATGTGCTTGTTCTGTCCGAGAGCCAAGCATGTGAAGGAGACTTAACTTACTCTTTCATCGATTCCAATCAATTGATGGACTCTCTTTAGTAACCATTTAGTTCTCGAAAATGAAACTGGCAAGCTGCTACCACTTTTCTGCTATGGATAAGCGAACCGTTCCAAAGAGTGACAAGCTTAGGCAACTCTACATCACTTTCCGTGAAATACAAAACCCACTAGTAGACATCAACAAGGAAGCAAACATGTTCAAAAGAATGCTCACATCTGGGTATTATTGACTTCACAACTGCAAGTGGGAAATTCTTGCACATAATAGTACCTCGTCTCCTAAAACATTTAGGTAGTAGAGAAGAACCGAACACATCCAAAAACCGCTTACTTATCTGAAGAGGATGCTGTACAGTGATACAGTGATAGCTCCATTACAAGGTATTGAACGAAAAACAAGAGAAGGCATGAAAAGGGGATAACAGACACTGCTGAAAAAACATTACTACTGCTGCTTAACGGATCAGAAATTGGCAGTAACTTCTTGTTGCAGCAACAAGTACAACCTATACACGAGACAAGGATTATCACGGTAAACAGTGATGCAAAAACAAGATAAAGAAAACGTAATACCTGAGACAACATCATCTGAAAAGCCGATGATTTCCGGAAGGCATCGTCAAAGAGCTAGATAACCATATCCTTGGGTCTAATTCTACCCTGCTCTTGGCCTCAAACAAGAAGACGCCCACATCTAGCCATGCATCTAATTTCCAGAATGCAGTCAAGATGAATTCCACGAGGACTACTGGTACGTACATCACAGATAGAGGAGCCTATCCTGCTGCGTGTGCTTTAATTAATCGTTTTAAAACCTCCGCTTTTTGTTTGCCATACATACACTTGCATATGTACATAGCCCTTTTCTGCGCATCCTTCACAACAGCCTTGCTTGCCCCTTGCTCCTCAAACTTTTTCAACCAATAAGCAGCGAAAAAAAGGGCCACAGAGTCACCAGGGGAAGACACATTTATTGCATCAAGCAGAGTCTCAGGCTGCGGAATAATTGCCGCATGCTCACCCAGCTGGTCCAAATTCAGGTAAGCGCTCCAGTATGTAACGAAATAGGAAGTCCGGAGAAGCTGTCGTTCGTAAAGATAGGGGGCATGGACCCTCAGTTGGCGCTCCAGTTTCAGTGCATTTCTAGCCATGTCGAAGGATTCGGGACACCCAGACACCACACCCTCTCTCCTACCCCACAAATCGTAAACTCGCTTGCAAAGGTGTTTTAGAGGGTCCCTAAGTCGCATCTCCAACTCGCACCGTGAACATTTACATAAAAATTCCCACTTATCTTGCGCCAGAAGTTCAGCACGCATAGGTATCGGAAGCAAAGGATTCACATACGAGATGGTGACCTCAGCCCCGCGCTCAATGTGACGAGAGGCATGCAGAAACAGAGAGTCACCAAGGTGAAGACGAACGGCGTTTGGACAACACGAATGGTTGAGAAAAGAAGGTAAAGCCCACAGCCCTAGGAACTGGCGGTTATTTTCGCCAGGAAGCCGATTATTATGAAGACCTCTAGAGCAAGACCCAGACTCGTCCAGTGCATTTTGCAACACGACGCCCTTGATGTGCGCCGGCAGCATATCATGCTCGCTGAACGAATCCCATGATTGATTAGGCCTGAATAAATCCATAGGCGGGCACCGGTCATCTTTCTGACCTTCTTTATCCGTCAGAAAACTCATCTGATGTTGCCACTTGGGAGACTTTAGAGCCAGATTGAGAAGCTTAAAGAGAAGTTCATCTCGAAGTACCCTGTTGGAACGACCAGAAGGACCTTCCACCTTCTTAGGGTTGGTACCATCGATACGGACGACCGACAGTGCATTACTTACTAGCAAAAGCTCCCCAACGTCCACATCCTTCGTCACGTACAACCCCCGCCTGCCCTTCTCAGCACACCATTTTATTTCTACCGGTCCTACAAAATCACTGCATTCCGTCGCCGCACCATCACATGTGCCCAAAATATACTTGGATATCTCATATAAACCTAGACGACTTTGTAGGTCACACGTTTTACTCCTCTGTAACGCATTCTTGATATCTTTGTCTTGAGTAGATAACAACAGCGCATTTTGAAACGTTTCGCACGCTGCTTCATATTGCTGTAACCCATGCAAAGCGCGTCCTTTTCTGTATATACTTTTCAAATGAGTAGGATCTAGCTTAAGCGCCTCCCCCGAATCAATTAAAGCCTTTTCAAAGTGACGAAGTTTCATCCATGCTGCGGCTCTATTTGAGTAAGCCAGCATTACTGTCTCTGGATCTGAGGATCCTAATCTATTTGTGCCACCATTGGAGATTGCACCACCCTTTTTCTTTCGAGCTTTTGGCATTGGGGATTTCGGAGTCTGCAAGGACTCCATGGCTTTCACGATACACTGCGAGTACAAGTCTATTGCGGTAACCCAATCTTCCTTCGCAAAAAAACGGTTACCCTCAGTGCGTAAATCTGCTGCCTCTAGTTTCGACCAAGGGCTAACATCTGACGGTAAAAATTGCATTTCCGAGAGGATGGTTATGTCGTCTTCCGTATTCACGTAGAGAGCCAAGGTCTTGTCAGGTAAAATGCACAGCAATGGCTCTTTGATTGCGATCTTTGCACCTTCCGAGTACCGAATCTTCACCTTCCCCCAGTTGAGCTCAGGAACATCAATCATCAAAGTCATTACCTTCCCTTCCTTATCCTCGACTAAAGTCTGCACAAAACTTACAAAAAATGCTTCAACACAGAGAGTTCCATACAAGACACACCCCTCGTGCCGTTTCTCCACTGTGAGCTCCACCAACGTTATTCTCCGAAGATCCTCCAGCGGCAAATCAACGCGCCTGCGCGACGCCTTGGTCGACAGTTTCTTCACCATCTCCTCCCTCTCCTCCTCACTCGTCAAATCCCAGTCGTTCTCCGTGTCCTCGAACTTTAGCCTACGCAGCTTGTGAAGCTCCATGAGCTCCACCTTGTCCATCGCCAACGACGCCTTCACCAGTCGACCTCTCAACAACTCCATAGGACTCATCATCACAATTCAATTAATGCGCAACTGCCCCTGCATCGCGTCTCCTCGTCACATCAAGTCAATACACTCAAACCTCTTCATCATGACCAACTCTACAATAACGATCTAGAATATCCTGTAGCACACTCGCCACACTATCACTGACTGAAGCACACACATTCAAAATACGTCGAAGTGAAAAAGTTGGGAAGAAGCTAGTAAGATTAAATAGGTCTGAGTAAAGACAATAGGGTTTACTCCAATTATGTACAAATTCGATCGCAGTAGCTTCAACTCTACAAGAAATAAAGACTTGGTTTCCCCCGAACTCGTTATTATGACCTTCTCTAAAATGCCATTCTAGAAAACCCAGCACAATTGCCACAATATTCAAACCACGCCATAATGAAAAAACTCGGGACACCAGGTGAAAAGATTAAAGAGGTTTGAGTGTACTTTCACCAAAACCTAATCAACACCAACCACCGAACATCACACACTGCCCGATCCTCCATCCTAGAAGACCTCCCACACCCTGCTCTCTCTACCATCATCGCCTCGCACCCTAGCCCCTAAACCCTCCCCTTGATCCACAACCAGTTCCTCATACCACCCTACCGTATCTCCCATGTTCTCCCCTCCCGACAACATTCTCCACGCCACCCTACCCACCCCAAAATGGGACTACAGTGCGACCTCCAAACCTCTCCAAAATCGCGGAAAACCAATAATCGACGACTCTGGGAAACCGTAGGATTGATGTGGGAATCAAGCGAGAAGGAGACCAAAGTTGGAGGAGGTGGAAGGAAGGATAACCCTAACCTAGAGCAGGACAGGATTGACACTCCATCAGAGGAGACAATGTAATAAGCGTACCATGAACGAGAGAAGAAACTTGAGTGTGAGCGGATTGATGCGAATACTGCGATGGCGAGCTTGCATTGATGAAGAATGCGAAAGGGAAGAGCTGGAGCCTGCGTGCTGGATGACGATGAGTAGGAAATGGCGGACGACGGAGGATCGACAGCAAATTAGGGTTTGGCTTCACGCGAATCTCTTGCGTCGTCTAGTCCCTCTCGCTAAGCGGGAAGCGGAAAAAGTAATGAGAAAAAAAAGAAAAAGAAAAGGGATAACTGGAAAGAAAAGGTGAGTGGGTATCACGTCTGTAGCTACGCTGTAGAATCAGGGTATGTAGAAATGGAGCTTCTGAGCAGGGCTTTTTTTCATTTTTTATGAAGTGCCAAAGTGCTCCAAATCTCAACATTCATCCACATATACGATAGAAAATATCACATTAGCACATATCACATGTCGATAATTCTATTTTCATCCACAATCTTGACGATTTCATTCCAATTTTTTGAAGTTTTAATTTTTTTTTGGTGAAAAACTAAATGATTCGTTTCTGTTTTTTATCCAAATTTTTTTTCAAGTGCGATTTGGCACCACAAAGCCAAAATAAAAAAATCCTTGCCTCTAAGACAAAAAACATTTCAAGATTGCTATCCACGTACACCAATGCAAAATAAGGTCGAAGGATCTAAAACCATTTAAGAAAATTTATCTACGTAGAAAGAGTTAAAATGATAACTAGGGATTATTCTTCACTTGTAGAACCAAAGAATAGATTGGAAAGATTTTTTTTAATTTTTTGAGAAGTTTTGTATTTTTGTGAATTTGTGAAGTTACAACTTGAAGAAGTTTGAAAGTGTTTTATAGGTGTATGTTTAAAGTGCAAAGAAAAACACCCAAAATCATTTATTAAACTTAAGGCTCTATTACTTTGTAATTATATAGCACCATGTCTACAATTGTATACATTCTATAAGTACATTTAAGGTCATATTGAAGATACTTCAATACAAATCCTATATTACAAAATTTGTGGTGGAGGAATTAGGTTCTAGTACCTTGCATCTTGATTGCTTAAATATTAAAGTTGAAATAACATAATGCATTTAGTGGTGTATTATGGATGCAATGTTGTTTTGAATCGTATGTTCGCCATCCACAAAATCTATGTTAGTTCTCTTAAGGGTTAAAGGAGTCTTCAATGTGACACTCTATATTCACACTTTAAAGTACAATTTTATTCAATTTTAAGCATTCCAACCACACTCTCTACATGTATCAATTGAGTGATTCAACCACAAACCATCACTTTATTTAGAATGTAGGACGAGATTTCATTAGATGCTCTATCAAGTATAAAAGTCTACCTATATTAGTGGTTTGAAGAGCTCTATATAATGAAGAGATAGGAAGTGCTATTTAGAGTTTCATAGGAAAAATTACCTTTTGGATATTCTTCTATTTTCTTGAGTGTCAAATAGTTTATAAAAAAATACTAGAAATTCTATGAAGTGGTAAAAAAATATTGGACCAATTGAAAGGATTTCAAAGGATACTAAAAAAAAATTAAAAAATATTTTTGTTAATACAAAACTAACTCAAATACTATTACAATTTTTCTTTTAATTTCCAATCAATTATTAAAATTTAGTTGGTATGAAAATTTTGGAATTTGTTTGAAATCCACTTCAATGTGAATAATGCCATAGAAACACCATATTATTACTTTGTCATTTCACCTAAATATTGAATTATAAACACTCCATTTATACTATTTAAGACCCCTATTGTCAAATCGAGAAAAAAAATATGTATATTTTCAAATCCTTTAATATCTCAAAATGGATATATGAATCATATTCATATTCCAATAATTTTTTAGAATCTTCTTATCAGTCCAACAATGATAATAGCATAAATAGTCATTTTTTTTCTTCTCTCATAATAAGACCTTTGGAATTCTTTTGAAACCAAATTAGTTGATTCTTTAGCCCTTCATGCAAGACCTATACCAACACTTGAGAACATTAGTTGGAAATGACTCAATTAACGTTGATTTTTTTGCACAAGGATGTACTTGCATCTTTAAATTTTAACCATAAAGAAGTCACCATTTTGTAGAAAGTATTGGTTCTTGAACTTGTTAGATTTGGAATTGAATTGCAAGAGATATAACTATTTTGGTAGTACAATGTTTTAAAAAGTTAAAAAAATTGAATTCTTATAGATCAAGAATTTTTTTCATCAAAAATATTTTCTTTTCATGGGAGTGTCAAATCTGCAATTTTATCCAATAAAAATTCAAAATACCTGATTTTGGATTTAAATGGTCATCTTAAAGTTGAATAATAAATCCAAAAAATAATAATAAGCAATCTCTTACAACTACCTTCAATTGAATCACTTGATTAGATATTTGGTCAATCATTGTATAAAAACAATTCAATTTATATGTACATTTTGTCCATCATAAATGAAAAATAATTAGAGGATTGATTGGTATTTTGCAAAATAAATAAATGGATTTTAAAATATTTATGTGTCATATTTTTTTGAGAATTTTTGATAGGATATTATCATTATTGAAAACTTTAAAAGCTTTTAGATCAAGAAATCTATATCAAAAATAAAATATTTTTTCTTACATACAAATTTGAAGATTTAAAAAAGAAATTATGTTTAAAAATAATAGTATTTAACTATAGAAGTACCACGTTTCATGTGTGGAAAAATCAATAGAATAAATTTCCATAGTCCAATAGTTGCAATATTTCTCATCTAAATTACATTTGCAATAACTTCCTAGATTTCAATAATTTTTTTGGATTTGTAATGTGGAATTGAATCTTGATACAAACTATTGCATGTTATGGATTGAAGTCCAATTAAATGTCTATAAGTGACTATAGGGTCCATGATATTTAGATAATTGACTACATAATATTATAGACCAATAGAATAGCTTTCCTTTTTAGGATATTGTTATTCTATTCAAGGGATGGAGATGAACAAAATACACTATTCTAATCACTTGTTTTTTTAACAAGGTTTTTGTTTGCACAAATTGACATTTGATTCTTGGGGCCCATTGTACAAATCCTTCAACTACTTATTGTTATATATGAGCTTCTAAAATGAACTTTCTATTTTTTGTTAAATTGTGAAGGCATCAACTCCTACATGACCATGTCAATCAATCCATGTTATTGTCCTACTATAGGTAAATATAAACACAACTCTAGGCAATATTTTAGAAAATTTCTTCATATTTGATTGGATTATCTTTGCAATAGTATTCCTTATATGCAATAATATAAATCCTTTTGTCAAAATGTTTATCTAGAGAAAACTACCCAAATATTCATTATTAGCTTAACTAAGAGTAAACACTAATTCTACATAGTCACATAGTAGAAGAGAATTTTAGACATAGGATCCATAGGAATGATTAAAATAGAATTGATAATATGATTCACTTTATTTTCAAAATAAAACCAAAGTAATAAAAAAAAGTAAAAAGAAAGTGTTAATTTTCACATGAAATTATTCTCAAGGGTAAAATCAAAGTAAAATTATGAAAGTAAAAATTGGACTCTAAGACTTAATTGTAAGTGGACCTCTACATCAGTGAAAACTTGTATTGATTTAAACATAATCATATCCAAGTAAAAAGTATATATTTTTAAATTTTTCAATGAAAAATTAAATTAAATTTGAGAATTATAGTCCTACATAAATTAGAGTTCATGTATTAACCAACTTTATGACCAACTATGTGTACAAGGACAAACATGGAAAAAAACATTGTCTTTCATAAAACAAACATATCATATAAATAGATGTGAATTATGTTATAATTACCTTTCAAGATAAATACATACATTTGATGTAATATTAATGTAGCTCATCCAATAGTAATTGCTATATATTTATGTTCTATGTGGAGTTATATAATTAGAATTTTGTTTTACTGAAGAGCTTATTTATTTTTTATTTTTATAAATATCAATGAATTGAGGTGCTATTGTTACTAAATATTATCTTATATGATACCATTTCAGCCTAGTTCAATATCAATTCTTGAAATTATCTTAAATTATTACGAGTACTTGGTGTTTCAGAAATTACCATCAATGACTTTCTTTTGTCATAAAATAATGACTACAATATTTATCATGCTATTGAATTGTTTGTGCATAAGTGTTGTTCAAGGTGCAAAGTTTCAACCTTCCAACTGGAATTCAGCTCGTGCAACATATTATGGAGGTGTTGATGCATCTGGAACTCAACGTGAGTGATCCAATGAGTCAAAAATAATACATTTATCAAAATTCAAATTTTGTACTAATAAAACATAATTTGTTACATATACATAAATCATCACACAAAACTAAAATCTTCCAAAGAATCAATACATAGAACCATAAGACATATGCACCTAGAATTAGCTACTTGACTAGTGGCTATTTTAGATGTACATACCTTACATCTTGCAATCAAAACATTTTTGAAACTTCTTTGAATGTTTTCTATATTTTGATGCATTTTTATAATTATTTCTTGGATTGGTTTTTACAGAGGGTGCATGTGGATATGGAAACCTCAACCAACAAGGGTACGGAGTCAACACTGCAGCATTGAGTACAACATTGTTCAACAATGGAGCTTCTTGTGGAGCTTGCTTTGAGTTGGCATGTGATGCTACTCAATCTCAATTTTGTTTACCTGGAGCACCCTCAATTACTATTACAGCAACCAATTTTTGTCCCCCTGGATCCGAAGGAGGGTGGTGTGATCCTCCACAAGAACACTTTGATTTATCATATCCCATGTTTACAAAAATTGCTCAAGAAGTTGGAGGCGTTGTTCCTGTGCACTATAGGAGGTAATAACAATTAGAACACAATCTATTTTCACTAGTTCAATACAATAGATGATATTTTATTCAAAGAACTAATTAGATAATAAGAAAATACAAAAATGGTGCAGAGCATTTTTTAATGGCAATTCAAGTATTCGTCCAAAATTCGATTAGAAAAACAACAACATCGGGTCCAAAAGTAATTAAAGATTAAGATATAATCAATATTCAATTAGCAAAAAATAACTTTGGATCCAAGTATGTAAAGAATATATTATAATAAATACGGAGTATTAAATTAGAAATCTACCTAATAGTGAGGTTGCAAAATTAGAGTCCTATGCTAAATTATTAGTATCACTAAAAATTTATTTGTTTTTGGAATTTAGTACAATACAAATATTTTTTAGCTTACATTAGTTCAAAATAGTGTGATTTGGGCAAATTAATCTTACACACACTAATAGAATAAATTAGTGTAGTATGAAGGAAGAATTTAACAAGCTAGTTCTACTAATTACATCACTAATTAATTACATACCTTAAATTAGGTGGAATTTGGGGATTTTTTTGTCTTTACTTGTTTAATAAGGTGAAATCTCTAGAACTATACATCCCCTAGTTACATTCTTGGTATCTTAGGAAAGCCTTGTGCAAGGAAGGGTGCATGGACTTTGTTTCATGGCATTTGAACCTACAATAGAAAAGATACTGAATTTTGAAGAATTTCAAAGATATAAAAAATTTACTTTTATTTGTACATGAAGATAGCCCATGTTTTTGTGATGCCTCCCTTTCAAAAGTAGACTATAACATGTTGTATTTTGTATCCAATAAAAAAATAATTTCTAACAATATGGTTATAATGATTTGAATCAGAGTACCATGTGAGAAAAAAGGAGGCATAAGGTTCACCATCACTGGAAATTCCAATTTCTTTTTGGTCCTAGTGACAAACGTTGCTGGTGCAGGCGATGTGAAAGAGCTTCACATCAAAGGCTCTAACACCAATTGGCAACCTATGTCACGCAATTGGGGTGACAATTGGCAAGTGAATGGAAATTCTAATGCAATGGTAGGACAAGCCCTTTCTTTTAGAGTTGTCACAAATGATGGCTCACAGACAACTTCACTTAATGTTGCCCCAGCAAATTGGCAATTTTCACAAACATTTGAAGGTTCCAATTTCTAATTGGACCATACATAAGCAATGCAACTAGATGACCTCATTGAGAAGTTTTTTTTAAAGGGTATATTTATACAAGCAAAGGATCACTCATATATCTTTATATTTGAAGGAACTTTCTCTTGTTGGTTGTATTTAAAGAAATCTTTCTCTCTAGAGTTTTCATTTCATTATTACAATTTTGATTTGTTGAAAGAATTATATGATTGTATTCCACTCAATGTGAAGGATAGTACACTTAGTTTGTTAAGCCTTTTTCAATGAGATTAATTTTATAATATGATTTCTTTTATTAACTTGATTAAGTTTCCAATACCAATATATAACTTAAATATACTATCAACACATGTGCCACGACTTCATTGGTGATCTTTATACTAAGTAAAGGATCCATGTAGTTCAAAAATATTAACAAAAAACTCTCTTTACCTCATTAGCCCTTTCTAGTGGCAATTCCTTTAAGGAAAAGTCATATCGTCCAACATTAAGCAATTAAGGTCACTTTGTAGAGGTAAACGGAATTCTAGTTCTTGTTTTCAATTGCTTGACTTGCAATTCAACTTTACAAGGGTTTATAGTTTCACTTTGATAAATTTGCTCCCCAAATGTTTTCAAGTTTTTATCTCCGATGGTTGAACTAAAGTTCACATAAAGTATCAAAGACAAATAATATCCGTATCTTGTATATTTGAAGGCACATGCAAAAAAATCTAAGTATAAGCACAAACCAATTGATGTTTGTGGCTTTGCTATCTGCATTTGGCTTCATTAACAATATGAAAGCCTCTCTGAGATGAGCACAAAATGCTTTTGAAGTTCTCATGCTAGATACATGCCACTCAAGGTCATTGAAATTAGGCAATGAAATAGGTCGAGTATGACAATTGTGGCCTAGATGTTACCAAGTAGTGTAAAAAATATTGAATCCTCCCGAAGCTCTATGTAAGTGCAGTTTCCATTGCTTGCCTCTCCAACATTAACATAATATTAGACACAAATGGGTTCTAAGGCACTTTTAGGATCAATCCAACGAGTATATGAATAGAGGGATACAATTCTGTTCACAAATCTCAATGTTATAACCTCCAAAAGTTGAGAAGCATACTTCTTAAAAATCTCAAGACAAAGATTAAAATTGAAGAGTGCAAAGAACTAGCATATAAAAAAGACTTATAATTATAGTTACAAGAGGCATTCTAGGCAAGGGCATCTAGAGTCAATTTCAATTAATGATGCATATAGCCATGGTGAACTTTAATCCTTGAAACAACATTTGAACACCCAAAAATTTCAAAATGAAACACCTCTACTTTGGATGTACTTGTGATTGAAGCTCCACTGTACCTTTGTGCATCTTGTGCATACCCAACATTCTTGCTTGGTGGAAGACAAATCCATGAATTCACTTCTAGTCTTGTCAAGATAAAGTCAACCCAATCATCCTTCAAATTTTACCAAATTATACTTTGCACATTACTTCTTGGCCTCATCTTTGTGAAATTCTCTCTACTCACCCATAAACCTTCACTCATACAAACCCTAATGAATGTCGTTGTTCTCAAGAACACCAATGCCATTGCTCCATTGAAGACAAATCCAAGCTTGACCATGCAACTTTTTTTGAGGTGTTGCTGATGTTGCTCATTCTTAGAGCATCTCCACGAGGGCATTCCATATTGGCCGACCAAATGATTTGGTGCACCTAAGGATACATAGCATCCCAACAATTGTAGCTTCTATTGTTTCTCAATGTAGGTCACACCACAATTTGCGCCCCACACTTGAAACTACAATGCCTTTTTGTTTTGATTTCTCCCACATCAAGCTTGCAAACCTCAAATTTCTATGGTGCCTTGGGGTTGTGGCCAAAGAAATTTTGTGCCTTGATTATAGTGAATTCTTGACAAGATTGGAAATAATGTGCCTTAGAGGTAGATGTTGTTGGAGTCCTAGTAATGCGCTAGCCCCTTCTTTCAATTTGATGCACGGTCTCTAGTAGTTTGGCACATCCTTGTGGCATGGACTACTAGAGATGCTCTTACATAGTGAACATAATAAGGAAGACATCTACCCAACAAAGACTTCTAAAACAATTGGTGGTACAGGTGGGAACAAGAGTTGTATGTTGAACTTCGAATAAGACCTTGTAAATGAGAACATCTTCTCACTAAAGTGTAACCTAATTATGCATAAATTTGCTTTTGTACATCTTCAATGTGAACTCAAATTCAAAAATATTCAAACCAATTCTAACATAAAGGTGGGATTCCTACCTAAAGCCAAGTAGGAACAATCCTTTAGTTCTTGTAAATAAATTTATGTCTAAAAAACATTAAATTATTAGTTTGGATTTTTATGTAGTTAAGTATTGGATGAATCCATGATGAAAATGTGATGAATTAAAATTGTGAAATATAAGAAATAAATTTCTTGTATAGTGCTAAAATAATTATAAATTTTAAAATAATAAAAGATGAAAATTATGGTGTAGATGCATTGCAAGGTATATGTAGATGTTCAAACACAACAATGATTGAACAACAAAAGTTTTGGAACTACATTGGCGTTGATTTCTATTTTATAGTGAATAATTCAAGCCAGTAACTAAAGGTTATGTAAGGTAACATGTCCTTAACCCCAAAATGACCCTAAGGACATAATTTGTCCCCGACTAGTTTTCAAAATCGAATAATGCATAATCAACGTTAAATTAGGAAAAATCATTAACTACATAATTAGGTGGCTTTGAATGCTAAAAAAGGAGAAACTTTCCAATTTGATAGCTGACATGGCCTTCGTTTTATATGGCCTATATACTAGAGAGACCCTCCATTGCCATGAGGGAAGATACCCTACCATCGCGGATGGCATAGCACAAGTGAACAGGCCCCACCCAGAGAAAGGTTGTTGTAGGACTTAAGTACATCCTCTCATACACAAACAAGTCATGTAGCCCCTGCCTTTCTGACTTGCCACACTTACTTCCTACTCTTGCCACCCTTTCTTTCATCGGGTTGACTTCAGTTTGGTGGAAGGAACGACTTTAATGGCCATATTTATTATATTGAGACCTTTCGTAGTCTCAATTTTATCCTCAACTTGAGGATAAACCGTTTTTATCTCTTTACTGGCATTTTTTATAAATAGTTAACAATACCAACTTTTAGAATTTTATTATAGGATCACTATTTGAACATTATTTATTTTTGGTTTCAATTACTATTTTTTTAAATGAATTTTTCAATAACTAGCATTCTGTCTCAAAATCTGTGAAAAGTCTCAATATAACGAATATGGCCTTTTTACTGAAAAATGCATTGTCCAATTTGTGCAAAAGTTGGCTTTGAAATTTCATAATTTTGGATTGATCATTTCCACCATTTGGATCATTGTTCGTCAATAAGTATATTTTTCAACAACAAAAATGATGTTTGCACCCCTGTGTGGAACTACCAAACACCCTCAACTTTGGCATTATTGTTCTGAACATTCTATATCCCTATTGCATATTATTTTTTTGCCTAAACCGCTCTATATATCATCCTTCTTTCAATAAAAAAAATCACCTCAATCCATTGCCTATTCATCCTACAATAGCCACCAAAGATTCCCGAAGCTTTGAAAAATGCATGATTCGGCAATCGTGTACCTTGAAAACCAGGTCAATCTGATACTCAGACATGCATAATTTGGGTCCCTCAAAAATTTCAGCATGACCCTCAGAGAACATACTTTCGATCAATACGGTTGCATCTTTGTTTGTAGGCTTGAATGAATTATTGAAAAGAAAATTTGTTTGCCTTTGTCACACAGGTCTTCAATTCAGGAAATCCCAAGGTCGTTTTGGGGTTAACCCTCAAAGAATGAACATGGATTTCAAGCCTTATTGTCCATCATTCTATTTACAGCCATTTTGCAACTACATATGAATGAAAAGTTTTATATTTATTTAACAAAGATGAAGAGATGAAGTCAGAGGTCTACTAGGAATCATATAATTTGCAAAGCTTTTGGAGAAAACTTGAAATTATTGTGAATTTCTTAAGGAAAAATGAAGAAAATTCACGTCAAATACAAAATATACTCAAAAAATCTAAAATTTCCACCATAGATGTCCATTATAGTTCATAAAATTATGGTGTGAACCAAAGTTATCATGTCACTTTAAAATTAGAAAATCAACAAACCACAGTTATAAATCCAAAGTTCATATTGCTATAGAATATTAAAATTTATAAATTTTTCAAAATTTCTAATTGGAGTACAAGTTGCACTTGGTAAGATTAATTCATTAGTTGGATTCAAATTCAAAAAATATCATTTTCTTAGCTAAAATTCACATCATGTGGTCATAGAAGAAATGGCCAAAATACACTACAAGGGTGATCCATGGATTAACACCTAAAGGACCAACATGTGTTTTTTGGCTACATAGCAATTTGGGGCAGGTACGTGTGGTTGGAGATTTCCATATTTTTAGCCCAAATTTTAATAGAAGATGGGGACAAGGAATATTCTTCATATGCACTAAATTTCATGACATCTGGAAGTACAAGTCAAAAGTTATGGCCTAATATGTTACTTTTTTTCATAAATGGGTAGTCCGGGCAGATTTTTTTAAATCACTTTTTTCAATAACTAAAATTTGAAATTTGTTTTCTAGAGTTTTATATATGTGGAAAGCTTTGAATCATTCCATTTTGGTCAAGGAGTCAAAAGTTATGAGGATTTTTTGTTTGCAGGCAGTTATGGATTCTCTACTCAAAATAAACTTTAAAGTCCTTTATCTTATTCAATTTTCAATATTTTTGAAAAAAATAAAACCATAGGATGTAGATTGTTTATTATAACATCTCAACCATTGGGATTGGCATTTTTCAATTCCATAATTAAATTCTTAACAATTTAGTATTTTGAATCATTCTCTACTACTATCTATTTACTATTTTTTTCCTATATGTTGTACAATTCCAAATGATCTGAAATTTTTCAAGCATGTGTACAACTTGTCTAGGAAAAAGAATACACAGAAGCACTACCATTTTGGACATTTTCATAGAAAAGTGAGCTTGTGAAGTGCAGCTGCCCTGTTTTTTGCAAGGTGAAACAATTGAATTCAAAGAATTTAAATGCGTATATCTTGTAATCCCCACAGTGGAAATTTCTGAAATTTTTACCACATGCTCTCAAATCAGTATAATAAAAGATTGTATGGTTACATGTGTCAAAAAAGTTTGTTTGTTTTTCCAAAATTTGGTACTTGTACTAAAAATGGCAATTTTGGAGCATTTTCAGTGAAAACATAGTCATGGAACTTTAGGGGTTAAGCATGTTCTACTTTAGAAAAGTCAAGAATACCATGATGAGGCAATTTGCAATAATAATCAATGAAAATATACTCAATCTACTTCCCCAAAAAATATTGGATGAAAAATGTTTTCTTCCCATCCTTTAGTCACTATAAGAAACCCATGTTTTAGGACGTCTAAGTTGAAGGATTTTTTGGAACATCCAATGTAACAATCTGTGTTTTTATATCACCAGTGATTTTCAATGAAACATCTTCAATGACAGTATATGTTACCTTGGATGTCATTGTTGACATAAAAACACAAGTTGTTACATTGGATGTCCAAAAAAATCCATCAATTTAGCTATGGGTTTCTTCTAGTGAGTCTTATGTGAAGTCATCTATTGGACACTCTTAATGTTTGTAGCATATTTTAAAGAATAATCTTGGAAAGACGCAGCCCTCATGACTATGATAGTCACCAAAACAATTTGATTATCGGACCAATAGGTGCAATTTTTGTATCTAAAGTTTACACTAAAGTCATCCATTGAACCTTTTAGGTCTACAATGTCCTTACAAGGGTAACCCCTAAAGGACCAAATGGTGTTTTTTGGCAATATAGCGATTTTGGGCAGCTCACTACGGATGGAATTTTTATTTTTTTTCTTTGAAATTTTCACACAACATCTGCCCAAGGAGTAGCTTTAAGACCCAACAATTTTCATAACTTTTGAATACATGGTTAAAAAATTATTGTATGATATGTTGTTTTCATTGCTCGGCGGGCAGCCTGGGCAGCAAAAAAAAATTCTTTAAAAATCATTTTCTTTTAAAATAAAAATTTGAAATTGATTTTTAAGATTTATATGTACATGAAAAGCTTTGAATCATTCCATTTCGATTTATGAGATGAAAGTTATGAAGAGTTTTAGTTGTAGGTAGTTTGTGGGTGGTAATGGAATCTCTACTCTAAAACAAACTTTGAAGACCTTTATTTAACTCAATTTTTAATATTTTTGGAAAAAAATAAAAACGTGAGGTGTAAATTGTTTATTACAACAATTTAACCATTGGGATTGGAATTTTTCAATTCCATAAATAAATTATTAACAATTTAGTACTTTGAATCACTCTCTACTTCTTTCAACTTACTATTTTTTTCCTATATGTTGTACAATTCCAAATGATCTAAACTTTTCCAAGTTTGTAGCCAACATGACTTGAAGAATGAATCCAAAGAGTTACAACCATTTTGGACATTTTTTCATAATGATTTGACCTTGTGGAGTGCATCTGCCCGGATTTTTTCAGGGCCCAAAAATGTCTTTTTGTCACTTCAAATGCTAATATCTTGCAATCCAAACGGTGGAAATTTCTGAAATTTTTTCCACATCTTCCCAAACCAAATCACTACAAGACCCTACGGTTACATTTGTCCAAAAATGTATTTATTCTAAAATTTGGTACTTGTACTAGAGATGACAGTTTTGGAGTGTTTTTGGTGAAAACATAGTGAAATACCTTTAGGGGTTAAATTGGCAAAACTTTTCAAATCACCCCTATAAAAGGGTCTACTATGGTTAATCCTTTAAGATCCATGCATCCCAAAAGTGCATGCGCCATAGTCAACCTTGATTGTAACTTTCAAATATCCATTATTGGTATGTGTTTTAAACTAAGAAAATAAAGCTTAATAAGTTTGAATTCTATTCCATTTTGAAATTTTGAAAAAATTGAAAAATTGGAAGAATTATTGTAAGTGCAAACTAAAAGTGTCAAAATCCATATTATACTATATCATGTGTTTTTCATTCAAATTTTCTTCATTTCATTTTTTTTAGTTTTAATTACAAAATTATATTTTTCCTTCAAACCTTCATTGTGGTAAAAATCCCAGATTATCCTAATATATATGATTATTAATACAATTTTCTTTCCACCATTTACTTTAAAAAATTATAATTTTTTTGAGTTTTTCCATCCAAGTTTATTGAAAAGTAAGTGTCAATAGAAAATACACTTAACCACGTGTGAAAAATATCAAGATTCTATGTATCAATTATATATTAGGATAAATTTAGCTTAATAGTGAAATTTGACTTGAAAGACATTGCCAAAAGTGTTTTGGGTGTAAGAAATGAAACAACTAATTGAGCAATTTTCACACTAATCTCCATTGTTACTCTTGTACCTCTTCAAATAATTTTAAATTAATTGGAATATTTTTGCTATCTCTACAAATTTATTTTCACTTTTAGTCACAAAAACTCTAATTTTGACAATTTTTCATGAAACAAAGTGAAAATTTTCATACCGATTGACAAATTAGAATGTCATATAATAAAAATATAAGATTGATATTTTAATACAATTTAAAAGGAAAAAAATAGCTTAGATATAATGTTTGACTATTTTGCAATGGATCTAGTCCTTTAGGGGTTAATACAAAACTTGAAGAATTGTTATATAGGAATTCAATATTTGTCTCAAGATGGTGTCTAGAAATAATGTGAAATTGCAAGGGATTAAATTCAACCTTGAAATCAATGAAAATAGAAAGGGCAATGTAGCACACAAGAAAAACTATAAACAAATGAGAAGCCATAAATGTTTGGTTCTAAATTAGTAGAAATATGGTGATGAATGTTCTATTTTCAATTATTGAAGGGCACTTTCAAAATTCATATTGCATGCCATTTATAAATATAAGAAGGTTGCTTTGGGGATACATCATGGCCCATATGTAGAACTATGCCATGATTGTGATTGCTATGAACTAAAATAGTTGTCTACTAGCTTTCACTTTCAAAAATTATAACTAAATGTCAAGTATTTGAAAAATTATACAACTTCTTACATTCACTCGGGATTTCATTTTCCTTTCATTCAAAATTCATCAATCATACCAACTAAGCCCAATTTCAATTGACCTAGTAAAGGGTTGTTTCTTAGACATGTAACCTTTCACCTATAATCAACACTACCCAAATTACAACATTTGCATTTGGACCAAATAGTGTTACAAAAAAATAGATATAGATTACACAAATATAAACAATCAAAATATGAGAGTCTATTTGAGAGCCTGTTTTTTGGTACATTTAGAAGCAATACTTTAAAAATTCATAACTTATTCCTACAATGTTCAAAGAATACATGCTAAAGTGCATTAGAATCCTCTCTCAATTACCAACAAGATTTTATAAAATAATTTATGTTTCAAAAAGTAGCTATGCTTAGTTGTAATTAGTGACAATTATAGGTGAACAAACTTTGGAATGAATATCATTCACGACCCAATTGCCAAGAACATTATAACTCAATATAAACTTAATTGTTAAATAAATTCATTATGTATATTTAACCCCTAAAGTTCAAAATTGCGTTTCTTGGCAACATGGTGATTTGGGGCAATTCACTACAAACATAATTTTTAATTTTTTTTGCTAAAATTTTCACACAACATGAGCCCGAGGAGTAGCTTGAAGGCCCAACAATTTTGAGAACATTTGACTACATAGTTAAAAGTTATTGCATGATATGTCATTTTCATTGCTCAACGAGTAGCCTAGGCAACTCCAAAAACTTCTTTGAAAATTACTTTTAAAAAAATAAAAATATGAAATTGGTTCCCTAGATTTTTATTATACATGGGAAGCTTTGAATGATTCCATTTTGATTAATGAGATGAAAGTTATGAGGGGTTTTAGTTTGTGGGTAGGTATGGTTTTCAAAGACTCCATACCTACCCACAAACTAAAATCCCTCATAACTTTCATCTCATTAATCAAAATGGAATCATTCAAAGCTTCCCATGTATAAAAAAAATCTAGGGAACCAATTTCATATTTTTATTTTTTTAAAAGTAATTTTCAAAGAAGTTTTTGGAGTTGCCTAGGCTACTCGTTGAGCAATGAAAATGACATATCATGCAATAACTTTTAACTATGTAGTCAAATGTTCTCAAAATTGTTGGGCCTTCAAGCTACTCCTCGGGCTCATGTTGTGTGAAAATTTAGCAAAAAATGAATCAAATTTCCATTCATAGTGAATTGCTTAAAATTGCTATGTTGCTAGAAAAATGAAGTTTTGACCTTTAGAGGTTAACAATTGAATTGGATGCTCTAGATGACATTGTTATACAACACCCAATTGGTTTGATTTGAATAGAGCAAACATTATAGAATGCGAGATGCAATAATAATGCTCAAAGTGATGAATTTTGTCATAAGACCTTGAATAAACAAACTCTTATTATGCATTGTTTCCAAGAAGAATTGGAGCTATTCATCTATCCTCAAAGCAATTATAATCTCAAATAGTGAAAAATGATTTGGAAATTGCATTATGTATTGTATTAGAAGTAGCAATTCAAATGACTTAGGATATCATGTTACAATACAAACTACAAAACAAGTTACATTCCCATAACACTTATAGAATAGAATTGGTGATCTATTAATACCACAGCCATGAAAAAATTATTACTCAATAAAATAGTGCAAAAATTTGAATTGTGCAAAATTCCTCAAAATAAATAAACAAATTATAGTTGAATGTGGTCTGTCAATTTGGATCAAGATGAATTTCAAATGAAAGTGGAATGAAAATCACATTACTTGAGATAATATAAGAATATTTTAGACCACATTATATTGATCTAACCTTTGCATTTCTTATTTGAACTTTTGTAAAGATGTGTAATAAACAACTTGAGAAATAATTTGATATTGATATTCACATAGAAGTCATAGATTTCAAATAATGCAATATATACCTATGGTAAATTTGTAATTCAAATCTTATCACAAATATATATTAATTATAATTTAAAACTTACATATTCAATGGCATCAACAATTTGGTTGAAGTTTCTTGCAATGAATTTGTAATTATAAAATCCTAAATATAACTATTGTAAAATTCACTCAATAAATTTGTAAAGCTCATTTTTATAGTCCACATTCTAAAGTACAATAGACATGTTTTGTGACTTGGCACACATCCAATTTTCTATAATAGAAGATTAGTAAAATATATTCTCAAAAATCCACACCATTCTATCACTATTCAACTAATGCATGAAAATTTGGATGGATGAAAAAATGCATCTCATGAAAACCAAGGAGCCCTCTAAAGTATAAATTGCATCATACAAAATATGGACTCCAAGTACACTTTTTCCAGAAATTTATACAAAAACAATCTTGTTCCAATGAGGCACACTATTTAACCCTAGAAGGGCTTGAAAGCCCTTTGTGGTTGTATAGTATATCATTTATTTGGTGGTATTTGATTAGGAAAACATTTACCAAATACTTTTCAATACAAAGTAAACTAATGATCATGATAGTATGTAAATAAAAATGTAACATAATTCATCTATTAAACCACAATTGAAGAGTTATAAAGCTAAATACAAGTCATATAGAGGAACCCCAAGGGCCTTTCAAGAGTTAACCCCTAAACAACATGACAAACATTTTTTGTCCAATGAAATTCTCTTGTGTATGACAGAAATGCAACTATTCATCCTCGGAATTAGGAGTGGAAAGGGGAGATCTCCTACAATAATTTGACTCCCAATGAGTATTTTTTATTTTTTTTAAGTGGATGATGTCACACGGTTCCAAAATGGCTGATTTCCACGGTTACCAGCCTGGCGTTCAAGGGTTAAATTGACTTAGGTACCGTATCAACTCCCATTCACTCAAAAACGTGATTGCTCATAAAAAATCTCACAATCAGTGATTCCAAAGAAAGAAAAACACAAAAAAGTGCATTTGTATAACAAGAAGCATTCTTGGTCTTTACACTGATATATGATTATGGATGCACCAAAGCACCAATATTAAAACAGATGTCGATGCCTTAAATTAAACTACTTGTACTCCTTCGACAATAGAAACTAAACCTGATGGATAATTGTCAAGAGTTTATCCAAATCAGCAAGAGATGCTCATCTCGGAAGTGGCTCTGTCGCTTTATTAAGCCATTCCAACTCAGGACCCGAGAGCAACGAGCTAACCTTTTCCCGACAAACTTTGTGATATTCATCAACCCAGTCCTTCTCAACTTCAGACATCAATGATAAATCCATCAGCTTTGTCTGGTATGGCACCTACACACCACAAACAAGTCTCATTTGAAATTTGGTATCCACTATACATTAGAAACATATGAAAGCACCGGTAGTACAAGAGATTTCTAAAATAATTCAAATTCGTAGCACAGAAAACATCTAAGATCCTGCTTCACATATTTCTCCTGATTAACACAAGGTAAGCACATCAGGTGGTCTTAACAGTAGCAATGAAGGTTCAGAAATCCTCACCCAAGTAATGTGTTCGAAAGCAAGATAGCCCTTATCCCCAAAATTGTGCTTTGCTTGTGCCTCCTTTACAATCATAACATTTTCAATTCTGACCCCAAAGTTTCCATCCTCGTAGTATCCGGGTTCTGTTTCCCACCACCACCACCACCTTGATTTAGTCACTCTTCTGAGAATGAACACCGTGACTCAAATTCTGAGAACGATTACAATCAAGAGCCCATACCCGAAAAACTATGTATCCAGGTAACAAAAATCCAATGCCACCTTCATTTTCTTGCATCCAAGCTACTGAGTACAAATTTAAGAAAAATGATGACAGAAGGGTTACTGATATTAAATAATAGATTGTCAAGACCAATTTCTCTTCTATATGACATACAGGAGGAGTCTATTACCATTAGTTACGGTCATGTTCGCCTGCAATGCGACGTTCCTAGCTTGAGGCCTGAAGCTGATAAGATGAGGTCCTGTTTGCAGAATGGAGTAAGAATTTATATTGAAAAGAAGAAAATTCAATATTTCGGTGAAGTTATTCGTAAAAAGTCGGACACCACGATGGTCTCTGACAGTCCAGAATGAGGAAACGGTTGGTACAAAAGTTCTTTACCTACCAACATTACAATGTGCAACAGAAATCCAACCGACAGTTCTACAAACAAAGCATTCAGTTTTACAACAGAGATGTAAAAGGGGAGAAGAGGAATCATACCTTCATGCACATTAAGGTAGGAACCCACACCATGGCCAGTTCCATGCCTATAGTCCAAGCCATCCTTCCACAAGGGAACCCTTGCCAAGATGTCAAGCGCATGACCTGTCATTGAGTATCATTCCAATCAACCATTTGTTGCTACAATATACATACCAGTACATGAAAACTAAAAATGCCTCGACATATCCTGCAGGTTCTGAGAACATTTTCTAGATTCAAAGTGAAAAAGTTACGGTTTCTCAAGAGAACTCTTGTAGTAACTTCACAGACTAAACATATGGGAACATATGCAGCGTCGGCAGATCTGAGATCGTAGCATTGACATGTGAAGTGCCTCACTCAAGAGAAAGAACAGCAGCATACTGATTAGAAGGCGAAAGGTCAAAAAGGATAACATTAAATCCGGCAGACAAATAGGTGCTGGGTAGGAAAAGTAAGGTTACAATTTCAAATCGTACCTGTAGTGCCAGTAGGGAAAACAGCCATGTCTAGCGCAATATGTCCCTTCAACACCTGCACCTCTAAAACTAGCACATTAGGTCAAGGAAACCGTCACGACAGTCACAAGGGATCCTCTTCGCGATCCAATCATGACTCCAAGCTAAGAGGGCACCTCAAAAAAAGAATGCCCGAAACTACTAGATACAAAAATACCAATGTACCACAGCAAGGTCTCGTTGATAGGATATCACAACAATAGAAACCACTAAGACTCATCATTATGATAACATAAATACCTGAGTAGCACAAGTTTTCTCATGAGATGTCGGTTTCCCAAAGTGCATAGTCCTGGTAATATCAGTCGTACCATCCAGGTACTTCACGACCAGCAGAAAAAGTCATCAGTACGGGAAGATGGCAAAGGCAATGTGCATAGAGCCGATACAAATGTTAAGGTCATAGACCCGCAAACATGGGAGTAATCATTGCCAAGAATATGCAGCCCAAGTCCAAAACGCGAAATTTGACACTGTTCCCAAATGTAACATGACCGCCTGAATATGAAAACCAATGAAGATAAATGTATGCAGTGTACACCTCACCTGGCCTCCCGAGTCACACAAATACATAGAATCAGGCTGCATTTCTGCGCAAGTCTCTTCCTTAGCAGCATAGTGAATGATGGCTGCATTACCTCCTACGGAGCTGATGGTCTCAAAGCTCAAACCCTTAAAATGCTGCAAACAATATCCAAAGAAGTAACAGCTTTCAACACCAGAGGTAAAGATGCATACGAGCAATTATTTTTGGACAATCCATGGAGACATGCCCTCCATCCAAGACTCTTCTAAGAATTTCCAATCGGATCACATTCATCTCAAAATTTAAGCACTGATTGTACCCGCAAAGAAGACACTTCAGGAATTGAACAAAAATTGGACAAGAAAATCTAAACAGGATATGCACTGACAAGTTATGCTGCAGCTTCACATTAACCAGTGCCATCAACGGACAAGACTTGAGACAGCATTGAATTGAATGAAACTTGCATGATGTACAACAAACAGAAATTAGACTATACACTTTACGTACTTTTGTGTTTGAAACAAGCTTAAGGAACTATTCTAGGACACAAAGTCGGGGTGTGCAATGAAGAAACTTCAGACTATGGCAAAAAAAGTGACGAGAGTAACGAAGTCATCAGAACTACAAGGAATAGACTCAAGCGGGCACCTCTTGCTTTGCTCTGAAAGTCTCAAGCTTATCTGCGACAGTCACCTCAGTCAGTTTTTCCTCCTCCCTGTATTAACATTCACACAAAAACCCTTTCAGATTAATCGTAACATGCCAAATGGTGTGTATGAGGACAAGGAGATGATGGGAAAGAATTAATTGCGCAATTGTACGGTTGAGCAATGGCTTCAGAGGATCATAACCTGAGGTTAGCAAAGAGCACAGTCATCCAACAATACATAGGGTTTCATAACAGAATAGATTGATTTCCGTCACAAATATCTTGCTTAATTATTACTTCAAATGAAGGTGCTCACTCTGCTTGTCGCAAGCATTTCTGTAAAATCGACTTTAGAGAGGTCAAAGAAACGCATACGGGTGGAGGTAACAGAAGCATAGCTGCTGCTAAAATACTGGTCAGCCAAAACTATGTCTAGTTTAACCAGGACAGAGTAAGAGACAAAACTCTGACTACATACATCTAAACTGTACTAAGACTCGCATAATCTCGTTTATGAATAGGGTAAGGAACGCACGAGCGCTTGCGTTTAAGGGAGCCCTTCACTTCAGAAAAGTAGCCTGCTGCACCATATAAGTCTTGCATCTGCGTAAAATAATCGGTTGAACGCCAACCTCTGTTAAACGTAGGACAGATTACCATACGCCTCGTCAGGGCAAACGAGAGTGAGTAGCAATTCATAAACAAAATGAAAGAAATAGATCAAGTGCTGGGTACAGTCAAACCTACACTAAAGTAAAATATCAACAACCAACAATACCAGAGTCAAAGAGATTGAACGACTGAAAATAACTTCCATTTAAGAGTAAGACTGAAAACCTGGGCATCAAGCCAAAAAATATAAGAAATGACTGCAGCCCCATCGCGGATATGAGCATTCCTCATACCATCCAGCTCCACTGGGTGCTGTTTTCTCAACAACAAAATTATGTACCCATAAATCAAATTACAACCATGCGTCATTAAACTCCAATAAACCACTTGCATGCTAAAGAATGCTTCGCTATGATTTTTTATATTTCTTAGTACTTAACAAGACTATACAAAAAGAGTAGTTTGAGTACTACTGGCCACGTTGATATTCAACCTAGAATAGACTTGCTATCCAGATTCTAGGAAACAGATATAAATACTAGCAGACGGCAACACAATAACAAAGAAAATCAGACAAAAACCTACCTTCAAAGCTTTTGCCAAAGCAAGAGGAGATTGCTGCAAAACAGCCCGATCAGCTGAGACACGAGAATACACAGCAAAACTGCACGTTCCAGGATCAATCCAAATCAATGCACTTTGGGCATCATCAAGAGATCCTTCAACGATTGCATTTGACGAATCCTCAGGCCCTTCTGCAGGTCTGGGCTCAGCAAATTCTGATTTCTCGTCATTTCCATAACCATTGGCATGTCCGTTCTTTTCAGCTGACTCCGCAGAAGCCTTCTTCACTGCAGATAGCTTCTCCGAGGCAAGGGCTTCCACATCTTCAAATACAGCCTCGTAGTCACGTAACTCCACTCCATTCTCACAAAGATACTGCTCGACCTGAAAGACATTTGCAGTAGACAAGATAAGGTACAAACAAAATATGTGAACCAATGTCCCAATATGATGCTAAAACCAACTGAACATTTCTCAACAGTTACATAATTGAGATGCAGAATTATGAAGGTTTCGATGATACCTTCAGATCCACTTTTGCCTTATTCACATAATAGTAGGCAGAATCTCGTGTCACTAAGGCATAAGCATGGACTACAGGGTTGTAAAGCACGTCTCCTCCCCTCAGATTGTAAAGCCATGCGACCTGTGTATCCATATTCAGGGTACAATTAGCACACTGACTCGCTCTAACACCCACATCGACTTTTGTAAGAACGAATACCAATGTCCGAAGTAACTTGCACTTAACTTGAACAAACGAAAATGGAATTTACAATATCTTGTCATTACCAAAAAAGAGCATACGCAAAGTAACACCACAAAAAATTCTCTAATAATAATTGCCGCTTTTGCCTAAGCGCACCACCTCCAACGTTCTTATCATCACGTTCCACATACCCGAACCCTCTCTACTCGCTCTTTACCCTATGCAGACATTTGATTTCCCAGGTCTATAAATGGTGGGATATGCACAACCAACTAACCGGATGAATCTGTTAGAGAAACAAACGAATAATCAAGTTGAATATGTAGGAGCGTGACACATTAAAGGAGGTGCTAGAAAATAAATCTTACCTCATCGAGAGTAGTCACAACAATTGCATGAGCTTTCTCCTGGTCCAGCTTCCCTCGCAAGTCACTTATCTTATCCTTTGCTGTCCTGCCAGTGAACTCCAAGGGCTGAATGCAAACAGGAGCCACAGCATGTGCGGGACGATTCTCCCACACTCTGTCAACTAGATTTTCTTTCAGTGAAACCAGTTTCTGGCTATGTTTACTGAAGGCCTGTTGCCATCGATGTGCAGTGTCGACTGAAATGCAGGAAGGGTCAACCCCGACATTTGCATCTTTAGGAAGATTCTGCAATGACAATGAGACATTGCTTAGAGACGAAAATTTTATACAACAGTAATAAAGCAGACATCGAAGCAAATCTGGGATCGAAAGACTGATTGACCTTCTCAGAACTCCACACAAAGTCGGTTCAGTAGACTCCTACTAAGACCAGAACCACAAACCCGCAATAAAACCCCAGTAAAAACGAATTAATAGTTTGAGAGTAAAGGGAGCACCCACATCGGCGATCCAGTTCTCCAGAAGCGGATCTTCGCCAATCTTCATCAACTTCCATTGGTGACTCAGCTGTTGAGTAGCTTGCAGGAAGTATCGTCCATCTGTCCAGAGCAAGGCTTCATTTGCAGTGATCAACGCAATTCCTGCCCAGAAAAAGCAGTACAAATATCATGAGGAACTTTTCTCAAGCTCGCATATGTGATCACGTAGCAGTAATACAAGCAGCGAAAGAGGTTATTCTTGCTTGTTTTAAAATGATTTGATCAAAGAGCGATAGATAATACAATGCGCTTTCAAATGCGCACTGAAAATGTATTAGAGAATAAAAATGTGCGCAAGCTGTAGATTAAACCTAAACAACTACGCAAGAACTGCAACTAAACATTAAAACTATCATCAAATAAACTATGTACAAATGATGTTGCTCTTGAATGCTAAAATGCAACCAATGTTTAAGGTTACACTGTGGATTTTACCAGCGCTTCCATTGAATCCTGATACAAACTCCCGTCTCTTATCCGCATCAGCTACATACTCGCTCTGCATGCAAGTGCATAAATGTAAGCTGCCGAACATATCTGAGCCCCTAAATAGACGTCAATTACTTCGTTCGCAATGCACACGAAATTTTCAAAAGTATCACTGGCACAAGAGTGACCTCTTCATACACCATAAACTCCCACCTTGAAACTACAAATAATGTAATAATATCGCACTGCTACAGTCTCAGGAGTCAACCTTAGCTCAGGCACTTTCCGCACAACTGTCACTTGAACTAATTCTAAAACCTGCCTAAAAACACTAAAGAAAGAAACCCTAGCTTATTCTCTTCAAGAAGAAAGCATCGAAGTAAAAATGACAGCAACACCAGCGTATGAAAAATACAAAAAAACGCAAGAGGGAAAAAATACAAGTGAGCATCGAAACAATCTTCGATCTCCAAGCTGATGATTGTCAATCCCTGTAACGTCACGCACACCGAATGATCCAATTCCTTCCACGAAATTCACACCAATTTTACTCCTGGCATACCACAGCATCCGAGAAACGAAAATAAGAAAATTACAAGAAACCGACGCCACTGACCTGATGATAATCCTCCGAAGGCACAACCAGAGCATGAAGAGGAGGCGAATGGCTCTCCATCAGCGGTCGCAGAAGCTCCAGCGCCATCGCTTCTTCCCGTTCTTCTGATTCCAACAACGATCCACGGATTGCACTCCTCCTCGATTGCCTCAGTACAATTCCCTATCAGGCACCTAACGAAAGCACGAGAGGAATAAAAAAGCTTGAAAAAAAGCTGGATCCTATTCCGTCGTTCGTCGGAAGCGCGGGAAGAGAAGCACTGCAGATGATGAGACAAGGAAGGGAACCCGACGAAATCGGAGTGATGAATGCACGGTAATGCTTGATGTGCATACAGAAAGCGACGGGCCAGCTTCCACATTAAAGAGTGGCTATGGCGGAGCAGGAATCCCTTACATCCGCATTGATGAAGCAACAGCAACCCTTCAGCACCGTGGTGCCCCGAAAGCCAAGCCCATCATCAAAGCTGCGATTTCATCCTTCCTTTCCACGAATGTTGCTGCGTCTTCGGATGAAATGGATGAAATCTAGACGTTGAGTGAATCGAAAATTCGAATGCGTGAACGTAGAGAAATGCTCTTGGTCTCGGATAGTGCCCACTGGTGGAATATATGAAGACTAACCCTTAGAGGACGGACTGGTGACCGTGGAAATCAACCCTTTTGGAATCGTGTGACATCATCATCTACATTAAAAATAAATAAAAAATACTCATTGGAGGTCAAAGTACTCTAAAAGATCTCCCCTTTTGGGATAAAATTTGAAGGTTGAATAGTTGCACTTTTGTCCTACGTAGAGAGATTCTTTGTCATTCATCGGACACAAATCATCCGCTTTGACGTTTAAGGGCTAATATATTGAAGAAAGTGCAAGTAGTAACCCAAAGAAAAGAGATCATTTATAACAAATAATTTGCACATTAAACCCTAAACGTCTAGAATCATCTCCAAAATTGAGGATTTGAGAAAAATCATTATAGAGTTCAATTTGGAAGCATATTTTGGAATTGATATACAAATAAAAGTTGTAGATTTTGACTTGTAGATTCCATATGTATGGTTAGTTTCACCAGTGTTATCACCAATTTTTCTTTACAAATTTTGAGAGAGAAATTTCATAATTCCTTCAAAATTTGATTACAAGAAAAATATTATTATTATTTGAGTAAATTTTGTTGGAATGGATTTGAAATGAGGTTCTCTTTGCATGGTGATTTTTTGAAATTTTTGTGTTCTTAAGATCTATGACCTCATTTTGGCAAATCCAATTTTGAACTAAAGTCAATGCAATTTGACCACTTGACATCCTTGCACATTTATAATTTTAGAAAAACACATACTCTAGTAACACCAAATCCAACCCTTAGATAGGATAACAACTTCATAAAGTATCTCCATAAATTAGAATAACTTTCATCCAAGTAGTTAGGAAGATGAAACTACAGTTCCAATATGTTCATTGTCCAGAAAATGGACGTCAAAGCACTTAGGGGTCAATCTTAAGCACGGCCAAACATTGCCCTCTAGAACTTGCCTCAATGGAACCTAGTGGGCCCTTGCTTCTTTTTTCTCCCTATCATCACTCTTGCAACAACCACTTCCAAAGTAGCCACATCAAAAATCTCAGCAAACAATGAACAATATCGAGTCACTTCAATGACACAAGATTGCAAATTTTGGAGAATCTCCTTGTCAAATTTTGTCCAAACATGGCTTTGCAACAAACATGCAACGAGGACCTTTGACAACACATTGGCAACACCTAACAAGTAGTTGCTACAACAAAACCAGAAGCTTATATGTGGCCTCACAAAAGAGAATGGAAGGGGGTCACAATTCAAAAGTGGCAACAGCAAAGCGGAGGATAATGAGGTCTATGATCCACCCTTGAGCCATCACCGTGCAAGGCTTGCTCAATTTACTCTAATGCATTGGATTGAGTGGGCCACAATGGTCATGCTCTTATGGATTTTCATATGTTTTTACATTTCCCACATGAGATTTATGCCATGACAATACCTCTCACATGGAATTCTGTAAATAAAAAATCTTCTTCATCAAGCTCTATCTTCCTCTTCAAGCTTTTTACATGTATAATCCCATGTTTGTCTACAAAAAAATAAAAAAAATAAGGAGTCTAATTTTTTTCTCTAGACTCAATGTTTTGTTTAATCTCCTAGTACTAAGTCAAACAAGAGTAATTGGGGATGAATATCTCTTCTAAATCATCTGCCCAAAAATGTGACATTCAAAAGACATATTTTAAGCTCTTAAGTAACCAATTTACAAATAGACAAATTTACTCAAAAGTTCATAAAAATTTAATGGCAAATTTTTTGAAAATCAATGTTTATGTAATTAATTCACGTAAAGCAATTGTTTTATCCTTTCATTATTATATAACACAACCTTCTTTGAAGTTTTGTCAATGAATATCATTTGGATCTACAAAATATTCATCATCCATTTGGTAGATGATAGAGCATTTTTGGAACATATATCTCTTTTACCATTCAAGATATTTATTCCTTTAGCTTTTTGTTTATCAAAATGGTTTATATATATATAGGGGGGGGCTCTAGCAACTATAGATTTTTTCTTTATTTTGTGATATTTTAAAAATGACTCCTAGTCATCATGAACATCATATAAATCTTTGTTTCAAGTGATTGCAAGAATTTTTCCAGAAGAGATGTTTTTTTCATTTTGAAACCAAACTTTGTTACTACAAGCATCAAAGAAACTCTACCATTTTAAAAATATATACATTAATTAAAATAAGACAATTAGGATCACCTAAAATCAAACAACTTCATTGACAACATTATTGTCTGATGGGAAATCCTCATTTTCTAATCATATTGAGATAAATTGCAATTAAAGTAGTGTAAAATCCAAGAACAATATTTCATGCAATATAATAAGACGACAAACTTGAATTAGTGGATTCTCTAAAATTGAGCCCTCATTCCCATATTCACCATTTGAACATTATACAACAAGCACCTAGTACTTGTTCTTTAGATTATTTAGGCATGATTTTAATAATATGCTCAAAATGGGATGATCCCATTTTAGGTGTATTCATTTGTCAAAAAAAACTTCTATCATTCTATTTTTATTGATTACATGAAAGCTATAATAAGTTTCTTTTCTAAAATCTTTTATGACATGTCATTATGAAAATCATATTTGAAGTTTTAATTTAAAGTCAAATTAATTACTTGAATGTAGAAAAAAATTAGGGGATGCAAGGTAGCTGACCTATTCCTAACCACCCCCCCATTTCAACCATGTAGACTATTTTCTTTTCTAGTCAAGTGGTGATGGGTGGTGATTAATTATGGCACAGTTCCCAATGTAGTTGTAGCATATTATGATTTGCTACAAGATTCTCAATATTGCAACTAGTCCTTGGTTGGAAATATGAAGACTTGCATGACAATATATGGGTTGAATAGAATCTTGAGCTAAGAAAATCATAGTAATTTTATTTTGGGAAATACAATTCTAAAAATTTATGGAATCCTACCAAAATCTATTTTGGTACATGGAAAAATTCCTTCACTCAAGAAACTTGAGCTCCAAATACTCGTAGTTGCTTAAGTAGTTGGACATGGATCAACCACCTTAGATTGCTCACTAAAACATCTTCACCAATGGAACTCAAAATTTTCAATTATTTTTTGAATTACTAGAAATTTAGTGTTTTTGCAATTTTGTTAGTGTGTCATATAGTTGCTTTCAACACTTACAAAACTTGTCATAACTAATTGAGGAGTTCAAGATTTTAAAATAAATTTGGACATGTTGTGGTACAATTAACACAAATGTATAAAATAAAATCTCAAGTTCTTTTTCAATAATTTTGGAATTTTTTATAATATAATCAAATTTATTAGTGACAAAACTTTGAATACAAATAATTTTTTTCAATATTCTTTAGTAAGTGGAATGAGAATTCTTTTTAGAATTTTTGGTAACAATTTTTACAAATTTACAAATTGTATAGAAATAAATATTATTAACTAAATTATGACTCTAAATATTTATGATTTATATATATATACCAAAAATACCCCCCAAATTGGGAATTTTTCAAAAATTATAGAAATATTTATATTTGATTTTCTAATTATTTTTGAGATAAATTATAAAAACTTTAGGTATTTGAAGTCATATTTTATTCAATACTATTTTTCTTGATCAAATTTAATAACTTGCGGAATCCTTCGTAGAAAATTCCAAAAAAATTATCATTCCATTTTCTAAAGAAGTTGGAAATAAGTTATTTTTTATTGAAAGTTCTTTTTCACTAAGAAGTTTAACTAAATTATATAATAAATATTTAAATTTTTATTTTATGCTAGTGTCTTATTTTTACTTCAATATATTCTAAAATTTGTTGAAAAAAAACTAATTTCTCAATTAGTTATGGCAATTTTTGAAGTATATGAATATTTACAAGAGCCAATGTATACAACATTCTATTACTTATTTTTCAAGATTGTATTAAAATGATTTATTGTTTCCAAAATTCATGAATTCTCAATAAGATTGAAAAAAATTAACTTGCTTTTGTGATTAAAAATTATGATCTATAATTGGATTTCACTATAAAATTATAAAGAGAGATATTTTGATAAATTAACAAAAAAGATCTTATAGTTAGATCTATTAAAAAATAAGAAAGATAAGGAATTTATTATTATTTTTGAAAATGATGAATTTGAAATGACTTTGGTCTTAAGCTACTATAAAACTTTAGGGTTTAACCTTGAAAGAATGTTGCATCCAATTGTGAACTATGATGCACAATGACCTTTTAGTTTTGCAATGAAGGTTGAATGGAAACTTTTCATTTGTTATTTTTGCCAACATTTTGTTGATGGCTATATTAAATTGTGATACTAAATTCTAAAGATACATAATCTATACCTTTATTGAGGTTGTTTGTTTTGTAGTGTTTAAACATATAGTGTGAAAGATATTGAATTTCAAAGTTTTTATGAATTGAGAAAATAAAAAATTTCTTTTACTTTACTTTTATTATATTGTGGCAACTATACAAGGTACACTAGTACTTATTAAATTTATATGGACCCTGAAATCCAAAATAATTGTTGAAAATGATGATTGCCATTAAATTTTGGCAATCATAACCTTCTTCTAGTTCATTTGAATTTTGACCACTAAATTGATCATATTTGAATTAACCCAACTATCAAAATGAAACTTATAAAGTCTAATTTCTACCCAAATTTGAAAGTTTGAAAACATCTAAAATTAGAAATTGTATTGTAAATTGAAATATGGACCTATAGTGCAAACATGATCAACTAACTTTTGAATTATAGGGTATAATGGAAATTTGAATTATACTATAATTTTTGTTTACTAATATGTGTGTGTTTATATATATACATGTATAATTTGGGATGAATTTGATATTCATCTATATATTCTAATTGGTAAAATTATAAAAATGTAGATAGAATATTTTTTGTCCAAAACTTTATATTACCTTCAAAACAATAATTTCAAGCAAATCTTAGAAGTTAATGAAATACAAAGGCATATAATTTCAAATAATGAATAATAGAATAAATTAATCTCCATTTACTTCAAATGGACAAATTTGGTTTGAAAGCTAAAAATGATTGAAGTGCTCACTATAATATGGTTATAAATGAAACCATGCAAGAGTTGCTAACTTGGTTGGATTTAGAAGTAGAACTTCGATTACTTTATGAATTTTTGAAAAAAAATTCCCCTATTAAAGTCAAATATGAAAAATGAGAAGATGACTTCAAGTATTTTATTTTAAAAATTTAAGTTTGAAAGAAATTTTTTCCAAAAGTTATTCATGAAAATGAAAAATTAATATACCTTGATGTCTAAATTTTGAGAGAATGTTGAATTTTTTTTAAATAAGACAAAAATAAGTTATTTTAACAACTTGACAAAAATGAAGATTAACCAAAGAAACTATGCTAAAAATGTACGAATACATAGGATCTGAAATTTTGTTGTTTTAGATATCCCTTACATTGTAGATTTCAAACTATTGCAAAAAATGATATTCTTCCAAAAGGTTTGACTTCAAGATTTATAATTTTGGGCACTCAAAATTCTTGGAGACAATAAAAATTGTGAAGGGATAGATTCAAAAGAATTTATTTAATGATATATTATTTTTAAATTTCATTGAAAAATGTGGAACACAATTGTCAATGTAGATACTTCTTTAAATACAAATTTTTTATAAACACTACATCAATATCCCAAAAGTTGTACTTGCATTTGAGCTAGTTGAACAATGTACAATGTACAAACAATTTCACCCTTGTATGCATGTTAACATACCCAATCACTTAACCTCTAAAGGACCAAGGCCATTTTTTTGTCAAAAAACACTCAAAACTGTCATTTATGTTGCATTCATCCACCCCCCCTAAAAAACACTTCTAAAAAATCTAACCGTAGGATTTTGTACTTTATTTGTCTCAGACCATGTGGTAAAAATTTCATGAATTTTGACTGCACATATTGAGAGATATTAGCATTCCAAGTTGGAAAAAGAAGTTTTTTTGAACATTGGCCTGCAATCTCAAATGACTTTGACCACCATTTGTTGAAATTTCGTGCACTATGGACTTTGAATTAAAAAATATTTGTGTTGAAGAATTGAGTTGATATTCTAGGAAAAAAATTCAAAAGAAAACCTTTTGATTTTCAGTCTCTAAATTTTTTTAAGTAGAAGTAGGTCCAAGATTACATGAAAACTAAATCGTTGATAGCTCTAAGATGGAATTGAAACACAAAAATCCCAACGGTGAGATTGTTCCAGAAAACAAACTTAACCTTGTCAAATTATTTTTTTGAAAAATTGTGAAAATTGCATTCAAAAATGAATCCAATAAGTTATTTTTTCAAGAAGATGCTCACATTGCCCAAAAAACAAGATCGTTCATAACTTTCATGTCACTTATCCAAATGGAATGAATCAAAGCTTCAAATGTAGAAAAAAAATATGATCTATGAGAAAAAAAATCTAAGTTTTTTTTCTAAGTTTTTAGGGATTTATTTTTCTGCCCGGTGACGTGTAAATTATGTTTAAGAAGGCATAACTTTTGCTCCTAGACACCAATTGAAATAAAAAATTATATTCCTACAAAGATAATCAATTTTTCTATCTTATGAAAAAGTTTCCAAAAAAATCACTAAAATTTGAGGTCATAGGAACCTGCCCGAAATCCATTTTGTCCCTCGCGGGGACACTGGTCCATTAGAGGTTTAGTAATTTTGGGACAGATCATGAGCACTATTCAAAAATGAAAATTTTCCCTCTATAGAAATATAGGAAATATGTGGACTGAATTTTTTTTCATTATTTTCGTCCCATAATTGAAATTACTATGAATTTTGGAAGCCCAAAAGTGCTCAAAAACCATGGCCGATGTTTGGACTCTTCAAATTCTACTTTCAATCATTCAAAAAGTACTTCTATAGTGTGACATGGCTTTCGTCTTTGGAATGACAAAATAATTATTTCTTTCACCCAAAGTGATTTATTTACACTTAATATATGAATAAATGATGATTTTGGTTTTGTAGTCTTTTAATTATTTCACAATTCATCATTTCTTCATTGTGATCGAAATGTCATTTCTTTTCAAATTTAAGAGAATAGTAAAAATATAAACAATTTAATTGTTCTTATTTTGTTTATTGATGACATACATGTAGGGAAGAAGTGGGCTTTGAAATTGTTCAAGGTTTATGAACAAAGTATCTATTATCTATTAAAAGCATTTTGATATTTGTGAATATGAGTGCTAGCTAGTGTGATTCATGTATTGAGCTAACTCTTGACATTCTAAGCATGGTGGCTACAAGTTCGAAATCCTTCCAACACTAGCCCTTTATTAGTGAAGTTTTCAACAAAGCTCATACTTATTTTCCACAAATTTTTCTATTTGTCTCTTCAATTTTTTTAGAAATTTGATTTTAACATTAATGAATGAATTTTTTTTAAAAAGCATGTCCCACTAAGGTACTTCCTACTTTCTTGCTCAATACTTTAGAACATGTGTCATGATTATATTAGTCCCAACCATGAAAAGGGAAAAGAAAACATTCCAAGCTTGGATTAGAAATTTGTTCCTGCCTTGGTTGGGAATAACTACTTCCTATAGGTTGGGGTATGGGTCCATGGTTGGGAAGAGGGGGTCTTGCCTTATTATTTGCAACTAAAGTTTCTCAAGTTTGAAATGTATTGTGCTTATGAGCATCCAACTACATTGTTTTGGCTTTGAACCACTTTTTAGAATTTGAAAGTGCCTTAAACCAAGGGAGCATCTTGTAGATTGAAAATGGATTAGTAGTAGATTAGTAGTAGAATATTGGTGGTGGATTTAAAACAACTTTTGGAGCCTTCTAATTGTGATTTGAATTTAATATTTCTAAATTTTTATACTATTGCTTCTCTATGTTTGATATCCTCAAAATAGAATACCTTTTGTCTCTCTTTCAAAGGTTTTCAAATAAATAGTAGTTGTAAATTTTGGTGAAGCATTAACTATGCAGGGAAGCATCTCAATGAAGAATGGATCTTTTTGTCTCCCACTCTATATCATATTTTAGAAAATGAATATTCTCTACTAAGTTTACTATAGGAAATAATTTTTAAAAATTGGAATAAATAATTGAAGTAAGTTTGAAGTGCCTCCATCCCCCCTCCTTACGAATTTTTATTCAATAAATCATCATTATCAAAGTTATGCTTGAAAAACACTCTGACACACAAGATGTGACAATAAATAGTACAAGGTAGTTTGCTCTAAAAGTGACCATGACACAAAGTTACATTTTGCTTCCTTCAATGTACCACCAAAGTACATCTCATGGGGTGATTGCTTTTAGTGACCATTGCATTTCAACTTAAAAAATTTGAAACTAATTCCACAAAGGGCCAAAAAATATGAAATGACTTGGATTAGATGCCAATTCCATTTTTCTTCCTAAAAAAACTTTATGATTTTTTTTCCAGACAATCAGCTCTTCAATGGTCGCTTTAAGAGCGGACTACCCCAAGACTTCCTGCAATCTCTCATGTATGTATGTGTGTGCCATTTGGTATTCGATATGGGCACAGGATCTATGGAAGGTTTTGTAAGTGTGGATCAGCTGCCAATATGCCACTCTTGGTTTCCTACTGAGATATCGTAGGTGATTTGTGCCTTTAAAATTTTATGTTGAACTCCATTTTTCAACACGTTTTGTGATTTTCAGAGAGCTTGAAAGAAGGCTTCATGTGATACTGGTAGCTTAGAAGTGAAGGACATGTGAACTTTGGAGCTTTGTTTGAATTCATACGGTAGTTGTTTGAGAGGTAGAAGAAGAATATGATCGATAATTTACTAGAGATTCACAAGTAGTCTGTCATAGGAAATTTACCATTTGTATTGTTCTTCTTCTTCCTATTGCTGCTCAGGCTGTTTATAAGTGTCCAAGTGGACCACCTGAGCATTTGATCAATGTTATTGTGTTATTAGACATGGTGGTTGCTGAAGGAACGAATGATCTCAACAGCTCTTTTTTCGCAGCTAAATGTGAAGGAATCCTTGGCCTGGGCTTCAAACGAGATTTCGATCATCTACATATGTGGAACCTGCTTAGTGAGTCAGCACGTGTGGGATGACTCCTTGGCTTGTAGAAGAATTCTTCGCTTTTGTGTTATGGACTAGATAATGCTCGAGAGCTTCAGAGCAATATATATGATCCTCTTGCAATATTACAAATCAAAGTGTCGAGCTTCTCTTTGGCAACTCACTACGGGGTTTTATCTATTTAATTGTATCGTCCCTGGGATTCATTTATCAATGTGTTTTGGGCAATACCCTACCATTAGTGAGGTTAGATTTGTTTCCACAACAAAGCAGCTTTGTTAACCTCTTTTTGTTATGAAGAAGAAGAATTTCTTCTTCTTCTTCATAAAATTACTTCCTGCCATCTGTTAATCTTGATCTAAAAGAAAAGCAAAAGCTTAATATTGCAAACTGAACAGGTTCCTTCATACGTAGTATTCTGTCGTCACAAAATAGTTGAGGTTTAGTTGCGGTTTAGTTGTGGTTTAGTTTAATTATTACTTACTCTCCTCAACACATACTGGGTTCCTGAGTATCTTGCTCTAATCTCCGTGGTGCAGTTCGACATGGACAACGCACAAAGTGAGTCTTCCTTTAAGTTAATTTTGTAATGCAAGACAAAGTCTATTCTTAAATATACCTCCAATGTTCATTCTGCAGAGGCATTTAAGAAAATTTCTATGTTAACCCTTGCCAAATGTAACCCCATTTCAGGCAATCGCTACATGGCTACGTTTTCAAGAATACCTCTGAGGGTGATGCACCGTACTTTATCTGGTCCAGGAGGTTGTTTTCAAGCTGGTCGGACTTGCTCACTTCACTACACATTCAGATGAAAGAATGAACTGTGTCTGAAGCAAGAATTGCTTCGGTAGAATTGCAAAGACTCCAGGTCCCAAATGATTCAGAGTTTCATCTGCCCGGCTCTTGAAGGTTCTGTCCTGGAGGGTGCAAGTTCCTTTGCTGCAGCACGTCCCATGATAAGTTCTTGGTGGAGATATCTACAATTTATCTGGCCTCGAAAACCTGTGTCCTCTCGCAGATTTAATTCACTTTAGGCAGCGTAGGTGAATGGACAGATAGACTCAATCCATTCAATCTTCCTCTTTCAGGTCTCAGAATGGATTGGGTAAGCCCTCCTGTAAATTTGAACAAATTTGAACATTCAGTGTATGTGAATTTCAAATTGGCAAGTTTGGAGTCACTCGGTTTCATGGGATGCACTTTACTTCGCTGACTTGAAATCTGGTTCAAGAATCCATTTCAACTTTGGACTGCCCTATGATCTCCTCTTGGCGGGCCTGTTGATTAAAAAACCAAGTCCATGATGGTTTGATTTGTCGAGAAGGGTGGAGTGCACTCCGTTGAATTACTAAGTACACTAGTACTTTCTACGAAGTCAAAGCAGGAACACTTAAAATGAAAACTAGGAATGGCCGACAGTTCACAGGATTTCTCTATTGCATAGCAGTGAAAGGTCAAGTTTGTTTTGCTGCAGTTGTATCGTAGAACTGAATACAAAGGATGTACTAACTTCAAAGTACGGACCGGCCTTGTCCGAAACATTTATTGCTGCACCACATTCATAAGCTGGTGATTAGCAAAATCATGCCACGCAGCAGCGGTGTCTTGGTCTCATTCGTGCGTGCATTGATAGTTTCCTCACAGCTTGGTCCATTGAAAAACAGTCTGTGCAATTCGATCAAAGCCTGGAGTTTGTTTTTTCGGAGGCCGGAAGGAGTACAACGAGGTTGACGTCAAACTTTCTTTTCTAATCTATTCCAGAATTCTGAGTCCTTGCAGTCATTGATTTTATCAAGAGAATTTGATTATTGGTAGTACCTAGCTACAGAGTGGAACATTGTTTCATGAATGCTGTACAGTAGCTCTAAAAGAATCGGTCACTGTAATACCAGTGAACGAAGTATTGCCAGTGCAGTGACTCTGTGAGCTTGGAAAGGCTGAACATTTTCTGACAGGCTGAACAATGAAGTAACTTAACATGTGTTTTCTCCAAGATGACATTCATTTGGGCCTGGAACCGGCAGTGCGTCAGAACGAGGAGTAGGTCAAAATGTACAAATAGCAAGAAGAAATCATACCCTACATTTCTGATTATAGGAACGTCTTGCGAAAACTACTGCAATTGATTACGGTATTTTTTTAAAGACATTACAGGAAACCTGGACCCTGCACCAGCCGTTTCACTTTCGGTGGATGTGCAAATCCAAGGGGAAAAAAAGGTTTGTATTTTGTTTTTTTTGTAAATTTGAAAAATAAAATTTAGTCCCCAATCAAGTGTGGCATACAAGGTGATCACGTGGGCCAAAACAAATTTAATTTTTAAAACTTTTTTCTACAATTGCACGTTCTCATGCAATCAAATGACCCTATGAAGGGTTCAAATTTTATGTTATGACATGGACCAATTTTGAAGAGTTCTAATTCAAGTTCTTAATTTGTATATAGAAACAAGATTCTTGAAGGCACATTCGTGAATGCTCTGAACAAAGTACATTCAACATTATGTGTAGATTTGAGAGCCTTTTAAGGTTTGTAATGTCTACTTTAGCAACTCACTTAAAACCTTTTTTGTTCTTGGTTTTGACAAGAGATCTTACATTAAGATCAAGACTTCCCACTATGGTAGAAACATCTACTATCGATTGTGCTTAAATATCAACACCTAAAATATGAGCATGAATGGGGAAAGAGAGTATGGGAATATGTCAATAAAAAAAAAACCATTGGAAAAAATCATTTCACTTTGGTATGCCTTTCCATAAAATTTCTTGTAAATATGTTTTATTTTTTTGTTAAACCATAATAAGGAGCAAGAATAGGTGCGCAAATCTTAGTTTGGAAATTAAACAACATCTACTAATGTTTACCCATAATTATCTACCTAATTTGATGTGATTCCTAGGTGTTTCTTAAAATGAAGCTAAGTCTCAAGATTTCCTCAACAAATGTACATATGGATAAAGCACATTGGGTATTTGTAATAAAAGCATGCTTTGAAATAAAATCGTCTAAGGTTTTATAAAACTTTTGACCATATGTTTTAAATCTTTTTGTAGATTAGAGAGGTTTTCTAGCTTTCCAATGAGACAATTTGCAAGAGACACAAGTTTGTGTGTGGAAAGTCACAAAAATTTCAAAAATTTCTCTTCACTCTTGAGATACCAAAAGTGTTAGTTTCAAAAGATTGGAAAATAATTCTCTCATAAAATAGATTCAAATGTATAAGGAAAATATTTTGTATTCAATTATAATTAATGAGGTAATGAAATATGAAAAGTATTGTTTTGAAGATAGTCACAAAATTTTCTATTGAAAGACTTGTTGCACGACTTTGAACTTTGATTCAATCTTGGAGATACTAGAAGAATATGTTGTGGAATATTGACAGAAAAGTAGGCATGTGAGTTAGATACAACATCCTAAGTGAGAAATTACAAAAAGATTACAAATCTATAACCTCAATAGGATAGATGGCAATCTCCCATTGGATGAAGAGAAGCATATCTGTAGACATACTTTTTGATGTACTTTTGTTATTTTGGAAAGTAAAAGACTAATGGACTAATTAAGCTAGCTTTACAGCTTAATGGAATGTGAATTAGGTCAAATAGACACACTAATATGAAAAGGACTATTAGATAGCCGGATAGGGAGTTAGGGTTAGTTAGGATCGGAGCAGTTAGACAAATAGATAGTGAAGCTAATTGTGGGTTAGTTACGGGCCAAGAAACAAAAGACTAATAGACTGTGGGGTTTTTTTTTTCTCTCTCTCGGCGTTTGTAGCGATTGCTTGCCTTTGTCAATTGAACTTGTGCATTCCTTCAAGCTTAATATAATTGTCTATTCGTCCATTTATGTTGTAGCCAGGGATTGGCTTTCTAGGTTTTGTCTAATTGCCAGGGATTGGTGATCTTTTGTTTGTTTGTGCAGCTTAGCCAGGGATTGGCGGCTGTTTTCTATTCTTTTGTCTCTCTAATAGTCGAGAGCTGTGAGGTTGGTCAAATTGTCTTGCTACAGTGCAAACAACTTGGATATTTAAGGAGTGCATTAATTTCTTAGTTGAGCTTGTGTTTTGCAATGTTTCTTTTTGTTTTCTTTTTCTTTGGGTTTTGTCAAATGGTCATAAATTGTAAGTTTGTCAAATCGTCTTTCCATTAGCAAGCATAGTTAATTGTTGTTGACATAGACAAGTAGACAGTTGTGAGCGGTGAACTTGTCTTGGTATCTTCTTGTTTTGTATGTAAGTAGGTCAAGTAGACAAGAAGCCAGTGATTGGCTGTGAGGAGAGCAAGACAATTAGCTAGGGATTGGCGTTGTCTATGATTTTATTAGTCTATTAGCCTTGTTGTGAGAGCTTATTTAATAAGCATGCATATATAATTGAGCCAATTAGCCAGGGATTGGTTATAGTTGGGTCATAGTTTGTTGTCTAATCGTTTGTGGAAGAAAGGAGTCAAAATTACCAGAGATTGGTATTTCTTGAGAGTTAGGAATTTAAATTCAGAAAATATATAATTTTGTAAGACAGGTTAAGGCGGAATTGTTTGATCATAAATATGGTCAAATAGATAGACAAAAAGAGGATTGTAGAAGACGAGTAGACTGTGAGGTTTAACGGCTAACGAATAATCAGTAAGACAATTTGTCAATGTGTGTAGGCGGATGGAGCCGGTGTAATCAGCCATGTATGGGCTGATTTGTGAAGTCAAATAGACAATGTTATCTTCCTGTGATCGTGAACAATCTTTAATTCTTTTTACGTAGTTAGGTGAGCCAAAGATTGGCATTAGTATTTTGTTATTCAATCTATTGGTATGATACAAATTGAGGTTATTCTATGATTTAACCTAACTATGATTATTTAATAGTGATTGAGGGATAACAAAATTATTTGGAATTGTTTTTGTAGTCAATTGTTAAATGGTCTGTGTAGGTGTTGGTTGTCGTTGTAGTCTAATTGTTTGTGAGAGGTAATTGGGAGTTAAGGAGTTAACCATGGATGTGGTTTATGTATGTGAACAATGGACAAATTGACATGCAAATGAGGTGACCAAGTACTTGGAGGATATTTGGCAAACTGTCCAAGTATATTTAAGGGATAGTTTGGTTGTTGTTGTTAGTTGAGATGTCAAGTAGTTAGCTTGTTATAGTATAGGAGATAGGATATCGTTTAAGTTTGGATTAGAAATTTGGAATTAAAGTAGAAATGTCCAATTGACAATTAGGTCATATAGAAGCCAAGTGCTTGACCAATTGACATTAATTATGAGTAATTAGGAATAGGTTATGGCTTTTCCATACTATTAGAGTGTCCAGTCCAATTGATAGAATAGTTGATTTATATGGACTGTGAGAGTCTAACTTGTTGTAAAATGGACCAATTGACTCGTTGTTGAGGGAGGATGGAGCTGAAGAAAGAAAAAAGCTGTCTAATTGACTAGAGCATAATTTACAGGAATGAACTTTAACTTTTGCATACTTTGCATAACTGTGACAAATTGGCCTTACAGAATTGTGATTTTGCATAATTGTATTTGTAGTAATTAGACTAATTAATTAGCTACTAGACCAATTGACAATGGATTAAATTGAAGAAGTAATTAAAGAATTGCAATTGTATGTATGTAGCAATATGTATATATTATATGTGGGATGATTAAGTCGATAGAACAGGAGCCATGACTATTTAACATACCCTTCACAAATTGACATTAGAATTCTAGTATAGGATTGGGACGTCATGTCATATGTTTGCATTCATGGGAATTGGACGGAATACTAGGATAGGCTAGAATTTGATTACACATTCCTTGAATCAATTAATGAAATTAATCTTTTATTTCTTTAATTATTAAAGTGAGTGAGTATCCTACGTTAAAAGTGACCTTAGATACAACATGTTAGACTAATTGACCATTCCCCATTAAAAGAACCACCACTAGGGAATTCCTTGGGTTTTGTTCGCCAAGCTTTTCCAACACTACAATATCGCATGTTCTTTTGTATGACGTGGGTTTGCTTTAGCATTATAATGACCTATTCCCTATACTCATGATTGAGTATAGTTCAATAAATTCCAACCATCCAACATTGAGGTTATGTCTAATATATTTGTGAAAGGAGAGATACATTGTGATTGAGAAATAACATCTCTTACCACTTTTGTGGCTCAACTTGTTATTTCTCATAATGAGACTCTCCCTTCACATTCCCTAGTTTGTTCACTCCACCTTGTTGTTAGTGTATGCTATTATGTGGTAGGTTTGTTCCAAAACAACATAAATCATATACTAGTGTTAAATTTGTCTCAATTAGGTGTCATTTCCTTAGAACTAAATTGTCTTCTTAATATTCTTGGGCCTTACTAATTAAAAGGTGAAGACACCCATTACTAACTAGAGCCCCATCAACAATCAATAGGGTGTCTCAAATTCAAGAGAGATTGGGATTCATTTCCTTTTTTCAAAATATGACAAATGTCCATCATCTTGTGTTCCATGGGGTCATTGCAAGAAACACTATGTATTTTCTATAGCGTTTTGGCAAAATCTAGAATCTAGACTCGGAGTACTATGAATACTACAAGTACTAAGTTGCGAAACTATCACAATTGCAGATTGGAAAAATCAATGGTTGAAAGTACCAATGCAAGTACTATGGACTACTTGTGAGTACTAAAACTATTTTGTGAGAAAAAAAAGATAGATTGTCAGTGAAAATAGATCCAATGAGGTATAAATTAATAATGAATATAAAATCATGAATAAAAAACCACTAAAAATTGGCCATTTGTGAGGACTTGATGGTGATCAAATTTCACCAAAAAATTGAAGTTGAAACCATCTTTAATGTTCATAAATGCTTGTGCAAAGGAGCTCTATTTGCATGGGCCTAGAGCACATAAAATAATGTATTTTTAGATGCCCTTTAGTAGGCATATGCTCACCTAGTATGGGAATAGACCACCAAAATTTCAACTCTAGATCATTCAATTTGGGTACTCTCAATGTAGTGAACACCCCTAAATCTCAAAGTGTGACAAATGAACAAAATTTAAATTTAAATATAAAATGATTTTTTTTAATTTCTAAAAAATAAAGGATCTTATTACCATCAAGTTAGACATCTCCTATAAATTTTTTTTGTTCATTGAATTTGTGCTTCAAAATTTAGAGCTGGTAATAACAACATCACTCCAATTGTGATGGAGAATAGGACTGGTGTTTCTTGCAATGATCCCATGGCATGCCTAGGTACCAAAGTGCCATGACACATGTCCTTCACCTCTAGTGACTCTAAGTGAGTAGTTTGGAAGACTCTAGACATTGGACATGGGCCCAACCCAACTTTTGGCTTTCCAAATTCATAACAATTTCAATTCAAGTAATAAAATTATCAAAGTTTTAGCAATCCCCATCATTTCTATCATTGCACCTTGGAAAATATTTGCTCTACCTCGCACTACTCAAATCATGTTGAGAATTGCTGATTTGATTGGTTACAGGTGCCTTCACCTTAATGCTCAAGCTTCTTGCTCACAAACTAAGTACTTGCGTTGCATCCAATCTTCGAAAACTCAATCCCTTCAAATAGATAAGGTAGAACAACGCAATGCCATCAGTCACCCAATTCCAACATCTATTAATTGGACCCTCCCATTTGCCTTAATCCTTAACAATCCTTTAGCATCATGACAATGCACTTGGGAGAGGGGACACATTAGGGTGCAGTTTAGCATGGGTCTACCTACTGTAGGCATGCTTTCCCAATTTCATCCCACACAAACTTTGGAAAATCACAAAAACTTCATTTCTTGTCAGAATGTCTTCATTCCACTTGCAAAATGGCTTCTCTGTTCCCACCTTTTCTATATCGGAAAACTACGTGAGTTGACAGATGCCTTGTCCAAGACAAGGTACCTGTAGTAGATAGCAAAATAATGTGGGTGGTAATAGGCTGATCTCCCTTGTTACTTTTGTGAGACTGAGCACATGAGGCTTCTCTGACCTTGAAGAATATTTCCTACCAATCTCCGTAAATGCTGATAGAATCCAGCAAGCCATGCCAATGGAACGTAAGTTCACTTGTAAGATCATATTTGAATTGGTACTTACCATTGATGCTTACTTGTAAGGTTAAGCACAACTAAACTTCTTACTGCGACAACAACAGAGACTTCCAAATTCCATTGTTCCAAGAAATTTAGCCACTCCGCAAGTGAACGTACACACCCATTCCTGCTGGCCATGATCCAGCCTAAATTGCAGGCAAGTGAGGCTAGCCAGGTCTTGGTGGCCTGTCCATCTCACTCAGGAGCTGCGATTGTTCACCGAAGTTAGCTACTAAGTTAGTGTACGTTTGGATTACCATAACTCTCCCTCCCTCGTCCTCAGTCTCTCTTTTACAGAACTTTGATGCTCTAAGTTATGGACCATTTGTATTGCATCTGTGCTCGGGTGGTAGGTTCATCTACCTTACCCAGGCCTCCTCACAATTGCAAGCTCTCATTGTGTGCATTTCAGGTGAATTGATGGGAGGAACTTAATGGTGCAGGTGGAGGGAGGGAGGGACATGGCTTGCAGTGATCCCAGAACAGGTTCAGGGAAATTAGTCAAATGTTCATTTTTGGAAGATTTTTTTGGAATTTAACACTGAGGGCATAAAAAATTAAGTAGAAATCGAGCGAAATTTAGCCAGTTTGGGGATCCCTGTCACATGGCAGTGAGGCAGGTCTATACTGGGTTGAATGTACAGACTGGAACTTATTGTACTGGACATTCATTCTGGGAGACAGATGGAAGGGCAACTTAAGTTACTAGTGCACATTGATGGAAGGGACTTGACTACGCGGATGAAGGACCAGTGGAATGGGGACTTCTTATTATTATAATACCTTAATTAAGTGGTGGGGGGGCAACATTGGTTCAAAAAGGTCATGGACCATCATGGGATTATGTGAGTTGAACGTCCTTCTTCTTATTTTGAACAAATGAAATGGAATGTCATCAATCTCTTTTTGGGACACAAATGAAAGCCAGGAAGTCAGAGTAGTCATTTGAAGTCAAGGCTTGCACATGTCTCCCCCTAGTCAAAGGCAAATGCAAAAAGATCAATTCTAATTTGTAGTTGCTTAGTGTCTTGTGATCTTCACCTCTCCTACCATGCTCCACACACCTCTCCAGTGATTAGGGGCCTCGAAAATCCATATTTGGATTCAAAATTTCAAAATTTTATCATGGTTGGCAAATAAAAAACTTTAGTGTTTTTGCTAGCGGTTATAACACAGACTTTGAATGACTACTTCAACGTCCTAGCAAATGAAAGTAATTCATTTGGAGGAAAAAGAATAACATTGGTTGAACTTCTCTTTTTGACACAAATGAAAGTAATTCATTGAAGGGAGGAAGTAGAATACAACTATTGTCAGTCCAAAATGGACTAGTGAGTGGAAACAAATTGATTGAACCTTCTTGAAACATGAAGTGAAAATTCTTTTTGATAGCAAAGTGCCAACCTTGTCCCCAAACATTTTTTCCAAACATATTAGTCTAGTGCAAGATCATTGGAAAATGGTAGTTTTTTGTGTTTTTTGAACACACACACACCAAATGACCTTGGGACTTTAGGGGATAACATTGTATATGACAACTTATATGAATAGTTTACTATATACAATTATTGCATCTAAAAATAATTTACTAAGTATCTAAGTGTGCATCCTACTATTGAGATTGATTAAGGATTACAAATTCCTTCAACAAGTAATTTTTGCACAATGCATAAATAAATTGTTGATTGATTATATATATAATGTCAAAGAATACAAGGTAGCTTAGGGTGGATACCTAAGTAGTAAGTCTCAATTCCTGTTGAATTTCTAAATTTTGGGTGAGAGCTCAAAACCAAGACTTGTACTTCCACATTGAATTCCAAATCTCAAGTCACCAAGACCCTAAGTGCCCAAGGCATCATATTTAATTGATGACTAAACTTTGAAGTTAAATAAAATCTTACGAAGGTGCTATTTTAAGTATTAAGTACTTTTAAGAGTCTATTTTCAGCATCAAAAATCTGATTTTGAAAGAAAAAAAATTGTACAAAGGTGTACATTGCAAATCTTTATTTTATTTTTGTGCCAAAGACTCTTGAAGATGAGGCTACAATACACTAGAACTTTAGTCAGAAATCACATTGGAAATTCATTCTAGAAGATTGTAGTGTAGATTTTGAGAAGTTATAAATTTATCATTATTCATATTGTTGGATCACAATTAATGTTGGTGGCTTGTTTCTTCTTCATGTAATGTCCGTTCCCATTAATATTTTTTCTAGAAAAGTTACACATACTAGTCTAATACATGTCATTAAAATTTCATATCAATCCAAGAAGGATACAAGTGATTGAAAAGCATTCTAGTAGATTGTACAATTGAGATTTCTTTACCTAAGTGACATTTAGACTTATAACAACACTTCAAAAACAATGATGTTTTTAACCCCAAAAGACCCAAATGGGGGCATTTAGTGGTTTTACACCCAAGTCAATGAACCCTTTTTCCAAAGCACAATCATGGTGTGGTACTACCACATCATTCAGTTTCCTCTTCCAGTGAGATTTCAAACTTCAAACTTCATGCTGCATAACTTATATCTTACTAGAGTGGAGTGCAGCTGAGCATTTGGCATGCCAAATAAACAGAAGTGGTCAGACATTTTTTCACCACAAGGGCACAGCGTATCGTATCATCCATTATCAACTTTGAACTCTAGTGCTTGTCATTTCTAAGTTATAACTTAACTTAAAACAGGCAGCTCTGAGGAGCAAGTGCGGATGACAATTTCCAGTGGAGTCTCGCTCGAAACTGAAGTGAAGTGAGGTGAAGTAATTCCAGAGTCACAGACAGACTAAGTTACACTGTGCGTTAAGTTAAGTAAGTTTACTTATCATACTGGGAGTCTCCCATCTTCTTACATTCATCAATACAAGATTGAAGCAGAGGCGGAATGGCAAATCAAGTGCCACTGACACCCTAGTATTTGAATTGCTGCACACATTTATGAAACTCCTGGGCATCAATCATGTGCTAAGGTCAACATGAATGAAGGGAGGGGACTGAGGGGTATTAATAAGTTATCTTATATTCAATGAAGGACGAAGGATGGAGGGCCAACTTCATATAAGGGAGGCAACCCATTTCCAGCCACTTAAGCAGTTACACCTATCTGGAGGGCAAGTTTCTTGGAGGGGAAATTTTTCCAGTGTGCAAAAATAGAGTTAAGAAGGTTTTCATAATTTTCCAGATTTTTATATTACAAAACATAATTACTATGAATTTTTTGAGTGGAAGATTCCGTTCCTCCCACTCCAATCATGTAGATCTTCATGTTTCCTAGAAGGCTTGGTTGCAAAATCCACCCAAGAATTGAGAGTGTTGTAAAACAATCACAATGTGCCACAACTGCACGGGGAATTATGTTATAATTAATCATTGTCATCTCCTCTTGCACAGAGAGAGACCGGTCTATATTGCCAAAAGGAGGTGGTGATAAAGAATGGGTTCCCTCCCTTAAGCTTAAACTTAGTAGTAGCTTCTTTCTTGCAGTGAAGGTTCCTCCTTTATTTGTGTAAAAAAACAAAACAAAAAACTGAGTAGTAGCTACTGTTGGTAAGGTAACTAAGGGAGGCAACCCATTTCTAACCACTTAAGCAAATACATCTATGGGTAGAACCTCTCTTAGTGCACCCTCCCTTGGTGTATAATATGCATTAAGAGAGTTTGAAAACAGGAGGTGGCCTATGCCCATCATTCAAGATGAAAAGACATGTGACACATGCTTCAAGATTAAAAAAAGACAAGTGATCCTATGACTTCTCTAAATGCATAAACCTCTCTTAGTGCATAGTCTCGACATGATGCACTAAGGGAGGTTTTACCTATATATGAAAGGGAGGATTCAACACTAGGGAAGTTTTCCCATGCGCAAAAATAAAGTTTAGAAGGATTCCATAATTTTTCAGATTTTTATTTCTCAAAAATATAATTTCTATGAATTTTTTAGCTAAAGATTTTGTTCCACCCATATTGGTCATATAGATTTTCTTATCTTTGACTAAGGATTATTTGCAAAATCCAACAAGGGGGGGTTGCAATATTGAGAGTCTTGTAACCAATTATGATGCACCATAGCTATGCCGGAAACTATGCCAATATGAATCATTGTTAACCACCTCCTAATCAATATTATTTCACCTTGTGTTGCCCAAATTGGAGAGTGATTAGGAATGGGTTGTCTCCCATACACCTAAAATTGTACAAATAAGCAATTCAACATGGTTTCCATTATTATATTGAAAAACTTTTTGTACACTCTTATTGATGGTCGAAAGGAGATTTTAAATTCTCCGTCTTCAAATGCATTTTTTAGACACTATATGAATAAACAATGAATTTTCAAAGTGTTGAAAAGTGGAATTTCTTACAAATGACTATAGACTCTCATAAACAATGGAAATACATTTTTAGCAATAATCTAGAGTGTGCGGTTTCAAAAAGCAGTCGAAATTGGATGTAGTTACTGTAGTGAAATTGCCATGAGTTGCTTGAATTTGTAAACCATCGGAAAATTGTGGATGAAACTTGTTGACAATTAGAACACGCATTATCAGTTGCCAAATTATCAATTTATTCATTGCAGTTGCTGTAAATTAGAAAAGTGTAGAATTCTACTGGACACTGAAAGTTCTTCAAAACCTCTGTAAGTTACTTTATTTTTTGAGTAAAATCTCTTTCAATTTCCAAATTAATGCTAGATTCCGTTTCATTGGTTTAAATGAATGCCAAACTGTCATTCAAATTTCAAGGGAAAAGACTCCAAAGAATTGTCAATTGCCCATTATAATCTAATAAATGAAGTTTTTTTTAATGAGGTACCGGTAATCATTTGCAAAAAGTAACACCCATGGAGGTGACTGCCTTCCATTGATTGATAAGCTTATTAATTTACTCTTGCTCATCACTTAAAACGGAGGAGCTGAGTCAACCTAACTTTGATGTAGACGTAGACATAGACGTTGTGGTTTGGACATCACCATCCTGCTGGCCAATTCAACGACCTACGGCCAGCCAGCACTGTCTTTGTGACACAAAGATTTGTCTTTGTGTGGTTTTACATTGACTGAAGTTTCATTTTATGAGGGGGCTATAATTTTAATTTGTACCAACCTGCAAGGACCTGGCGAACTTCATTTTTAATTTTTTTTTAATTTTTTTTTTTGCATTCATTGGTATACCTGTATAACTTAACTAATGCAATACCCCAGGTCAGTCAACTTGGCTGTGGTTGACAAAATCTAGGGCAGTGATCTGAAACTGAACTTTCATGGACAGATGTTAACTTATATAAAGTATGACCATGAATAATATTCATCTCCTCCTTGAAGTCCTTGGTGAAATTGAATTGACTATTTTAAGATTGAAGGTGCAGAAACAAGTGCACCAATGTTTGGGGAGAATCGCCAGTTAGGGTAGAAGGCTCAAGAATGGCACATCTAAAGAGAAAAACAGATGTGTGGAAGAAACTGTTTGTCTAATGACTTCCAATTGTTTTCAGTAGACAGAGAAATGGAAAATAAACAAACTGCAATTTAAATTGTAATTTTCTGAATTAGAATGAATTAGATACGATTTTCCAAAGTGAAAAGTCTGTAGGTTGTTGGTAATGTTCATAGACTTTAGCAGTTATGAATTATCATGTGCCTTTGAAAAGAGCAGATCGGTCCAGAAATAGATGAAGTGGGTGCTCACTATGTTCAAGAAAGTTCCATAATGCCGGAATAGAGTGTCCTAAATAGAGTAAGAGAAATTTGTACCCTGAAATTTATATTTATCATTTCTTTCTTATTGTCGTCTTGAATTCTATGTTCACAATTAAATGATGCATTCATGATTAGTGAATCACACATAATAATAGTCCAAAAGCATTGCTTATTGTCCTAAAATCATACACTTGCAATCACATTTTCCTACCTCAAAAAATGGTGTCCATTTCAACAACCACATGCTCTGTACATGGGTTGCTTCTAAATGCCTGCTCCATTTAAGGACCTTCTACCTTAGTGCATTGTTAGCCGGTGGAATTAGGACACCCCTGTTTGCAATTTAAAAACATTAGAAAAAAATTTGGTGAATTTTTTTACAAAATTTCTATTTGGAGTAAAAAATTGAGAAAAAAATGGATACAATATTTGAAAAAATGGTTCACATGTGGGGTTTGTAGGAAAATTGTTCATCCCCCCCCCAAATCCTGAATGTTGAAGTCCAAATTCGGTAATTAGAGAGGAAGTGGACCTTTTCAATAATTGCTAGGAATTTAATTGAATTTATGTGAATGAACTAAAAGTTAGGATTGGCAAGTTAGGATTCATATCATCTTCCAATGGGTTCAAGTAATCATTTGATAAGGTAACTCAACCTATGACAAGCACAAATCTGGACATGCCTATTGTAGTCCCAAACATTCTTCTAGTGTACACATGTCTTGTAAAATGTACCACGCAAGAAGAAGTGGGACTACATTAGGATTGTCCAGAGTCCTGCCTGTCATAGGTTGAGTTACTTTAACACAAGATAAGAGCATCTGCAATGTAGCCAAGAACAGGCGTAGTATTGGCATTGTAGAGGGTGCTTTGGCATTTCTAATTAAAACCTGGCTCCAATGCAACTGTTAAGGGGCCCTCCACTTCCACAGCCTTGGTATGCAACCGCTCGGGATTGGCAAATTTGCAAAATGTGAAGGGTCCGCGAGTGATCCCTTGTAGAAATAGTTATTATTGTCAACGATTTTTAAGCATTGGTATGTGTGCTAATCAATTCTACCTTCCCTTATTTCTATGAAAAGTCTCCTTTCACTGTAGATTCTTTTCTTTCTTTCTTTTTATAGTATGGAAAAGTCCATTTGATGTTTGGATTACTGGCTTTGCATTGGGTCAATTTTTCCAAAAAAAATCCGGCATTGTGTAGGCCTCATGGAATGGCTCGCCATTTGTCTTTATAGGGCTTGTATGCTGAGTATGCATTGCAGATGCTCTAAGGAAAGTATACCCAAAACCAACAAAATAAGAAACCTATCCTAGACTAGTCACTCAAGAACTTCAAGGCATGTCAATATGGTGCATTGAAGTGCTATCAGGATAATTTGGTGCCAACCTCTGTGCCAACTCAATATCTAAATGATTAGAAAAATGATACTGAAATGGTCATTGTTGTCAAAATGGCATCAAACTAAGGTAGGTTGGCCCAATCGTCTTGATTGTATGTACTTGAATCCTATGTGTAGGGATATAAAATTTTTAACTAATAGGATAAATCAATGTAGTATAGTGGTTGTCAACCTTGGCAAACTTCTAGGAGCTATGATAGTCTACTCTAAATCTGCTCGTCTTCTAAAGATTGTCCCTAGCCAGGTTCTAAAATGGACATTAACAAGTTGTAAAATGCATATGTATAAAGCATTGAATGTTTTGTCAATATGTTAGAGCGGCTTAAAATTTGTCAAACGTTCCTTTATACTCTGCTAGTTGATGGAATAAGAGCCAAGGTGGGTTCATTTTTGAAATGTTTACCTGTGTTCAAAAAAACTTTTCTTCCCTGACTTTGAATGCTTATATTTTTCAATCTGTACGGTCAAACTTGATAAAAATTTTACCACATGATCTCATACAAGTATAGTACAAGATCCTATGGTTGGATTTTTGAATTTTGAAATTTTTTCTTTCTTAAAAGAATGCAACAGAAATGGCAATTTCAAGTGATTTTTGTCAAAAAATAGGCCTTGGTCCTGTAGGAGTTTAGTTTAGTAAAGATCACATTTTGGAACCCTATCTATTACTTTCTACATGCTGCAGTGCTTGTTTATGGTGAAGCCATATCTTTTTTCAGACTGCACATGTGTGGGTTTTGTAAGGCCTACGATCAAGAAATAGATACCTATGGCAGAATTCTTTAGAAATTCATAAGTAATTCAAAAATGCTCCGAAAAATATGAAACCACTTGGGTTAGATTCCACATCAATTTTTCTTCAAGTGAAAAATAAGGAAAAATATTTTCGTGCATCGAAGAACCATCGGAAAGGCCGACCAGCCCTTAAACGCACGGTTTATGAGCAGACTACCTTATGGTCAGTCTGGTTCTTCTTGCTGTGACAATTGCTTGCAATGAGCACCAAATTTCAAAACAAGGGAAATCGTATTTTGACATCCACCCATACTGTAAGTTAATAAAGGCTTTGTAAATAGGTTTCAGACCAAACTCTGCCAGGCTACTGTTCTTCATTCCTCTGGCTGCAGCAAAAAATAAAGTTTCCACCATTTTTTTTTTGACACAAATGAAACGAAATTCCATTGCAAAAGGAGAAATACAAGCAAGCCAGCCACAAGAAGTTTCCACCATTTTCAAAATAGGAAATCTAAGAGCATTTCAATCCATAGAAATTGATGTCATGCATTTACAATGATATTTTATATCATAATTGCACATAATGACAAATGCCTGGATGAAACTTAACACCAATGAAAACATCAATTTCAAATTCAAACCATATTTACTGTCTTGAATTACCCAAATTAACCCTGAAACGTCACAGGCAATTCCCCACCTCACCTAATCAGGCTCCCTTTCAGTGCTTTTTCAAAAATTGTAACATTTATGTAAGAGTAAACATCTCAAGTCCACAGTCTCACAATTTATCCCCAAGCCCAGTGAGCCCAGTTAAGACAAAAATTACCTCAAAAAACAAAATTTATTGCCAAGCCAAACACAATGACAACTGGGAAACGCCCAAACAGTACATGCCATGTGCAGATGTCCGGAGTCTCCTTCCCATACCAAGATGCAAGATAGTGTTGCAAGTCCTCCTCCTCTCTGCTGTAGCCGTGGAGCTGCAGACAGAGAGAGAATAAGTTCCAACCATTTCAGTTTGCAACTTGACTTGTATCAGGCTCCAGTCCCCCACTCTCATCTCTGCCAGTCACTTAGAATCACAAATAGCCTATGGTCACGAAATATGCACAGTGAGAGAGAAAGGAAGAGACAAGGGTATACAGCAGTATAAGTTAGTAGCTCTACTGTCAGAGCTTCGGGAAGCGAGCATGCGGCTACAGTACATGTATACTATGTTATTACATACTTCGTCGTCTTCGTTCCGGTTGGGAAAACCCTTCAATCTATAGTAGCTTAAGCTCAGACTTCTTCTGTCGTCTTCTTCTTCTACGTTGTCGCCGGGGGGAGCCAGGGAAGCTCAGGGCGTGTTTCCCAAGGCGGAGGAAGAATATTATATGCGACAGTACCATTTACTGGACCCAATGATGGAATGGAGTGGTGTTTGAATGGGAAACCCAAGCTCCATACGTGCAGCCATTGTTGCAGCTGAGGTAGCTGAGCTTCGGGGAGGGCCGGGTGTTCAAAGCTCTCATCACTGAAGCAGCAAATGTTAACTTAGTTCGCAGTACTTACTTAGCTGTATAGATGCTTTTATGAGAAGTGTGCACACTTCGCAGCTTGTATGAGCAGCAAAGAAGCGGGCTGGGCGGAGGTGTTCCCAAGCTGGTTAACAGCAGCAGCCAGGGGCGGGGGTGGGGGGAGGATATATTAATGCGCGCGGGGGGGTAATGGCGGACAGTGAACTACGTGGGCGGCGTTTCCAAGATGGGTGGGGGTCGGGTGGGGTCCAAGATTGTCGTGTGGGGAGTGATCGAGAGTTTGCGAGCGAGCGTCAGTACTGTCAAGCTTCAGTAAAGGATTCGATAGACTCTGTTTTCGCAGCTGCAAGTTTGGGTTTCCGAAGAAAGGGTTAAGTGAAGTGCTAGCTAGCAGTTGACAGCAGAATGATCAGCATTGGCTTCGCTCTTGAAGCAAAGATCGACTGCAATGTGTAGAAAGATTAAGAGCAAGATCCCGAGTTAGCAGAGGGGATAGTTGTCATTACTTTGGTTGGGGTCCTCCAGAAGAAGAGCGGTAATCTTCGCTACTTCTTGCACACTGTGGTGTAGGGACGCCTATGCATTTTGGTAGTTTTGTTTTAATGCGGCATGCAGGGTCCCTGCATTGCTGCGTGGGGTTGATGCCTGAGGAAAGTTTATGCAATGGGGTACACATGAGGTTTGGCTGCCACCAATGCGTGCAGGATTGATTTCATTGCTTCGACGTTCTCATGGCACCTCAGTTTCACTAGAGAATAACAGCAGTAGGTACAGATTCGACCCCAGATTTGTGCACAATGCGAAACCATGGATGGGAGCTTCCGTATCATCCTCTCCAGGTAGGATAATGTTTCGCTTACCTTGCTCTAAACCCTGCATTGAAAGCTCTTCACTAGTGCTGCTTATCTTTGAAAGGGTATGATGGCTACTTTCTGGCCAAGGTTTATCATTATTAAGAACACGAGGTCGTCTTTCTGGATTTCTATCGAGAATGCACCCCTTTTTTTAGTACTATTGAATCAGAAGTCGCATGCTGTGAGGTTCTAAAACTGTAACAGAAACTTACATTATTGAGAGTAGTAAGACATAATACCTGTGATGGCTCGTGTTGAGTTTGAGAAGTCGATTGGATGTGCTGAGGAGTTGATTGGTTTTGAGAATTAATAGACAAATTTCGAAGATGAGAGTTGCGATACATGCTGAAATGGCGCATTCGGTGAATATGACTTTAAATGGTTTTGAAATTATGTGAAATGTGTGAGGAGGTTTGAGGTTTCCGTGAATTAGTCTCGACGTTGATGTGGAGGACTGACATTGCCTGCTGTTTGATGTTTCGAACAGACGGTGGCGGTTGCTGTGTTTTCGGGGATTTCGTTCTCCTTCTATGTCTTTTTCATACCTTTCGTTGGAAGTAGTGTCCTCAAATTTCATATCTACGCAGTCTTTACCCCGGTGGTGAGTGGTGACTTGAATTCCATGAAGACATCTTGGACAGAAGCAATTTTCTGAATTTCATGGAACTACATGTTTGACAATGGGAAAGGTGCAAATATTGTGATGAACCCAAATCAGTGTTTCACACAATAATGTTAACCTCTTAAGCTTTTAAAACGTCCAAATGAGTCCGCTTCCTTACCTTTAGTAGTTGAAATAATTACTTAGGATGGTTCAAGGATTTGAAGGGAGCAAAATGTGTCAATAGAACAAATAAATCATATCTTACATTTTCAAGTGTTTGGAATGTTAATATAATCAGCTGACAAGCAGCTTCCAAGGGGGACTTCTTCTTTTGAGCTTGTGCACTTAGGGGTTCATAGTGATACCTTGTAACCTACCTATACTATTTAGTTTAGACAGTAACACTACTGTTTGCAAACTGATATTGAGTGTGGCAACATGCAGGTCCTGGCCGTCTTTTTTCTTTATGTGAGATGCGCTGGATGTGACCCAGCTGATTCAGGGGTCCACCAGTCCAAACGCGCTGTGAAGGAGAAGCAGCTGAAGGCCAAGAACTTAGCCCTGGGAAATATTGAAACTTGCTATGAACATCCACATGAAGAGTCTGAAAGAAATTCAGAATCCACCAAAAGTTCGAAATTTGGTGCTTGCGTTTGGTTGTGTCTCCCATTCGCGCTATGCAAAAAGGATGATTCGGCCAAGCCCAATTCTGGGGAACAATTGCTCTACTGCAGCATATGCGAAGCGGAGGTACTTATGGCCAAGCTTTTATTATTTTACGTTTTTTTTGTTTTATGTTATTGTTGTATAAAGTGGTGCTGCTGTCAAGCACTACCATTCTGAAGCGAGATTGATCAGAAACGCATTGTCTTCGTGTACCTCAAATGAGAATTCAGGTGCTGAATGTTGGTATCAAAAATATGTCGATCATGAATCGAAATTTCCACCTCAGATTAACCATGCAATACTTAATGTCACTGTCATCACCTAAAAAAGCAGAGATTTCATGGTTTTAAAATGACTAATTCGATATGATATTATTATGCAAAACTGGTAATGTGCAAGACGGATGCCATGAAACGTAAATCTACACCTGCTCTAGTTTTTTAGAGTTTCTAGAGCTATGTGCAGTTGGAGGTCTCTATTTTGGTGCCCAGAAATCACGCCAATGTAACGAAATTGACGTTGCAAAATATATTGCAAACTAAGGGAGAGAAAATTTCCGATCACCCGAATCAATGAATACCATCGTTTAAGTACAAGTAAATTTGAAACAAAAGAAAGTCCCCATATTAACCATTCAAGAGTGCTACGAGAATTATGGAGTTCATTTTGGGTTTTTGCATCCTGAAATCCTCAGTTAATTTAACACCAATGCACGTTAATTTATCCACATTCTAAACTGTGGTGTATTTGGCAGATATCAAGGAACAGCAAGCATTGCAGAGCTTGTGACAAGTGTGTGAATGGATTCGATCATCATTGTCGGGTATTGATCTCCACTGCCCTTCGTGGAGGATTCTGTTAATTTTCAGTTCCTGTGACTAATTTTTGGTTTCTGGCCAAATTCTTATTTCGATAAAAAATATTGCACGATGATGCCTTGTCTGTGATGTTTGCGTGTCTAATGGTTGAAGTGTTTCTTGACAGTGGCTCAACAATTGCGTGGGAAAGAAAAATTACAGAACTTTCGTGAGCCTTATGATGGCCTGTCTCCTGTTGGTGAGCAGACTGATCATGAATCTGAGAGTCTAGAGCTTTGATTATGAATAGTTACACATTATAAAGTCGCCTCTAACAACTAAGTTATCAGCAAAATTAGAGTTTTCAATAAAGAGAATCTTCTCAATGATTCATGAGCTTTCCTTGCGTATCAAAGGGAGGACTCCATATGATCACGGAGAACATAAGGAGATCTCTCCATGAATGAAGGAAAAGAGATTTTGAAGCAATCTAATTTTACTGAGACTGAACACTCTTGAACTAATTTTACAGCATTGAAAAAGATGTGTCTAGCCATTATCGGACTGGTTTTGCAGTTGGCTATGTAAGGCCATAACATATTTTCTGAAAACCTCACAGCAGTGATTTGACCATTAATATTGCAGCTGATAATCGTTTGGACGACTGGAATCGGTGTCCTGTTTCGTTGCTTCTCAGAGAAGACAAGTTTTGAGGAAGAGATTATCCACAGACTTGGCAGCAGCTTCTCTCGAATATCTTACATCGTTGTAGTGGTATGTGTTTCAATGCCAAGTAGTTTTTCGTTTGGTCTGCCTCTAACAATCCAGCTAACCTTATGGATATGAGCTGTAACACAGAATTCACGATATCGTACACACGCGACACTAATGTTTAGAATATCTCGGTAGTTGTTTCTTATTGCTGATAATACATGTGAACATTAAATCCCAAGCGTAAGATTTTTGCCGCAGGTCTTAGACTGCCTCGTGCTCAATTTCCCACAGAAAATTCTTGAAGAAACTAAAGTGTGATTTAAATTCTCAGGTGTTCCTGTCCCTCCTGGCCATGTTGGCAACGATCCCGTTGTGTCAACTATTCTTCTTCCACCTCATTCTAATTCACAAGGTAAGCGTTTAAACTCCGCTTGACAGGTCCATTCATATTTCTCGCAATTTCAACTGTGTCTACGAATGCTATCCTTTGAAACGCTCCTCTGTGAGATTCTCATTAAAATCATGATCCAAATATTTTGAGTCAATGTTCCCTCCTGAAGCTGATTCAGTTCTGTCACTCATCTGTCAGAACTATTTCTTGCCAATTCAAAGCCTAAATTGACCTACTGAGGGGACTTGGGGCAGGGAATTACAACGTACGATTACATCTTAGCAGTACGAGAACAAGAACAAAGCCCAGAACAAGATCATGGAGAAGGTGATGGGTTCAACAGCTTGACCTCCTCACCTGCAAGCTCCAATATAACAGGAATTAGTGCCGGATTCAGTTCAGTGGGAGCTTCATCTCTGCACAGGGGTGTCTTCTGCACACCACCTCGAATGTTTGTTGAACATCAGCAGGTGCGAATCATGTTTCCATTCAGTGCCTGTGCACACATTAACGACACAGTAGAAAGTCTTTTATGTCGTGCTATTACTTTGTGTACTCAGCATAGTAGCCCCATGTTCATGGTTCCTCTAAAAAATTAACTTTGTTAAACCCTGCCAATTGTAACGCCATGTGAGACTGTTCCTAGCAAAAATTCTGCCAACTGTGATCTCACCATTAGACTTACAATATAGATGCAAATACATCTGCCTAGTTCCTTGCATCTCTTTGGTGACTCACATTCTGGTTTGGATGATGGAACAGACGGTTCTGGCCTTCAGTGGAGACTTGGAGTCGAATCCCGGCCCAACGAGAAGAGCAACAACAAAATCTGTAACTGGACCATCACCTTCCCAGCCTCACAAAAAAGTCTCAGTGGGGATCAACCCTTGGAAACTGGCACGAATGAACCCCGAGGAAGCCACCAAGGCAGCAACTCAAGCTAGTGAGAGTCGAACTTCCACCTTGGTGTACACCAAAGGCTCCTCCCAAGTCACAGAGGCAGAAGACAGCAGTCTGGAGAGCTCTCGAAACGTGAGCGGGGAGATTACCATAGTCGGAAACAGACGATTCAATCGCAAAAAGCCTGATCTGGCTTACCTCACAGGGAAGGAGAGGTGGCTGCTAATGAAAGACAGACGGGGTAAGAATGTGGTTACGAGTAATAGGACAGGAATTTTAGGCATTCCTGAATCTGTGGTGCTTCCTCTTCCCAATGGATTCCGGTGTAGCCCCAGTCGATTCTCTGGTGGGCTCGCCTCTTACCCTGGAAGCTCCTATCCAGGTCAGCTTCCATCTTTCAACCTTTTTTTTCACATCCTTCGATTTCTGCCTCTACTTTCATTATGATTAGAATGTTAAAAGGAATTTTTGCAGGTTTCAATCCTATTGTTTCAAAACCAATAGTACGGAAAGCTAATATCGCTATTAGTTTTCATAATGTTTTTTCAATGACCGTCAAAAATATATTAATATTTTTGTAATGATTTAGTATAATACCATGCAATGTATTTGCAACTATTTGAGATTGCAATAGCTTGTGCAACAGTTTAGGGATAGATATGCATTGGTTCCGCGCCCAAGACTTTTGCAACAATTTTGCAGCACTTTTGCGATAGACCATTAGTTTTTAGCGAAGTACGGAACCACTACAAAACCATTGCAAATTATTGATGATGTGTTGCAATAGTTGCTTCCTGTTGTAGTGAATCAATCGGTTTGAATTCTTTTCATTGGTTTACAACACTCTAACAGTCGGTTCTCCCAAACTTGTAATCCAGGAAGCTCGTACCCTGGGAGTCAAATGGCCTCTCCTGATCTGTTCCAGGAATCTCCGGATCTTCGAACGCTTGTCATACCCAAACCACCTGCGGATATTGTCAAACCATCAGAGGATTTGATATCCAAAGTCCTGTTGCCGAGACCAGAGAAAGATGGCTACGAAGCCTCAGCAGGCGAGAGTGGCGATGAGAAAAATTCTGGGCATTTGTTGCTTTGCAGAAGCACCCTTGATACTGCGGTCGTGACCCCAAGTGAGAAAGTTGCAGTGTGGGAGGATGGTACCACGGATGGAACGATTGTGAAGCCGAGAAAAAGTACAGGCTCACGGAGTTTGGGTTCTCGAGGCTCCAGAAGCTCCAAAGGAGAGAGCAGTACTGGAGGTGGGTAAAAGGGTTTGAGATTTTGAAAATAGATATAATCAGCACCTCCCTGACTCTCACTTTTCCACTACGTTTTCAATAAAATTAGTTTGTTTCAGCAACATTTAGACAACAACTTCAAGAAATTTTCCAAAAGGCTCCAGTCTCCCTATGGTCATTGTGATCATACAGAGACCTTTTCATGATATATAGGAGGCCATTGTTTGTCACTGTGTCCATAGGGAGACCTCTTGAACCATGGAGAAATTTCTCTATATGATCTAATCGAAAAGCTCGTAAATCGATAGAGTTATCCTTTAAGTGCGGCAAAAGGGGGTTGCGGATCCTGCGATAGTAGAAAGGAGGGTGGCAGATGGTGGAAATCTCTGGATTCTTAGTGGTGAATACTACTACAACTCGGATAATTTGCTGAAATCCATGTTGTGAGTCAGTGAGGAGCTTCTATGCCCTGTTAGTTTTGAAAGGACACTTTTATTGCTGTTTCTATTGTATTTGGCTAAGTAGAATTCACCCCCTTCAGCAATGCTTTTCAGCAACGTTTGAACATTGCTTATAATACAAGAACGCGATTCCAAAGTTGACACTCAACGCTTCTGCTAAACCGTGTCAAATGGAGCTAAACCGTGTCAAATTGGAACATGTTTGCTGAAAAGCTTTGTCATGTTTGCTGAAAAAAATTGCTCGGTTCAAGCATGTTCCACACGCTGTATGTAGCTATAAAGGTTTATTACTGAAAAACGTTGCTAAACTCTTCAAATTCTAGCTGTGTAAGGTTGTCTTCATTAGAAACAGTTGTAAAACAACTGACTCCAGTTGAACTTGAACGCAGGAAGCTCTGGATCCCGAGCAGAGGCTAACATTCTCAAGCACGTAAGAAAAGAATGGCCTGAGCTTCGAGACCGACTGTCGGTCTCTCCTCCTGATGACAGTACCAGTGATGCCTCCTCGCCAACCCGCAACAACTCCCCTGCCAGAGAATTGGAGGATGACCAGTCTCGAGACAAACTGATGCCTGATGAAACTCCGGTCGTGCCATCCACCCGCAAGCTGAAAGAAAGCTTACTTCTCATGGCGAAGAAGAAGAAGAATTCTCCGAATGGAACCTTAAAGGTTTAGATTCTAACTATGATATGATAGCATATTATGTTCCTGCAATTCTAGAAGGTTCTTGTCCCTCTTTTACTACAATCATGTTGCTAATTCAAGTGAATGATCTAGCCCCTCAGTGTCTTCTCTGATCAATGGCTGATTCGTGATTTTCAAGCTTGGCAGGCTTCTTCAGTTTGATCCGAAAAGCCAACTACCGTTGGCTTGAGATTGATGGCTGTCTGTTAGGGAGTCTAGATCTTTGTAATGAATTCCATTCATCAAGGGAAACTATATACCTTACTGTATGAGAACCACAAGCTGTCACTTGAATTGCCTCTTTCGTGTATTGAGCAGTAGCATGTGCTTGCAATTTCAGATTGGGATTAATTAACTTCTAAAGTACCAAGCGGTTCTAATTCTTTTTTGTGGCAGTTTCAAAAAGACTAACATGAAAGTAAGCCTGGTTGTGTATAGAAGAACATGATTATGAGTTATAACCATGTTTTCTACGGCTAAAGTTCAGTTGCCACGTCTAGAAAAATAGAGTGGGTTCCAATGAGGTTGTGGAGATTTTCTATTTGTTCAATTTTATTCATTGCTTGACCAATACATGCTATTAATTATCACTCTTGAAGATTGTTAAGGTATTGAAGACTCTTGAACACCTTAACAAAAAGAATCTTGAGAATTTTTGTGCATAATTTAGAGTTTGAGGTAGGAGCTATGAAAATGCTACACGAAGATATGCATTGGATACTCACTATGTGTCATTCTATTTTTCTATAATGAATGTCAAAATCTTGAATTAGGATGTAGTTTTGATTTCTAAACTTACAATGAAGGTGAGCATTTACAATTGCTAAAGAATGTTATTTGATATTTTTGCAATTCCCATGTTGAAACGACTTATTAAAATGACATCTTCTCCAAGAGGTCATTTCAAACACTACTATAGAGGATGTTGTTTCAACAAGCTTCTTGATACAATACTTACATCCTAGACTTATTTCAACCAACAAATGTGATATTTTTTAGAAGGAAAAAAAAAGATTTCTCAAAAAAAAAATCAATTGTGGAAGACATGATTACACAAGCTGAAAAATAAAAAGTCTAATTATTTGCTACAAAGAAGCTCTTACATTCAATTTTTGAATCTCAAGGATTCCTAGGATTAGTAGAATCTATAATACTTTGGTGATTTATATTGCATAATTTAGTTTTTTGGAGACATGGAATCTACTAAATGAATTTATTTGCTTGCACTATAGGTTTTATTTTTTTGAAACATCCCTCATCTGAATGTTGTTTAAATACATTAATTTTAATAGTATATAAACATCATCATTAAAAATGAATTCTAAGTGAAATTTTAACCACTTCATAGTAGTTACAATGACATCCAAATGTTGTATGTAGAGGTTCTCTTCTCAACAAGGGTCTGGCATTAGTATTGGTCCTTTAAAGTACATTCATGTTTAGGGATAACATCTTAACCTTCAAAGGGACAAAATACCCCCTACTATGATTGAGAACAAATATAGGTCGGTTATATCATCCCTTTAATTGCAATGGGTGGTATTTTATCCTTTGAAAGATCAAGACAATCTTTCTTTGTGTGAATGTGCTCTAAGGGATTAAACCAAATGCATACATCTATGTGCAAATGACTCACATGAAAATGTTCCTTACAAAGGAAAATGAAGCATTATAGGGATCTAACTTTTCATAGCAACTTTGAAATGTTTGCCAAATTTGCTCCAAATCTACTACCATGATCATTCTCATGACAAGCACATGGCAATGCTTGATCTTTCAAAGGCAATATTTTAGTGGCTTTGCCATGCTCACCCAACACAGAGCGAGTCCACAATGCTAGGTGTGTAGCATTGAGCCCCACTTCCCGATCCTTGAAGAAGAAGAGGCACTTGAGAGTTTGGGAGGTGGGGAATGGACAATCAGGTCCTTGTGGGTCACGCCATTGCCCGGTGTGGACAATCCGTGTCCAATCGGCATGCCACTTGTAGATCTCTTGCCCTACACCTGCAAATTCTAGCCATCCTTTGGGGAAGAGTTCCATCAGCCGTGAACCGGGATCCATAAACATCATGTTGGTTAGTTGTGCTCCATGCACACTGATCATCACATCTGTGCCACTCATTACCTCCACCTGCACCACTACATTTAAGATTTTTCTTAGAAAGTTTGGAACAAAGCTAGGGGCCATCAAAAATAACATTATTATGCAAAGGGGTTATAAACCTAAGAATTTAAGTAGATGAGAGAAGATTAAAAACCAAAGAACTTAGGCCAAACTTAAGGGAAGATGCCTTGTAGAAGATAAACTTATCTTAGATACCAATCTCTCATTCAAATATTGCATCTTGACAATAAAATAATAAACGAAACATGGGGAAAAAATTATTTTACTTGAGTTGAGAAGTTTTACAAAAGATTTGAAACAACTTTATTACGAAAATATATTCAATGATTTTTTAAAATTGTACTTATACTTCACATATTGCTAAAATTAAAATGTTTCTAAAAAATCTTTCGTTTTTTACTTTTGAAATAATGAAATTTCTTTGCAAATCTTTCAACATGCAATGAGATTTATAAGTAATAATTCCTCATGGAACCATTTAAGTGATTATAAACAAGAAAATGAACAAATGAGATCTCAAAAAACATAATACATAAAATGGCTACTCTTTAGGATATCTATCAAACCTTAGCCACATAAGATATCAATCTCGAGTTTTGATATGACATAAAGAAAACTAACATCTATTAGGAACAATTTTTAAATTTTATTTTAAAATAAAATATAAAATATCGATGTTGGAAGTAAATACATGGATTGCAAATGATTAGTGTGACTAAGCCTCCCAAATGGATAATGGAAGTATTCATCTTAGTTTTCTTGAATGTTCATAATTGCCAAAGGTAAAGTCTAAAAGTGACAATAACTAATTCAAAATATATAACATACAACAAGACAATGCCTCACATTTGACATGTGGAACATACTTGAATTGAATAAAGCTTAACAACCTATTTTCTCTAATTAGTTCCAAACTTTAGATTATGGGTACCCCCATCCATTGTCACAACCTGCTTTAACAACTTTGCACTAGGTTATCCCAACAAAGTTTTTTGGCAATGTTATAATTGATGTTTTTTTTAAGTTGAAAATCTAGTAGATCCAAATCACCAAATTGGTCAAAAATGATGAATGAACAAATGAAACTATTGGCAAATATAAATTGATGTATTCATCCAAGTTAAGTATTTTTAGGAGTAAAATTTAGAGGTAATTTTATAATAAAATAAGGTTCTCCACATGCCTTTGAGCCCAAAGAAATGGTCAATTGTTAACTTAAGTTTTCAAAACAAGTTTTTATCAAACCATTTTCTAAAACAAATATAGGCACCTAAATGTATACAAAGCAAAAATAAATTGTCTTTGTCAACAATGCAATGTTGGCTTTCAAAAAAATACAATGCATGTGATGTTGCCATATAAATATAATGATAAAGTTTACCCTATATATTTGAGTAGTATTTAGTCTTTACTATATCAGCTATTTCAAAAATAGATTTCTTTCATTAAAATTCCATTATTAAACCCTTGCACAATTAAAGATTTGTAGATTTAAGATTACTAATTTGATTAAGCAAGTTGTGAAAACAAGAATTCAAATTAGGCCAAATTTCACACAAGAGAGACTCCAATCTAAGAGCTGTGGGCATAAATGAAGAACTTGTTTTCTCAAGATCCCACAATTGACTCCAATTTCACATATCCTTATTTATTAATAGTCTTGGTTTTTAATGGAAGAAGATAATTGATAGTACATATAACAATTCTGGATTTAATATACGCCATCAATATTCATGTGCTTGAAGTTCATATTTAACATGTTGCAAAATATTTTGCACAAGTCCAAGTCATGAGATCATAATAGAAAATTGAAAAAGTTCTACCGGAAATCAAATAATAGAGTTCCATAGAATTTTCTTTGTAATATTAGTTTTGTTAGTAATCAATAGTGGAACATTAAATGAATAGATCTTTCATTTATGCGGATTAAATTGAAGTTTTTTTCACTTTGTCTCAAGTTTGTCAAAGATGGCACTTTACTAAAATATAACCCTCATGCCCACTTGCACACTAGGGACTAAACCAAGAAAAGGAAAAAAAAAATTGAACACTCTCATTTGTCCAACTCAACCCTCGTTGAACTCTAATTTGACCAATGAGAGTGCTTAGAGTATTTTTTTTATTCGCTTTAGCCCATACTACTAGCCTAATTCAATTTTGTGAGTCCAATTCCTATGCAAATCTTTGTTCACATTGCAAGATTGGAGTACTATTATGTTTTTCCAACTAGACACACCCATTCCCATCCCTTTAACCCCTAATGCAAGTTGGAATTTGGTCTACGATGGGTACCCCCCAAATTGCATTGTGCTTTAAAGAGCAATTTAAAATAAGCCCCAAAATGGCTTCATCACGTATTTAAAATTTTCAAGGACCCTTCTGAGTGGTTCTTCAAAGAAGAATTGATGCTTTTGGTACATGTGCCAAGCTTCAAAGCTCAAATGAATGGATGCTTTAAATCTCTGACATGCCTTTCCATTTCTAGTTGGTTAACTAGCTTATTTATTTATTTAAACAAGCCTTTACATGCCTAGTTGGTTAATGAGCTTGCATATGTTTTTGGAGCATTAACCATTCGATTTCAACTGCATCTCTTTTGCTTTTGACACCTTGGGATGGGGAGCTTATGAATGTGATTGATCACTTTGAAGGTTGCCTATGAGCTCTTTTAAACACTCTACTTCCAAAACTTTGGACCCCTATTGTAATCTCAAATTTGCCAAAATCAGAAAATTGATTTTACATTTCTTCATTTTCTACAAATCTCTTTGCTTTCTTGTATTCATAACTAACTACTTCGCCTACAAATTAACCACAACCCAACTTTTGACGCTTTTAGGTGTACCCACCTTATTGAGACCATACAAACAAGACGGAGTGAAGAAACCCTGCTACACTAAACCACATTCAGATTCCTACCTACATTAGGGGTTAAAAATTCCTCCCTCATGTACCGGTGGTGCACATTTTCTTTCTAGAGTGTACTCCATTGGTACATGAGGTTGGCATTGGGTGGAAATGGGTACGTCTACCCTTTCTCTCTCAGTGCACCAGAGCCTGGCAATCTCGCCCTTCTCAGTTCCTGTCATTGTTTTCTTGGCATGCGCTCCGTCAGAATCCGGAGTCGAGGGTTTACCCTTTAAGGTACCGACGTACCGACCCTGAAGCAAATCTATCTCAAATCTCTCCGTGCCAGGGATCATTCAAGTCTTCCAGAGAGTGAAACAATAATGTCGCAAGCTTTCAAACACTCACGGCCTCTCACGCACGCAGTCACGCACCTGTTCGCAGAATGTCAGATTGGCAGCATTCAAGACGCGCAAGCTGCAGCCCGGCACCTTCTCGCATTCAGTCCGCACCACAGCCGCGACGCCGCTCTCGTTTGCAAACGCTCGCGGCCCCGATCTTGTTAAGAGCAACACCGCAATTGCGCTTTGCGAATTCCGTCGTTGCGAAACGTTACAGTAGCGCCTCGCCTTGCATCGCAGCATGTCGAAGACGCCATGGATGTGAGCTTCATCCACACCGCCTAGCCCCCGCCGCTGCACAACCGCCCGCTCGAAGCAGACCGCGGAGGATTGTTTTAGGGTTAGGGTTAGGGTTTCAAGCGGAATGGGTTTCATGAAAGTTGCGTGGAGGACGTGTGTGATCCATTCCCCCATGGAGACGACGAGCTCGCCCATGTGGTACAGTATCAATCGCTCCGGTGCCGCGCATTTATTTTCTATGCGCCAGGTTGCGAAGTTGGCGAGCGCGGACATGGCGTGCCAGGGGTTGTGGTAGTCCCAGTAGTTGTCTGCGATGAAGGTCGTGCCTGGTAGGAAGAGGGCATCCGTGGGAAGCGTTCGGAATAAGCCGTAGCTGTTCATGGTACCGTCGCGTTGGTCGGCTCCGCGCACGCACAAGAGCCTTCCGGCGGGATCGTCGCCTGGGAGGTCGAATGTCTCGCCGGAGCCGCTCATGCGACCATGGAGTCTGCTCATGAACCAGTTGGTGTCGGTGTCTGACATGCCCTGCTGTGTCTCGTCCTTCATCGGCAAGAAGGAATTTGACGGTGAGAATACCAGCAATTTCTCATTCTTTGGTTTTGACTCGATGTCGTCGTCTCGCAGCGCTTGAAGCTGGACGGAGTGTTGGTTGTCTGAATTAGCGCAATCGGTGTCGCACGGCGGTGCCCTTGATGAATCTGCTCAATCAGTTTGAACGAATGTCATGATGGAATTGTCAATTTTCAAGAGCCTGCGAAAATTAAGCATTTTTGTGTGTCGAGCTCTAGTTGAGACTTCTTTGAGCTGCAGTCAAAACAACAAGTAGAATATTTGCTTGCACTTACTCGGAAGTGGTACTGCGTGTCGTGAAGATGTCGATGAGGAGCGCTGGAACATTGTCGTGGTCGTCTTCGTCTTCCCGAAATCGACAGAAGCGTGAGGGGTTTGCTTATCTCGGGTGTTCCACCAGGTATTCTCCACCACGATGAGCTGCAACATGCTGATGAATCCCATCACCGTCACAATGTAAATCACCTTCAATCCCAGATCGCGTTTCCTCCCCACCGATCTGCTCGGCGTCATTCCTCTAGTTGCAGCAGCAACGTCGTCCTTTTGCGGCTTTCCCATTTCGCAGATGACTGCGAGAACTCTCCTCTGGAAACCTTGCCCTCTTCAGTTTTGCATCAAATTCTGAGGATCAGGGCTGCAACACTTCAAGAGCGCAGCTCATTTCAAAAATCAATTAACAAGCTGAAAACGTTGAAAGCTCAACACTTCACTGGGGCTCAGGTCGGCATTACAAGCTGTAACATTGTCTCAGTGTGTGCCCCAAGAAGATGATGGCGGTTACGAGCAAATCGGTGGCTTTGAAAGTGCAGCTCCTGAACAATTTGATTACAACGATCCATGAATTGGAAGTGATGATTCTACTCGTGACATGATCTCCCGATTCCATAGGAAGCGGCTCAGCCGTCGTGTGCACGAACGTACTTGAATATTCCCTCACTGATTTTCACATAAGAAGATGCTCAATCCAGAGACCATCTTCTAGTGTATTTTGGCAACTTTCAAGCTCCTTACTCTTGATGTGAATTTGAACTATTAAAATTATCTTTTGGGAATTTTGGGACCAACTATCAAAATGAAGTCACTGAAGCGTAGTTTCTACTCCAACTGGGAAATTTGAAAAATTCATGAAATGGAATATGGTATTGTGATTTGAAATTAGGACTTACAAATAGATCATCTTTATTTCTAACTATAGAAAGACATGATAAATACTCCCTCCATCACAAAATGATCTTCCTATTATGATGTGGAGGAAGAGCCTGTGAAATGAATCCTCTTTATAAATCTCCCCCATAATAGGCAATTGGGTGCAACACTTTATATCAATGCCATCATCATGACTAGGGGTAGTGAGCTAATCTGATGTTGGAGAATCCATTAATAATTTAATGAGCATATACGAGGATCAATTGGATTTTCTTTGGGAGGTGATGAGTTTAGTTTTAAAATTATTTACTCCATACAAAATACTAAAATCGTGTGATTGGTTGTTTGACTAACTTGATTAGAATTAGATTGGGTAAGCTCATCCCACTTTTATAATGAAGTTTTGGGGTGAAGTTTTGACGAAGGAGTGCTCAACTATTTTGGGGGCTAGTTGATTTGACAAGAGTTGTTCAACAGTCTATATGTTTGGTAATCAATGCAACTACAATAAAGTGGATATTCTCATCTAGTACTCACAAGAATGTGATGTGGACAATGCACGGAAAACAAAGCACACACCATGGGAAGACATGTCACAACAAGCAACACCAAAATTGTACAATTGATTGGCCAACGGTACTTCTCCCAAATGACCAAAAAATTTCATATTTCAAAGCTTCACAACTACAACTTGCAAATTAATTCAAAGCTCAAATTTGCACAACAATAGGAGAGCATCAACTTTTACTTATTGTAGAAACGGAATTAGAAAATTTGAATTTTTGACCTTAATCCATAACATTTTTTCGAATAGGATGATCATTTTGGGATGGAGGGAGTATATTTTTATTCCATGACATTTTTCACTTTTCAAATTCCAAGATTTTTCTAGCATATTTTATTTCAGACTATATATTTCCAATTTTCTTCAATTTAATGAAGATATTCACAGTAATTCTAAGTTTTCACCAAAAAAATCTGAAATATATTGACTCATAGAGGACATGTATTTTCATCACTTCAAAATAGATATAAAAATTTCAAGGGTAAATAATCTCAATGTGAAAATATTCAAAGTAAAAGGGTTTTTAAATCATAGGTCAGGGTTGAGGAGGTGTAAAAAACTTTCTAGCTTCTATGATGGTCATAAGTATCACAATGTGATAAATTTAATGAGTAAATATTATTATGGTCTCTTGTAATTACTATAATCTATAAAATATGGTCTATTTAGTGGTCTACAGACTAGTAGAAAATTTAATGTTTGAGACAACAACCAAGACCACAAATGAATATTAACCCCTAAAGTCTTATAGCCTTTTGATATAAAACTCCCTCAAAATTACCATTTTCATTGTAAAGAGCAAAAAACTTTGAAACTTGTAATACAAGAATGTGTCAAAAAAAATTCAAAAGTTTTTATCATAGAGATTGCAAGATTTATTCATTTTAGCAAAAACAAAACAAGATTTTTTGGACCTTGCATGAGTAGATTATAAGACTTTTATTCTTCCTAGCTTCAAATCTTGACATTACAAATTTTGATTTAAAAAAAATTTATGTTGAAGAATTGAATTGAAAGTCTAGGGAAAACAATTCAACAAAAAAACCTCAATTTTCATTCTTTTTAATATTTGTTTAGAAGAAGTATGTTTGAGATTGAACTAACAATTGTATGATTTATAGCTCTAAGATGGAATTGAAACACACTAATCCCAATGGTATGCACTAGAAGAAAACCTTGTTGTTCTCCACACATTGTACATAGCATTTATGTTTTTTATAACATAGAAACATGAATTTCAATAGTGTTGAAATTTAGCATTAAAATTCATGTTTCAATATTACCCAAAAAAAAAATGTTATGTAGAATGTGTGGAGAGCCAACAAGGCTTTCTTCTAGTGAAGATTGCTCTAGCAAGCAAACAAAAACTTGCGGAACTTTTTCTTTCTTGTAAATGAGTTCAAAAACAAATCCAATATGTTCTTTTTCTCAAGAAGATACTATGATTGGCCACAAAACAAGAAGCTCCATAACTTTCCATTACTAATCCAAATGGAATGAATCAAAGCTTTATATGTAGACAAATATATAATCTACAAGAACAAATTTTAAGATTTTTTCCTTAAGTTTTTTGTGGATTTTTTTTCACAAGTTGAGTAGAAATTTGTGTTTAATAAAAGTCCTATTTTAACAAAAAGTTTCAAAGCCAAAAATCAAGATCATAGGAACCTATCCAAACACTCATTTGTCACCCAAAGGGCCAATGGAACTTTAAGGGTTAAATTTTTTTATTGATTCAAACGCCTCAATTTCGAGGGTAACACAAATAGTGTATCCATTCATTCCACATCAGCCTTACTTTTCCTTGTGCACATGTCATGTCATATTTGATAATTTGATGTAGACAATAACATGGCAATGTATGGTCTTTTTGTAGAACATTTTGTAATGAAAGATTTCAAATGAATAATAATGATGTTATTAGAAAACACAATTCACAAATCAAACTTCAAATCTACAAATTGAGGGATTTTGGCAATGTAATTGATTGTAAAATGTACCACCATGAGCTTGCATCTTTATAAATACATATTAGAAGTTTGTGCATTTGAAGAATTAAAAATCTATAGAATATTTCAAGTCAATAAAGAATTTCCATTCTATAAAGAAATCAATGAAAATTTATGAAGATCTAAACCTATGAATTTCTAAATATAAGTAATCCAAATCTACAAAATCTTAAATTTTTGAATTTCTAAGTTTGTATTCAAATCTTCAAATCCTTGAATAAGAAAGCTAAAATTATACTACAAAATACAACAAAGAATAAACAATAGTTCAATAACTTGAAAATTTGAGATGAAAATAGTGCACTTTTTCATCTTAGATTTTCATACATTAAATTAGGTTGGTTTTTTGTTTTATTTTTTTGTTACGATGAGATCTCCAAAACTATATCCCCCTTAGTTGCATTCTTAGTACTATTAGAAAGCTCTCTACAAGGAAGGATGCACCAACTTTGTTTCATTGTGTTTGAATTTGCAATGTAAAAGATTTTGAAGTTTGAAGTTTTTATGAATTAAAAAATCAGAAAATTAATTTTAGTTTTATTTTGGTTGTAGCAACAACGCAAGGCTCATAAGTTCTAGTGAAAATACAATAGACACAAAAAGATATAACATAAAATTATTAGTTTATAATCAATATCAAGTTCAAAAGGCAATTCATTTGCAAGAAACACTTGTACTATTCTTTTGTCATATATGTCTCTATTTTCCATATGCTAATTTGTTTTTGATTGTAACTTCTACATTATGGCTCCAAAAGATAATGGATTAGTAGGTAAAGTACTCATGACAATTATGTACCTTGGCTAATTTAATTTCAATGTTTTAAAAATATTTTATAATCTAAAAATGTTCCCCAATTTTGTATCATACTTACCAAATTCAGGTGTATTATTTATAGCTCCCAAAACAAATTAGGAGTTGAAATTTACAGGGGTTGATTTTCTAGTAGATTAGCAACTATGGTTTGAAAGAATTGTAAAATTAGTTAATTTTATATTGTTAAAAAGTTCACAAAGTGAACTTCATTTTGCTTGCATTTTGGAACATACAAAATATTTTTTGGTGGTGCTTTCGGTAAATGACCATATCCATAGAGTTTTTATAAAAGGAATTTGTATCTTAAAGAAAAAAAAATCCTATTTTTAGAAATTAAAATGTCAAAGTACCTACTTTCTTGTGATTTTGCTCTTTTTTAGTTCTTCTACTTGTAAAATCTTTCTATGCTTTATCTTCCTAGGATAGAATATGCTTTAAAATGTATACATTACTAGTCATATTTTTGTGAATTTTTTTTCTAATTGAAAAAGAATTCTATAAAAACATCATATGTATTCTAAAATTGCAATAAAATCAACATCCAATTGAAATTGAAATACATTATTGTATACAATTGCATAGACATGTATAAAAAATAATTACACACACACACACACACACACACACACACACACAAGAGAAGATGGAAAGACTAACACATTGCAACAAATAGAGTGCAAAAATTGAACAATGTATGTTAACCCCTAAATGCCCAAACTGCATTTTTTGGCAACATAGCAATTTTGGGCAGCTCACTACAAATGGAATTTTTCTTCTTTTTATTTGAAATTTTCACACAACATGTGCCCAATGAGTGGCTTTAAGCCCCAACAATTTTCATAACTTTTGACTGGATGGTTAAAAAGTTATTGCATGATATGTATTTTTCATTGATCTTCAGGCAGCCCAAAAATTTCTTAAAAAAACACTTTGTTTAGAAAGAAAATATTGAAATGTGTTTTCTAGATTTATATGTACAAGTAAAGCTTTGAATCATTCCATTTTGATTTATGAGATGAAAGTTATGAAGAGTTTTAGTTTGCGGGTAGTTTTAGATTCTATACTCTAAGATAAACTTTGAAGTCCTTCATTTAACTCATTTTTCAATATTTTTTGAAAAAAATAAAATCATAAAATGTGGATTGTTTACTACAACATTACAACCATTGGGATTGGCATTTTTCAATTCCATAACAAAATTCTTCACAATTTAGTATTTTAAATCATTCTCTATTTCTTTGTATTTACTTTTTTTTTCCTATATGTTGTACAATTTCAAATGATCTAAATTTTTTCAAACATGTAGCCAACTTGCGTAGAAGAATGAATCCAAAGAGTAACCACCGTTTTGGAATTTCTTGCATACAAATGTGACCTTGTGAAGTGCAGTTGCCCGTTTTTTCACAAGGCCAAAAAATGGTTTTTTGTCAATTCAAACGTTAATATCTTACAATCTACATGGTGGAAATTTTTGAATGTTTTTTCTACATCTTCTCGAATAATTTTAGTACAAGATCTCATAGTTACATGTGTGCAAAATTGTTTTTTTTCCTAAAATTTGGTACTTGTATTAGAAATGACAATTTTAGAGCATTTTTGGTGAAAACATAGTCAAAAACATTTAGGGGTTAAAAATTGATACAAAGACAAGCTTTGTAAACAATTGCATACTTTATTATATACAACCAAATTGGAATATTACAAGAGATTAATATCTACATATTGTTTTGTCCCCACATAATGCACATATGCAAAATAAATATGATTTGATGGACAAGATAAGAAAGGAACTAGCAAATTTTACAAAAAGTAAATAAATTATATTATAACTTTTCAACCAAAACTCAAAATATAGAGTGTATATTAAAGAAAAAAAAATATGAAGAATGAAATCTACAAAAGAGGTGACGCCAACAATCTACCCACAAACACTACAAAATTGTGCTAAACACCAAGGCAATTATCACATAATTGTGTTGAAACATCAAACCACAAATAAGAAAACTCAAATATGATTATAAGATAGGAAAGTGGACAATGACATGAGAACAAAGATCTATCAACAAAACCTACAAAACCTTGGTGAAACATTGAGCTAATTTAGTCACAAAACTTTATTTGTTGAAACATTAAGTCAAAAGTAACAAAATCGTATTGTTCGGAACATTGAGAAAAAAGAAAAACAAGGGGAGAGTGGAGAGTGGAGAGTGAAAGAAGAATTCCAAATATCTATCAACAACCTTCAAAATCTATTGAACTATCAAGTCAAAATCTACAATACTTTGCTGAAATATCAAAAAAAGACTTCAAACCCTTGTTGTGTAATCAAGTAGGTAGTGAGACAAGAGGAAAAATAGGGTGATGTCATAGATTTATATTTTCCAATTAGAGTCTAGAATAATATTCGTGTGGAATATGTTTACATAAGTTTTTTTGACTACATGCATAGAGAAAAATTATTTAAGAAAAGAAAATTATTTAATTATATTTCTAAAAAAATTGTCTTGTAGCTACTCAAAAAATTAAAAAAAGAATATTCCATTAACATTCAACCAAATTCTTGAATCCACCCCTATGAAAAAAATTATTCTTATAGCATTGCTACAAACACTAAGTGTCTCATGGATGATAGAGAATCCTTCTATGCAAGACAAAAGTGTAAATGTTTATCCTTGGAATTTTGTATAAAAAGAAAAGGTCTTGGATAGAATTTGACCATCAACGAGTGCTCTTGGGTTTATGAAGCCAATGATTCATATAGTACCTAAAAATAATGATTTCCATAGTGTCCAACCCGATGTTAAAAACTTAAAAAGAATTGAGATACTTTTGTAGTATATTAGCTCAATAGAAGGTTTCAAACTTAACCTCTAAATGCCCAAGGCTTTTTTTAAGCTTTTCAGAGTTTACTTTGAATTGAACAAAAAACCCAACATTTTGATAAGTTTTATCAAATTTTGTAACCATACAAATTCAAACTAGTCATGTTAGAGATCTCATGGGAAAAGTGAACATGATAGTATCACTTTCGAATTGAAAGATTACAATATTTCATCATGGGTGTGTTAAAACTATGAAAGTGATTTGAAGTCTTTCAATCCTCTTGTCACAATCATGTCAAATCTAAACAATTGATCACCTGAAAAAATATGAGGTTAAAGGACATAACATGCATAATTCCAATCAATTCATAGCTTCTCAAGATCTACTCTATAATTTTTTTTAAATGAATTTTGAATGTGATTTTTTCTCCAAGATCTAATGCATCAAAAGCTCATTTCCAAGAGATAGTCCTCAACTTGAGGAAATCAAGATTTGCAATGGACATCTCCCCACAAAATCTTGAATAGAAAAATCTCAATCATTCATTTTCAAAATCAAATTTTTTGTGCTAACACTAGACTTCAAAAAGAATTAAAAATAAAATAAAATAAAATAAAATAAAATTAAAAAATTAAAAATATATATAAACTACTATAAATAGTAACTTGGTTAGGTTTTATTTACCTTCAAAGTATTGTCGACACCAGAATTTGGTGCCTCAATTGGGCAATCGGGCATTTAAGCTTAGGGGTTGATGAAAAAGAATTGAAGATTCCTCTCTAGTAAGTTAGTATTTTATTTAGCTCAATAATGAAAATAAACATTTAAGAAAATCCGCCAAATCATCTGACAAGCTCAGTGATAATATAGGCAATCTGTAAATTCCACAGGTGGAACGGTACCGCTCCCTGCGGCAGTGATGAAGGCACTTCAGTTAAGTTCCTGTCCCAGCACATGTAACTTAGTCTAATGCACAAGAAAGAGCTCCAGGCTGACACCAACCTTCAGTTGGCGAGAGAAATCATAAAATTTCTTGCGCAAGCTCATCCGACACTCACATAAGCTCAGGTAAGGTAACTCAGCCTCTGACGGGCCAAATGGGAGCCAACCCATCACAGGCAAAAATATTCTAGAGATGTACATTTCAAAACTATAGAGCTTCAAAGCTCCCTCTGGCTGGCTGGGCCTGGCCTGGCCTCCCTCTTGTCGGGGCTGACAATATTTGACTTCAAAATATTTATCACTTGCCTCATTCATGGCTTGGCTTGCCTTGGCTACTCATCACTTCTTTCTTTCTTTCTTTCTTTCTTTCTTTTCTTTTTTGAAACAAATGAAACGGAATTTCATTGCAAAGAGGAGAAATACAAAACTAAGATACCTACCACAAGCAGCGATCCCAAAATGGATTCAGGGAAATTAGTCAAATGTTTGTTTCTGGAATATTTTTTGGAATTTAACATTGAGGGCATGTAAAAATCAAGTAACAACCGAGTGAAATTTTGCCAGTTTAAGGATCACTAGCCACGAGTGGCTTGGCGGGGGAACCACAAACAAGAGAGACTACAAAGACAGACCAACCAGACGATGGAAAGGGACAAGCAAACCAAGGGCATAGCCCAGAAAGAGAGCCCGTTGCGTCCCGTTGCGCCATGAAGTCCATCAAGGTGGTTGGAACACAAAGCCAGCACTCGGACCGAAAGGCGACCATTGTGGTTGCCCCTCTTCCATCTTAGCAAAGAGGCTAAATCTACATTTGCGTTTTATAAAGGTGTTGAGAAGCTTGTGTTGTATAACTATGGGTCATTGCTTTGGCTACTCATCACTTCACAATGAAATGAAGTCGAAAGCAAAAATAAGGAAATTAAAACATGCCTATCACCAAGCAAAGTTGCAATCTTGGTACCTTGGGGAAGCTATTTCTCCACTCAACTTACATATTTTTGAAAGATTGAGAAGCTTGAGAGAAGATATTTGTAAGTAGAATCAAGACATTATGAGTTTAAATTCTAAGAAATGAATTTAATGTGATTTTTCAAAGTTTGTTGGGACTAATTTGGTAAAGTGTGGGTAGACCCCCACGTTTTTTTAAGTGGCTAAAAATTGCCAAAATTCACCCATTGTCTATGTACTTCGATTTTACTATAGGAATTAAAGGGGTAGAAATTGTATTTTTTTTTGCCTATTTTCACTACTCACTAGTTGTATTTAGCCATTTGGCCTAATGCCAAAACCTCACATCACCATTGAGTTACATAAGCACTAGGTTGTAATCGCCTATACTACTCTCATTGTAGCCACATATTCCAAACAAGGTCACGAAAACTTTAACATCTACTCTGAAGATGGATATATTGCCTCCCTGCTTTACTCATCAATATCTTTGTATAGCCATAATTCACTAATGTTCATCTACTTAGCGAATTTTCTATCTTCCAAAGATGGATAGAAATAGCCACTTCATTGAAAGTTCATCTAAAATTATCACCACTACTTAGATAAAGTTAAATCTCCCAAAAAACATTGGTAGACCCATACTCAAGTATACACTAGTGTGTCCCCTCCTCAAAGTACATTTTTGTGATGCTAAAGGGTTACTAAGATTGTAGTAATAATGGGAATATCTTGCAAGTGACATCAATGGGTGGCCGATATAATTAAGTAGGCTTACCTTACTAAAATTTTGACCTCAAAAGTCTAAAGTAAGTATGTGCGACCATCATCACAAAAAATAAGACACCTACATTCGGAAAAAAAACCCACACAAAAACTAGATATTGATGATACAAAATGTACATGAAGGGCATTGAAAAACCTCTTTCACTTGTCAATAGCACTTTTTCTTTGGCATTAGAGAACCACATTGCACCAAAATTTTAAAAATTGGCTAGAAAATGGCAAGAAATTTAAAAGAAATTCGCCAAAAAAACATAACATAACATAGTTGACTAGTTACCTCATTGTATTTTTCCAAAAAACATTTAATTTGGCAAAAGACTTTAGAATCTTCTAGCAAACTATAGTTTTACATCCTCTAAGCAAATGAGTTTTTGTAACTTACTTTAAATTTTCCAAATTAGCATATAAGCATGGTATATGTTAATAATTTATTTTAGATTTTGAAGAGTCCAATTGGAAATTGAAATAGGAACTTAGATTCATTTTTCTTGTAAATATATATTTGATACAATATGAATACACTAGGCATTTCCAAAGTATTGATTATTGATATTATTGTGACCAAATCCAATCCTTAAATTCTTATCTTATGAGATTTCATGTTTTAGGTGAAAATCTAGATGACATCTTTTTAGTTACAAATTAATGTTTACTTACATGTAATGACAAAGAATCATTATATTTATTGTAGGGGCCATGGAAATGCTCAAAGTCTTGCTCCAATGGTGGGATGCCATCTGATTTTTTGCTCTAGTGCACAACAAAATTCTTCTCCAAGATAGAACTTTTACAATTAGTATTGTGCCTCCACCTTGCATGACAAATTTATGTAATGCCATGAATGATAAGAAAATCTTCAACATCAAAGGCATGCAAAAAAGTCTCCCAAACTCTTATGTAACATGGATTTAGATCACATAATATTGTTTACTTGTGCTTTCTCTTCCTCAAGATACCTAGAAAAGTTCTCTATGGGATGTTTAGAGAGGAACTTTGAGTAAAGTCCTACAAATGGAGTGTTAGAGCCAAGAACATTCATTCATGGAAGTTGGCATGGAATATGCACACTCTTTTGGTTAACAATATTATGCAATAAGAGGACAAGGCTAATGCAAAGGTGATATTGCCTAAGACAATGTTGCTAGTGCGTGAGCCTAGGTGTAAGTAGATATGCTACAACTATTGAATGTGTTTATAACATGCATACTTATAATATAAGTACCCTATAACCATGTAAGGTGCTTGTAACATAGGTACCTATTATACAAACATCCTATAACCATGGAAGGTGCCTATAATATAGGCATTTAAAGCATAGACACCCATAATATAATTAGGCATTTATCATATAAACATCTTATAACCATGGAAGGTGCTTATAACATAGGTACCTACAATGTAGACATCTATAATTATAAACATCCTATAACTATAGAATTTACCTATAATATATGTACGAATAATATAGGAGCCTAAGCTCCTAAGCTTACGAGCCCAAGATCCCAAGCTCACATGCTAGCAAATGTGTTGCTTGAGGTTCAATCCCGACCATTTCATGTAGGACCATTGGAATCTCATAATAATAGATAGGACAACAAATATAGAAGCTCCAGAATTAATACACAAGCCTTCCACGTATTGCCCCGATTACAGTCCTTCCACTGATGATGATTTTAAGGCTTCCTCAATAGAATTGTTATAGAGCAACTATAAGACTATTTAGGAGGTGAGGCCAATTTTGCATTAAATTTGTAACACAATTCATCCATTCGTGGACTATATTTTCACAAGGTCACCATCTTCTTCTTATAGGCCAATAAAAAGGGAGAACTTTAGAGAGCTTGTGTCCTGGCCTTCACTCTAAGTTATGTATGTGTTATCTTAAATTGACAAATAAATGGGATTTTGGGGGTGAATTGATGATTCCTAAGCCTTGCAAGAGACTATATGAACAAAAATGTGGACACTTGGGAAGACAAGGTGTTGTAGTGTTGTAGTTGGAACAAAGTGGGTAGCTTGCCACAAATTCTTGAGAATATGGTGAGAGAATGCATTTGTAGAGACAAGAATAGTGAGGACCCGAGTTGTGAGATAAAAGTTATGACTCCTTAAAGTTGGTAGTGTCTAGGTCCAAATCCAAAGTGTAGGACATAGAAGACGGATTCCAAGAGGATTTCTTTGTCCACTTTGGCATGCCACATATTGTTGAAAAGTGAATGAAAGAAGAATTCTATAATTCTAAGTTTCACAAAGATCATAGCTATTAGCTAGACGTTATAGGCATGCAAAGGGGATAGAATCTCCTAGAACTACACCTCTTGTGGAACTCAAACTTTTAGGATGGCAATAACTTGCTCTATACTTGTTGCATTTAGAAAGTGAATAGTCCAAATTTACCTACAAAAAGAGCAAATCATGAAAATAGGCTTGCACTTGGGATTTAGAGTCTTGAGCTAAAAGTTGTTCTAATGGAAAGATTAGAGTCCCTAAAGATCTATTTTGAGGCTAAGACAAAAGTATCAAGTGGACTTCTATGACAGGAGTGTATATTGGATGTCCCAATGACCCACAAGAGAAAGGTCTCTTTAATCCCATAAAGAATACTATGAAGAAGGGTGATTTCCATCATCACTCTTGAATGGTGCCATAGTTAGTTATAGTAGTCGTGAATGAAGTTAATGATAGAGACTCATTACCGCCTTCATGACACAATGGAGTGTTCTTGGGTACTCTTTGATACTAGTTGAATGGTGTCAAACTTTATACTAGGCTGTGATGTTAAGTCGTGATTAATAAGTCTTGAGGTGAATCACAAAGTAAGGTTGCTTGGACCTAGTGGAAAGTAAGTTGCATTCTTTTTAAGGGCAATTAGCAATGGTGGTGAGTAGTACTACTATTGAATGCTTGCACATCCATGGAAGGCCCACCCCATTTCATCAAATGACATATCCAGGGTCTTGCTATGGGAGTTAAGGGAATGGAAGTCAGGAGGGAATGGGGAACCTGTGACTAGTGTTGAAACTTAACACTCACTATCACAAAACATGGTAAGAAAAACCACACTCAAAACCAAGTTTGGTTCTTTGGACCACATTTTTGTGCAAGCCCACTACGATCGCAATCAACATTTTTTGCAATTTTCAATTGAAATTTTGGGAATTTGGGGGCATATAATATACCATTGAAAAGATCTTGAAAATACCTTTTCCATGAGTTTTAGGTTTGCTTTTCCAAATAAGCCCTAGGCTTGAAGGGCTAGCAAAGTAGCTGGGAAATTACAAAGGTCATGACCTAGCTTTATTCTATGTTGGTGTAGGGCCCTATGCAGTTCCTCTGTTGAAGATGCCCTTAGACCATCCTCAGTGCACAACTTCAATACACTCCTCTATGCACTTCTCCATAAATTGCTAACTTTCCACCGTTTCTATAATGAGAACTTGAATTCTGTTTGTTTTTTATCATTGGAAACGCATCCCCAAGTACCTTCCTTTGAGATGCGCTCCCAATGATTAAAAAAAAAATTCAAGTTCTAATTAGAAAACGGTGGAAAGTTCGCAGTTTAGGTGGAGGGGCAGTTGGCTGGGCAGACTGAGCCCCACTGTTGAGTTAATAATGCCCTTCAGTTCAGTTCCCTTTGGAAGTGCATCCGTCCTTCAGAGAAAAGCCAGACTGAAAGCAATACGGAGTATAAGTTAAGGGAAGGTAAGCTTAGAACTGGAAGTTTCCTCTTTGCCAGCTCAGACAACAGCGGATATCTGAATGGCAGTGCCGCAGTGGGATTTGATGTCCCTGCCAACCAACTTAAGCCTAAGTTAAGGTTGCCCATAACGGCCAGCTGGAGGATTGACCCCCTTACTGCCCCGTGTTTTACCTCCGGAGAAAACACAGGACTTTTTTTTATTTACTTGCCACCCATCATAAAATTTGCAAATTAGGAGTTCATATTTGCAATTAGCTACACTGAATAGGGGTATAAAGGGGACCCAAAAAATTAAGGGGACTAATTGTAGAAAACTGTAGATGTTTGAAACATGATGTACATCCCATAGACACTTCAATAACTATTGATGTACAATAAAGGTAGATATTTATATAGTGTGGAATGTCGATTAATTAGTATGGGTCACTTGAATATCCCTATTCAGTGTAGGAGACTAGGAGAGGTGAAGAACAGAAAAAATTTACACCACACAAAATAGAAGGAAATTTTGACATTTATCCTTGGTTGGGGCAATAAGGGGGTCAATCTTCCTTGGCCACCCAGAACATGTGAGTGTGAATTGCCCCTTGCTTGTCTCCAAGGAAAAAATTTACAAGAACTATTTATTTGTTGTGCATTATAAAATTTGGAAATTTTTAATATATAGTTGGAATTAGAGACTGCAAAGTTGCTTGGACTAGTGTAGAAAATAGATTAATCAAGCACAAAATAGGAGGGGGGGTAACCCCTAGGAAAAAGTTAGGGACTTTGGGAGAACAAGTGATGGAGTTGGTTCACCCCACCCCCCATATGGTAACATGAGTAACATCTTTCTCACATATCTCAAAGAATGTTGTCCATTGCGTATCAAATTGGAACTTGAGAAGGACATGCCCATGACCATTGATTTGAAGCCTCCCTATCCACCACTCTAATTGTTGCCATTTTGTAACTATGTGTGAATGAAAAAAAATTATGTTTATTCTTTAATGATGAAATCATATGTCTACTACAAGTTGTAAGATCTTCAAAAAAGGTTGGGAAAATTTGAAATTATTGTGAATTTCTTATGAAAAAAATGAAGAAAGTTCATATCCAATACAAAATATACTCAAAAAATTTGAATTTTCACCATAGATGTACATTATAGTGTTTAACCCCTAAAGGTTTTTGACTATGTTTTCACTAAAAACGCTCCAAAACTGTCATCTCCAATACAAGTACCAAATTTTAGAAAAAATAAATTTTTGGAAAAATGTAACCGTAGGATCTTTTATTAATCTCGTTTAGGAAGATGTGGAAAAAATTTCAGAAATTTCCACCGTTTGGATTGCAAGATATTAGCATTTGAAGTGACAAAAAGCCATTTTTTGGCCCTGCAAAAATCCGGGCAGATGCACTCCACAAGGTCAAATCATTATGAAAAAATGTCCAAAATGGTTGTAACTCTTTGGATTCATTCTTCAAGTCATGTTGGCTACATGTTTGAAAATTTTTAGATCATTTGGAATTGTACAACATATAGGAAAAAAATAGTAAGTAGATAGTAGTAGAGAATGATTCATAATACTAAAGTGTTAATAATTTATTTATGGAATTGAAAAATGAAAATACCAATGGTGAAATTGTTGTAATAAACAATCTACACCTCAAGTTTTTATTTTTTTCCAAAAATATTAAAAATTGAGTGAAATAAAGGTCTTCAAAGTTTATTTTAGAGTAGAGATTCCATTACTACCCACAAACTACCCACAACTAAAACTCTTCATAACTTTCATCTCACAAATCAAAATGGAATGATTCAAAGCTTTTCATGTATATAAAAATGTAGAAAACCAATTTCAAATTTTTATTTTTTTTAAAAGTGATTTTTCAAGAAGTTTTTTTTGCTGCCCGGGCTGCCCGCCGAGCAATGTAAACAACATATTATACAATAACTTTTTAACCATGTATTCAAAAGTTATGAAAATTGTTGGGTCTTAAAGCTACTCCTCGGGAAAATGTTGTGTGAAAATTTCAAAGAAAAAAAATCAAAATTCCATCCGTAGTGAGCTGCCCGAAATTGCTATGTTGCCAAAAAAGACCATTTGTTGCTTTAGGGGTTAACATCATGGAATAAATTGAAGTTACTATGTCACTTTAAATTTAGAAAATCTCATGTGGTTGTATGCCCCAAGTGCATATTGCTATAAAATATTGAAATATATAAATTTTTCAAAATCTCCAATTGGAGTAGAAACTACACTTGATGAGCTTTATTTCATTGGTGAGACTTAAATTCAAATAAAAATCCCTTTGATGGCTAAATTCAAATCAAGAATTAATAACAAAAAATGGACAAAATACACTACAAGGGTGATCCGTGGATTATGCATATTCTTCTTTAGAAAAGTCAACAAGACCATAATGAGAGAATTTGCAATACTATTCACTAGAAATGTACTCGAGCAATTGTCTTCCAAAAAACAATGGATGAAAAAGTATTTATTTCCATCCTACACACTTAGGCAGTTGTCAAAAAGATCTTTTAAGTCTTCAACATGACCACAAAGTAGACATCAAAACACTTTGATTATTGGACCAAATAGGTGTGTTTATTGTTTCTATAGTTCACATTAAAGCCATCCATTAGACCATTTGGTTCTGCAATATCCTTACATGCTTGACCCCTAAATGACCAAGGATCCCACTTTGTTTTTTTCAAAAACTTGGGTTGACTTCATAATTTGCAACGTCCTTGTATGCTTAACCCCTATGTAACCAGGGATCCTACTTTGGTTTTTTGAAAACTTGGGTAGACTATATTGACCTCATAATTTGGAATTTTTGCATGAATTTTCTAGGATGGATGCTAATCATCACAATCTCTATGTAAAGCTTCGTATCATATTATTCTAAGAATATTGAAAAAAATAGAAGGTATTTTTTTAATTCAATGTCAAACTAGGTAGGTAATTATGTATTCTAAAAGAAGATTAATTCATTTTATTGAATTATGTATATTAGCACTTGCTCAAAAAAATTTGAATCATTCAATTCCAAGTAATGAGTTTTTAGTGAAAGTTATGAAGAGTTCTATTTTGGAGGCAACGAAGGTATGAAAATATGTAAAGTCATTTTTTATCTCAATATTGAAATTTTTCTAATAAAAAAATTAAAGGTATCAATTATTAGTTCACAAAAGACTCTCACTATTGGGATCAATAATTCAAAATTTATTGTAAAACTTATTTGCAATTCAGTTTTTCTTTCATTTAGTGCCACTTTCCACTTTCTAATTTTTGAAAACATCTTCCCAACCCACTTTTCAACACATCATCTAAAATGCACAAGTTGTAGGACATACATGTTTTTCTACAAATGTAGAAAGACAAAATAACACCTTCTAGAAGGGCTAGAAAAGTCTACGTTTTGAAGTTTAGGCACATTGGTGAAGATTTTCACTCTAAAATATCAGAGGAATGTATTTCATCAAGTGAACTAAAGGATCCTACAATTGGTTTTGTTAATCCTTGAAGGACCCGATAGCCCTTTGCGGATGTATAGTATATTATGAATTTGGTGATATTTGATCAAAAAAAGCTTTGACCAAATACTTTTCAATACAAAGTAAATCAATGATTGTCGTAGTACATAGATAACAATGTATTACAATTCACATATTAAACTACAATTGAAGAGTCTTAAAACTACATATTCATGAAGATTTTAGACTTGCTTTGGGTACAAGTATTTCAAAGTAGTTTGGGACCTCTAAACATGAAAGAAAGGAAGGGATTAACCCCTAAAGACCCACACAACCATTTTATATTCCCTGGCTCATTTGGATCATTGGAAACGCATCCCCCTCTAGAATGAACATACCCTAAGACCAATCCAAGATAATTGGGACTGTTTTGCAATAAATAAAAATTACAATACAATAGTATATCTAAAGGATAAGCAAACCCTTCAGTTAATTACAATACACCTAAAATTGTCCCAATAAGCATTTCAATGTTTATAAACATTTTTGTTGACTCTTGTTGGGAATTGAAAGAAGAATGGAGATTGTCTTAGCATGTAATGTTTGAACACCATATAAATAAACTATGAGTTTCTAAAGTATCGTTTTTTGTAGCTAGCGGGGAAGGTTGATAAAAAGAATTTATAAAAACATTTGACAAAATTGTTGGTATATCCTTTTCAATATTGGTACAAAATTTTTTTTTTAAATATATGTCAAATCATATTTGTGAATTTCAATTAATTCTCTAGCATTAAAGAAAGCCAACCTTAAACCACCAAATATGATATATAGACATTTCAAAATCAACACTAAGTTCTCATGTTTAAAAGGTGTATATAATAGTCAGGAATCTATGGGTCTAGTTAACACCAAGGCCGGACTATAGGACCACAAGCACTTAGAGAGATCTCATCTTTTATATGTAATTGTAGGAATCAAGACCCCAAAATAAAAAATAGTAATGACACTTTGCATAGTCTTATTGAAAATTTAGGGGAGACCATAGCCAAGTTGTATTCATTTTTTTATTAGATTCAACATTGTGAACCACAAGGTCAATTACATAGACAAAATCTATGGTTGTAAGGTTTTAGCTCTTCATAGATTGGTTTCCTAGAAATATGTTATGCGTACTCCTTATGAGAGGTGGGCAAGAAAAATTAAAGCTCCTTAAAAACAACATAATATTATCTACTTTGACCATGTAGGATTCCTCGTGGTTTTCTCATCCATGAGAAATGACATAAGCCATAGCCAAAGTGTAAATCAAACTTTGACCAAAGAGAAATAACTCCACCCAATTTTTTTTATAGGTAAGCATAATTTGACTAAAGGGATTGTTCACTTTTGGTCCCACGACCATAGTTGATAGATCAACACCAAATTACATACCTCTATTAGTAGTGAAGTTCTATAATAGTTAGATTATTAAATTTTCAATTTAATTAGGTGCAAGGGGCACGAGGTGAAGCATTAAGTGGTAGGATGTCAATGAGTGGAAGGCATGTTGGGTGTTGTGTTGGGGTAGGTGGGTCAATGAGAAGGACAAATAGGCCTTGATTATTTTCTAGGCGCCCATTGTGTAGTTGGATGTATGTGGAATATTGTTCTATGTGGTCAAGGTTGACATCTATTGTTGAATATTCAATTAAAGTTCATAAAAGTGGTTTGGGAGTTACTTTCAAAAATTAATAAAAAATTCAATTTTATTTTTTCAAGAATTTGAAACTTCAATTATAAGAGTATAAAGTAGGTGGCAAATTTATTATTTTGAGGTAGATAGTAAGGTAGGCTAGCCTATTACCACCCTAATATGCAATCTGAGAATATTAGGACCAACTCCAAGAGGGGCACATATTTTTCAGAGTTGTGTGCATGTTTCACAAATCAAACCCAAGTGGAATTATAGTTTTACGATAAAAATTGTAATTTCTATGAATTTTTAAAGTGGTCTGCCTTGAAATTACAAAACCGACACTAGACTAGAGTCATAAATGTCCTATCCTAAACCTATAACCGCCATTCCATGTACCTATTAGCACTTGAGTATCCACCAATCAAGGATTGACATATTACCCAAGTTGAAATTAATGCACTAAAACTGTTAAAAAAACAAATGGATTTAAGTGAGTTTTATGGTGGAAATGGGGCCAAATATAGGATGGTGGTTATAGGAAGCTAGCGGAAATAGGCTGGTCTACCTTACTTCATTGAGATCTCATGAGAATTAAGGGTGAAGAGGCCATTTTTTATAGTAAAATCTATTTTGCTTCATCTATCTTCAAAGGATATGCGATAATTTGAAGATGAGAGTTTGCCCTTTCATTATAAAATGTAGTAATCATATTAAAGCAAATTTGACCTAATTTGAGCATAATATAATTTTTTTTCAAAAACTTCAAAAAAAAATGTGGGAATTAAGCTGACTTTCAACTCCAAAAATCTAATTGTGATTTAGAGCCTCTAGTAAAATGCTATAGTCAAAGCTTAGAGAGGGATTGGAAAGGAAGTTTTATGTGACATTTTCAAACCTTTGATCAGAGCCTCAAATCACAAACACACTTTTGGACCTAAAAGTTATTTCAAATTCTTATATTTATTTATTTCAAATATTTTCTTACAATTATTGTTCTATGCCTAAATGAGATTTGAAATTTTGATTTGAACACAATTTTTACTTCTAACTTGACTATGAGTAGTTTACCTCTTACAACTTCTTTTTTTATATATCCTACATGGATTGTTGTACCTCCTACAACCCCACTTGTATAAAGAGTTTGTCATCTCAAAATTCTACAATCATTAAGTGAATGATTTTTAATAATTTTTCATTTGCAATATTTATTTATTCTCTTGCTCTCTCTCAAAGTAGTTTCTAAAAAATTAAACTTTTATTTTTTATATAATTAATGCTAACCTTGACTATCAAGTACAATTTTTTATTGCTATTAATTGATTTATATTGATGTGTGTTGTATGGGACATTTTAGAACATGGAAAGTGCATTGTAGTGTTTGAAGTGAGGATGTATGTGTGGCTTCACCAGCTCCTACAATAACAACTAGCAATGGATTTGTTTGCCATCTGTGTGAATGTATAGACTAAATAAGGGAGTTGTATTTGTCCATTTTGGAGTTTATAGTAGTTTGTAAGAATTTTTCACTATAGTATATGAATTCAATGAATTATAAAGTGTAATTTGGAGAGGGAGAAGGGAAGAATGTGTATTGAAATAGTAGTGTTGGGATACAAAATATGTATGGACAAAGCTTGATGTCACATTGACATTCTGTTGATGGTGGACATACGCATGGGTAGATTTAGAAATGAACAATTTATTGTGGAGGTTGTCTTTGAATGGTCCAATATTCATGAGGATAAAACATCTTGATTGATAGTAGGAGAGGAGCTATTTTCATATTTCTCAAATTGATTTGTTATGGCATTAGATTTTGAGTGCTTTGATATGTGGTTATGTGCACCATAGAAGTATATGTGATAGCTAAGTGTCCATATGCTAAAAGAACATAGTCATCATGTTATTTTGGAAAATTTTGGTAGGCCCCAAAAGGTTTTTTTCCAATGTATCCCATGTAGTGTCCATATTTGAATTTGAAAAGATGCATGATTTGTGCATTTGAGATGACTGGATTAGACTTGAAAGTATTAGAAAATTGGTTGTCAATGGAATAATTATGAGTCCAATAATTGGTATTTGGTAAATTTTGTGCAAAAGCATATGTTTGTTGCATGGGGGGGGGGTCAATGTGTTAAAAATATAAGGACATAGGTGTAAACAACCACTATTTTATAGGGGTATGAATTATTATTATTTTTTTCACATGTTATCATTATGTAATTTTCTAATTGGACCTATTATTCAACACCATATAGTACTTTAAAGATGTCCAATGCCATTTTTGATACCCTATATTATTCTAAACCCATTTATAATTTTTAGCCCCTATATTTTTAAAATATCCTATCATTTGTTCACACGTATGTTGCTACTCCAACTGCTCACTACCCCCTCTTGGTTTGTTGTATAATGAGTTGTATGTAACAAGGTAAGTGGACCTCTATAGTTTGATTGATTAGATAGAATTCCATTATGACCATAGTAATTATGAGTGGTGTGTGTGTATTTATAGTTGTGGGAGATGGTCTATATGTTTTTTGCATTCCTAGGTTGACAAGTATGTCAACTTATTCATTGTTGTGGATACTAGTTTGAGGTTTTACTTTGTAGAAGTCACTTAAGTATGTTTGCTTTTGGTGAAAAAAGAGAATGAATTGGGTGAAATTTTTTATTTGATGGATGGTATATTTGTATGTGGATTAAGTATAAAGAATTCAAGTTGTCAATGAAGATGTAAACCAATTTTTATTGTTAATTTGTGTAGGTGCTTGGATGAGAGTGTATATTGTTGTGACCTTTATTTGTATGATAGTGGGAAGGCCCTAGATCCTTTTAGAGATTTCTATTTCTCTTGTCAGGTTGTAAATGCCATACTTGGCTATTTCTTTGATATATTGCCCTTATGTGTATATAGGGGGGTCTATTGTGGTTTTAACCCCTAATGATCCAAGTTACCATTTTTTGGTTGTTGCCCTTCGTTTTTGAACTACCCATTTTCATATTTTGAACTTTTTTAGTAAACATTATTTCTAGAAAATAGACGGTGTTATGAATCCAATGGTGGTAGTTTCACCAAGTTACTAAATTCTGAAGTTAAATTCCACTTTGTGAATTTCTTTTAAGCTGAATGGTGTATTGTGGTTTAAGGCTCATGTTTTTTTGGTTTAGTTTGGGCATGCAATTGTTGCCTACTAAGAAAGGGTATATCCAAAGAGCTCAAGGAGAAGACAATTGTGCCCAATCTTGTTTTTTTACAAACACTACTCTCGTTTCAATGACCATTGTACAATACCAAATCCACCCGAAATTGCAAAATGACCAGAATGTTGTAAAAATTTAGAGGAGCATTCTCCACTCTTTTGTCTTTCATTGAGCACAAAAGGTCATCATTTCAAAATATTCTCACTAAAATATGCTCCTTGAAAGTGTAGCGCCTTGTTTGTCCGTTCATTTGACCCAAATAGAGCTTCAAAATTAAATGCCTAATAAATTGTGAGGTCAAATAATCTGAGTTCTTATTGAGGTGCTCACTCTCAACATGAATTACAAGATCCAATTGTTATATTCTATCTAATCTCAAGAAAATTGGAGCAAACAAATCGCTCAAATTCTTGGCAATTTTGGCCTATTTTTGAAAGTACCCCCTCCCCTTGGATCATTTGGGGTTAAAGGAATATAGTGGTAGAGTGATTGTTTGAATTTTGGTGGCAGTAAGGTTTGGAATGGGGCAATGGTGGAACAATGAAGGAATTATCAAGATGATGACTCATTTTTTACTACTTAAGCTATTCATCCTATCTACAATATAGGGAATGTTGAGGAAAAAAATTCCAATTCAAAGAAATAGATTTAAAAAGGATTCATAATTTTTGACATTTTTTTCCTCAAAAACAAAATTATCATGAATTTTTTTTCGTGGATTCTATTTTTCTCATTCTTGATATGTAGGCAAACCTATTTCCAACCATAGGCTAGTTAGAAAACTGATGGAAGTAATCATTGTGGCTTTCAATGTCTTTCAATCTACATTTAGTGATCATTGCATGCTTTCAATGTACATCTCCCGGACATTTCTATTGCTTCAACTAGTCATGCTCTACATGAGTTGTCCCCTACACCATAGTTGATCAAAAATTCAAAAGCCTAACTTGCGAGAATGGGAGGTTCGTTGGAAATGAGTGGCCTCCTTTATTCATCATTGGCAATGGTAGTGAAGTGAGACCAATGGACCACTACCCACTTCTCAACTAATCACTACTTTGGAGAATTTGAGTGGTCCTTGCTCTTGGACTTGGTGTAAACTCTAAACCCTAACCCTAAGTATGCACGTTTTAATTACATAATCCAAAGTAGGTATTATAATAATTCCCCAAAAAATTCCAAAAGGGGCCCTGTGGTCAACCACGGAATGTCCAAGACTTGCAACCATCAGTCTTTCCAGGGTTCAACTCAATCAATCCAAGTTCAAAGTTCAAACAAACCTCTTTCCGGGTTCAACCCACCAACCCCATTCCCGGGTTGGACCGAACCTTTCCGTTCAACTACTGATAACAATTCCTTGGTTCGAAGTTCGAAGGTTGAACCAATTTCGGGGGTGGGGGTCAACACTGCCGGAGTGCGCCAAGTTTTGGGCAATCCAGCTGTATCTGATGATGGAATCTGCACTGCACTGTACAGTACTGGACTCCCGGCCCTTACCTTACTTCGATGATATTTACAGTCGCTTTACTGTGCACTGGTGGTGACGATTAACCGATTACGGTAACTTATTGTGGAGCCAGGCTAATCTGTGATAACTTATTATTATTGTCCATTTATTGATCCTGTGTTCCGGGGGGGCAAGGGGGCAATGGGTCATGGGGCTCATTGGACTTTGGGAACAACACGCAATCAGTCTATAACACTGTAACATTCTACAGTATAGTACAGTACAGTACAGTTGATTTACCCGTATTTTCCTGGAAGAGCATCTCCACTGGGCTGGGGAACAGGCTTGAAGGCCGGGGAAGTGGCGAGGGAGGGAATTTCGGGAGAGGAGCTGGAAGGTAGTCTCACTCTTGAAGCTTAGAAGCGACCTTCTAACCCTTCAACGTCGACACAGACGTTTTTTGTGCAATGGATGACAAAGAATCTTCCTCTGTAGGATAAAAGCACAATTGTTCATCTTCAGAATTTTGTGCAAAAAAGGGAGATCATGCACAAGTGTTTGACCTCCAATGAATATTTTGCATTTAAAAAAAAAATAGACTATGTCACATGGTTTTAAAAAGAATGATTTCCATGGTCACTATTCTGTCCCTTTAAGGGTTAAGAGCTGATTGCATTTAGGGGGAAGCTAAACTCCTTGAAACTCCTCCTTTTCCTTTCTAATGCACACCATTTGTTATTTAACAAAAAAAACAATTCCTCGAGACAATTTTTAGTAAATTTTCATAGGAAGAAAAATGGAATTGGAATCTAACCAAAGTTGTTTCATTAATTTTGTGGACCTTCTATAGAGGAATTAGCTATGAATTTTTGAAGTTGAAAAGCAGTGGTTACTAAAAGTGACCACTTCTTGAAATGTAATGCGCACTATTGGTACATTGAAGAAAGCAAAATGTATCTTTGGATTAGTGGTTGCTTTTAAAGCAAGGTTGCTCCTAGCTACTTCAACAACATTGGGTTTACTTTGGTGTTCTTTTAGCCTTGCCTCTTCAAGTTTATCTTGGAGTTTGTCATTGATTGTGCTAGGGTCATGCAAGGACACACCAAATATATTGCATCCAATGGTTGCTTGCTAGGACATTTTGATTGTACTTCTCAAAGTAGCAAATGAAGTCAAAAGAAGAACGGATAATAGTAAGTTGCTCACAAGTGAACACGTGGTATTTAATCAATTGGACCCTTGAAGGAGATTACATTTTGGGGGATCCATCTTTTTTCTAACATCACTCAACTTACAATTTAGAAGAGATGCAAGAGTGAACAATTGGAAATGCTCTAACATGCATTATTTAGGTTAAGCCTGCAATATACTATAGACACCATGTACCTACTACCAAGGTAGCTCCACCTAATTGCACCTAAATATGCAATTGAATAATGTTCCTATCATCAAATTGCTTACTCTTTAGTTGAATCTTCTTGAAAGCTAATGAAGTACTCTAGATTATCTTGTCCAACATTTTTTGGACATAATTAAACAAGCTAGGAATTTTCAAAGTATTGAACTACGTGTGCCCAACAAGCCAATCCAAGCTCTCATCAATAGAGGTCTTATATATCATGCAAAATAACTACAAGTTAGAGAGAATTTAACTCCTAAACGTCCAAATTCATCCCAAGAATCAACGATTTGAGAAAAATTGTTATAAGGTGCTATTTGGAAGCATATTTTGGATCTGGTATACTAATAAAAGTTGTAGATTTTGATTTGTAGATTCCATCTATATAGTTAGATTCACCAATGCTATCACCAATCTTATTTTATAATTTTTTAATGAGAAATTCCAAAATTTGATTACAAGAAAAATATTATCATTTTTTGAGTAAATTTGTTTGGAATGGATTTGAAATGAGATTCTCTTGACATGGTGATTTTTTGAAATTTTTGCGTTTTTCAAATCTATGACTTCATTTTGGCAAATCCAGTTTTGAACTAAAGTCAATACAATTTGACCACTTGACATCCTTGCACATTTGTAATTTTAGAAAAATATGTACTCTAGTAACACCAAATCCAAACCTTAGATAGAACAACAACTTTGTAACGTATCTCCACAAATTAAAACAACTTTCATCCAAGTAGCTAGGAGGATGAAACTTTATTTTTAATCTGTTCATCGTCTAGAAAATGGATGTCGGAGCACTTAGGGATTAAGAAAAGAGTCATAGTTAGATGCAATTATCTAAAACAACATCTACTGAGATTTGGATCTCATGTTGGCCACTTGTTCCTTCACCCCTAAGTGCCTAAGCCTTTTCCAAGTGTGTTTTGACTATGAAAAAAGAGCATGGGCAATCCCCAAGGAGCAAATTGTATTTTTTTAGAACCTAACCATATAGATGTTTAAAGAGCTTGCTTATTAATACTCAGACCAATTTTGAGTGCAAAATTGCATAGAAGTTGTGAGATTATAATAAGAAAAATAACACAATTTTTGAGAAAATGCCATTGTTAACAAGATTGATGAAAGATATCCAATTATGTGGAACTTTGTACATATGATGAAATTGGAATGCTCAAAAGTGATCCCAGAACTCTAGGTTTTTTCCCACAAGTCCATTTCATCATGCTTTAGATATGCAATCTTTTTCAAATCATTTTTAGGAATAGAAAAAATATATGAGGATGTGAAATGACAACCCATAGTGCCTTTTCTATTCTCAAAAAATTCACCAAAAATTGCTCACTCGATCATTTCTCGACTGGATTGTATTGATGGATTTAGTGAAAAAATCATCTAGGATCTCTTTGTTGTTCACAAATTGTTAGTGAGGTTCATATTTTGAATTTTCTACAAATGTAGTTGTAGAAGCCATGTAGTGTCCTTAAGTATGTTCCTTTAAGGGTTAACCTTTAACCCTGAAAGGTACAGAGTGTTATCTAAAATTGACAATTTGAAAAAAATCTTCACAAAACACTATTTGGAAGAATATTTTGGAATTGATACACAAATAAAAGTTTTAGATTTTTTTTTTATATTCCATTCATACAATAAGATTCACCAATGCTATCACCAATACTTTTGTAAATTTTAAAAGGAAAAATTCAAAATTCCTTTTGAATTTGATTACAACAAAAATACTATCATTTTTTTTTAATAAAACTTGTTGGAATGGATTTGAAATGAGGTTCTTTTGACAAGGTGATTTTTTGAAATTTTTTTGTTCTTTAAATCTATGACCTAACTTTTGCAAATCAAATTTTGAACTACAATCAATGCAATTTTGGCTTTTTCAATCAAGGCATGCAAAAGTGAATAGCGAATAAAGCTTTGAGTTTGCAATCTAAATGCGGTGCTTGGCAAGCCATATTCACTATGGTAGCTAATCCAATAGGTTCAAACACTCCAAGAAAATGCAAAAAATACTTTTTGTCACCGATTCTCTCAAACCAAGACCTTGGGGCTTGGCCTATCATTTAACCCTTAAAAGACATTGCTAGTCTCATGTGTATTTTGAAAGTCAAAAATCTGAATTTTCACATAGTTCTTGATTTTAAATGTTCTCAAGCTTAACTAAAAAAATGTAGATATGAGAATCTACTTTTTACTCCATTTGAATATTTTTTTAATTATTCAAATTATAATTTTTGTAACACTTTGAACTTTAAATCTTGACATGGTTTAGTTTGTTTGCTAGAAAAATCTTACCATTGGAATTATTGTGTTTCAATTCAAATCCATCTTAGACCTTTTCAGAATTTAGACTTTCCCTCAATTTTGTACCTATTTCTTTTTTAAAATCTTTTAAAAAATAAAAACTGAGTTTGTGTTTTTTGAATTTTTTTTCTTAGACTTTCAACTCAATTCTTCAACAGAAAAATTCTAATTCAATATTGATAGTGCAAAAGTTTAAGCTAAGAAGATTCAAAGCCTAAAAATATAGACATGGAAAGTGCAAAGGAACATTTTTCTTCACTTCAAACACAAATATCTTGCAATCCACAAGGTCAAAGTTTAAGAAATTTCTTCTACATATTCTTATACTAGTACAATGCAAGATCCCGTGATTAGATATACAAAATAAAAAATTCATAATTAAAAGCTTTTTCTACTTTGCAATAGAAGAGCAATTTTGAGTAGAATTTGATGAAAAAAAGACATTGGGATTGTAGGTGTTAAGGGTTAAATTCTTTGTAAAGTAGATTTTGGGATGGAGTAAATTGATTACAAGTTATATGTGTTATTTCTTGTGACCTTTTATTTATTACATAATTATTATGTTTCATCTGACATGTAAAAAAAGGATTATCCCCTAAATCTGTAGATCATCTCCAAAATTGACAATTTGAGAAAAATCATTGTAAAATGCTATTTGGAGACATATTTTGGAATTGATATAGAGATAAAAGTTGCAGATTTTGACTTGTAGATTCCATCTATGTAGTTAGATTCACCAATGCTATCACCAATCTTTTTTTTTATAAATTTTGAAAGAGAAATTTCAAAATTCCTTCAAAATTTGATTACAAGCAAAATATTATTATTTTTTGAGAATTTTTTTTGGAATGGATTTGAACAAAGTTCTCTTCACATGGTGATTTTTTGGAATTTTTGTGTTCTTCAAATCTATGACCTAATTTTGGCAAATCTAGTTTTGAACAAAAGTCAATGCAATTTGACCACTTGACATACTTGCACATTTGTAATTTTAGAAAAATATAAACTCTAGTAATACCAAATCCAATCCTTCGATAGGGCAACAACGTGATTACATATCTCCACAAATTAGAATAACTTTTATCTAAGTAGTTAGGAAGATGAAATTCAAGTTGCAATGTGTTCATCATCCAGAAAATGGATGTCGGAGTGATTAGGGATTAAAAGATTTTGAAGATCTTCCAAATTTATATCCCCATCATGATAAAAAAATTTATAATCTTTTAGTGCATAAATGATACTATTGTATTATCTATTCCCATATCATCCATAACACATAAGGAGTATATTGTTTAAGAACTTATAGTTATAGTTTGCAAAACATTATTAAAATTTAATTAGAATTTTGGTTATTTTTTTAAGGCATGCTCCTAAAACATCAAAAAAACTTTAGGGGATTAGAAACTAAATTATAAATGTTACTTGATAGAATAAATGGTATAGCTTGATAGGTGACCAGTTCTTCCAACAACATACAAAAATAGTGATAATTTAGATATTTAGTTTTTTCTTGGGTCTAAAAAATAATATATATGAAACTACACAATTTCTTTGAAGGACTGTAAGTAAATGGATGTAATACTAAAGGTTGTGTGAGTGGAATGGAGTGATATTTGAAAAATTCCATAGTTGATAATGGTTTCTAAGACTTTACTTCCTTATCTTTACTATTATATGACATCTAAAAAGCTTAAGATTTGCATAATTCTAATGAATATAGTTTATTAAAAAAAACCCACCTTGGTGGCACAAATATTTAATCTTGATGAATGTATGATTGAATGTGCGTTGTCATATTTGATCACATAATCACTATGTCTTGAATATACCATTCGAAGTTGCTTTTCAAAATATATTTGAAGGGAAATATGTGTCAACTTTTGTCTCAAGATCAAATTTTCCAAAGAAAAAAATGTAGTTTCGGAAATTCAAATGGTGAAGTTCTTTAAGACTAAATGTATAGTGGAATCTTTCATTTCAACAAATGGTGTGGGATTACAAGATTATTTATATGTGCATGTATATTTGTGTAACTATAGGCATACACTAGATTCATACTTATATATGGGGATTGAGGAAGTCCTTTATTCTCTTTGAATTTCAAAAATCAATGTGTATTGCCAATTTTAATTGTATATTGTATGACTTCTCATAGATGGATGGTCAATTGTTTAGAAACTTAATGGAACTTATAGACTTTTTTTAGACTTATTTTTGTGTAAGGTAGAAAAATGTACATGACTTTATACACAAATTTCATAGAATTGGGATATGTAAAAGGTAGACATGGTTGTAGAAATGCATACTAGTTATTTTTTCTTTTAAAATTTAGAAAAATAGATATGAAATCCTAGTATAATGAAATAATTATTCTTGTTGAGATAGCCTGAAAGAAATTTATATTTACAATTTTTTTGATAGAGTAGTGAGAAACTGCAAAGATTATTTTGTATTTCATTATTGAAAAATATCATACTTCAGCAAACCATGAGTGTATTCTATCCTAGAATTTTTTTGAAATTGATGCCAATTTGTAGTGCAATCTAGCCATGAGTAATAGTTGGGTGACTAGATAAATGATTGGATATCCTTCATTTTTAGCAATTGACACATATAGTACCACTCATATATTTTTTAAGGTCCCTAAAAGATTTCTTTGACATGGTTTCTTATTATATTTTTGAATATAAATTTTTGTAATCCATTTTGTGGATGTTTTTCTAGTGCATTTCAAAATTTTCATTTTATTATAAATCTTTATGCAATTCTATATTTAAAAAACACTAGAATGCAAGATAAAAATGTAATTTCATGAAGAATGTTTTCAAGTCAAAGTCTTTCAAAATAGAAGTATATGTATAATACATTAGGATAGAGATTATACAACGAAATAAAACTTATACTAGCTATTATACATCTAGTATATTAATTGAGTAGGCTAGACCAAATACACTCACATCACTTGGAAAAAAGTGATTAAAATTGGCACTTTACTATTGACTAAGCTAATTATAATTAAGTAATCTCAAGTAGTTGAGGCACCTATTAGAAATCTATAAAATTTTGAGATTGACAATTACCATTGTATATAACAATATATTTTTAAGTTTAACATGTTTTCTTCCATTTTCTTCAAGCCATTTATTGTTTGCACCATGTTACACACTACTTCATAATTTTTTTCTTATTCACTTGTTTCATATGAGTTCACATACAAGTTTTTTCTAAATCATGCTTGGTCATCCACTTGGCTTGAGGGGGGTGTATTATACTTGATTGAAATGAATTTCTAACACACAAACAACTTATTCATCCTACCAATCCCTTGCATATTCATCTCTTAATAATCAATCACCAATACACTCAACTTCATTTCCTTGTATTGCTATAGAGATAAATGGACTTCTAAACAATAGTGCTATTTGCTTTGAAAAAAACACACTTTTTGAGTTGATATTTTTGTGCAGTTCTAAATTCAATTTTATTTGAACTTGGAAGAAATTTCAACATGTATTTACAATTTGTTTGAGATGAGGATATTACACCTCGAAGACAATTGTGATAGGGAAATTTATTACATATAAATACTAGGAACAAGCTTAGATGATCTTGTCCATAACTAGAATCTCTTTATTTTCTCACCAAGCTTAGTTGGAAGAATTAGAACACTTTTTTTTTAATATGATTTATAACTATTACATCTTGTCTAAGATCCTAGCTCTAGCCACAAATCAAAAATGTTGTTAAAACTTAGAACCTCATGGCTTGAGAAAAATACTCTAGATATTTTAAAGAGAAATGATTTCTACTTTATTTCTACTTTTTTAAATTTGCATTTCCTTGAATTTTCATTTGTCATATTTTAAATTAAAACCCTTCTTTTTTCTTCTTTATCTACCAATTACTTTTGTAATTGTAAAACTGTAATTAGAATTTTTTCTCAATATTTTATTTTATTTATGGTTTCAATGTTTAAAATTTTTTTTAACCCTTCAAATTTTAAAATCTTCATTATTTTATAAAATTTATAATCTACACGGAATTGCTGATTTGACTTTAATATTTTAACAAATACTTTAGAATCATTATTATTTTAATAAAGAATAATTCATTTTCTTATCTTTTATTTCTTATAAATATTTTTTATTACCATAATTATAAATTTCTCATGATAAATATCCTTAATAATGGTTATTAATAATTATTAATAGATTGTTATATTAAATTAAAAAAATGAAAATTAATCTTTCATTAATCATATATGGTTCATTATGATCAATCATTGTTCTATAATCCTCTATTTTAAATCTTATTTTTTAATATGAATATTCTATAATTTATAGTTGATTTAAGTGTTTTCATAATTTAGATTGGATTTCAATTATTGATTAGTTTTTACAAATATAAAATGTTAAAATTAAAATAGAACAAATATTTTTTTATTTTTAATAAACATTTTTATTGGTATTTCATATTTTCTCTTTTCTTTCTTTATTTTTCATTGTTATTATAATTAACCCCTAAATGTCTAGAGTCATCTCCAAATTTGACAATTAGAGAAAAATCATTTTAAACCTCAATTTGGAATCATATTTCAGAATTGACTTACAAATAAAAGTTGTAGATATTGACTTGTAGATTCCATCTATACAATTAGATTCACCAGTGCTAGCACCAATCTTTTTTTACAAATTTTGAAAGAGAAATATCAAAATTTCTTCAAAATTCAATCATAGGTAAAATATTTTCATTTTATGAGTAAAATTTTTTTGAATGGATTTGAAGTGAGGCTCTCTTTGCATGGTGATTTTTTGAAATTATTGTGTTCTTAAGATGTATAACCTTATTTTGACAAATCCAGTTTTGAACTGAAGTCAATGCAATTTGACCACTTCACATCCTTGCGCATTTGTAATTGTAGAAAAATATATAATCTAGTGACACCAAATCAAACCAATGCAATTCCAATTTGTTTATTGTCCAGAAAATGGACGTCTGAAGTGCTTAAGGGTTAATCAATCTATGATCAATGATCGTTTTCTATTTTATTGATTATATTATGATTATTACCATTTAATGATTTATATTTAATTTAGTCATTTGCATAATATAAAAAATAATTTTTCCATTCATAATTTTTAAAACATTTTGATTATCATAATAAGTATTCTAAGACATTCTCATATACGACCATTTCCATGTGGAATTGTCCTTGACACTTGAATCCATACATATGCAACTTTTTCTACTTTTTCAATGAATAAAATCTATTGAACATATCAAAACATTATCTTCATTAGTTTTTATTTAGAAAGTAATCAAAGGTGTTCAAAATAGGGTTTGGGCATTTAGGGGTTAACGTACATAGTCTGAAGACTCTGAACTACAAGTCTACAACCGCACCTCCCCCCTTCCCCGGGCTCAGTAAGAGCCAAATAAGCCACTGAATATCCGGGAGCTTGACTGAAAAATCGGTCGTCGTCTCGTCGTTGACTGAACGCGACAGAACGCCTCGTCGACATTATCGTCCATAATTGAACGAAAAGAATGAAACGATCGTCGTCCTCAACTAACCACTTCCGTCCTCGGTGTCCAGTCCTCCAGGGGTCCACTGGAGCATTCCTGCCGCTGCTGGTGCGCAGCTTTTTCTGTCCTCAGCAGTCGTCCCACAGCTACACTGCGCCATTGCTACAGGGCGCCCTGCCGTGCCTGCACCATTGTAGCCTGGCCTTCCTGTCTTCGTCTCCGTATCGTTTCTCTCACTCCGCTAGCTGCAGCTTACAGGGTTCTTTCGCCATCGCCGAAGCTGCTCTCAAACCTTCAGGATCGCATGCCGTTCCGTCTCTTCTCCAGCCTCAATGTAGTTCGCAAGCTCGGTCGGTGGAGGACTGTCGATTTCGGTTCTTCCATTTTGTTGGATGCGTCGCAATCAATGAAGGAGAAGCTATTTTGATCGCATTGGTAGGATGCGCGCTTGGTTTTTGATTAAGCAGGACATGGCGATGCGTTCTGCGGGTGACGACGAGCTTGAGATTAGTTTCTTTCTAGTGGCGTAGAACTTGTTGTTCTAAACGTCAGGGTTGTAGAAAGAAGGAGCGAAAGGAGTGTGCAATTAGAACGGCAGGGGGCAGGGGGCATGGTGAGGCTGCACATGAGAGACTGAAGGGGAAGCATGGGAGGGAGGCCATGGAATGACAGATAAGGGTTGACACGTGTGAGAAGCCGAGGCGTATGTGAACAGGGCCATGTTATGGCGCATTTGATGGGATCAGCTGCTGCAGGGAATGGTGCGGTAGTATATGGGCAGGAACTCCTGTTGCTGCTGTAGTAGGAGGAGCCTGGAGAGTCGAGTGCGTCGTGCGCTGTGCGCGTAGCTATCCATGGCGCCTCCGGAAGTGGCGTGGTGGCGTCCGCTCTTCCTGATCGCGCTCATGCCTATCGGAATATTAGGCAACCTTGAAGGTCTGTTCCGTCTCTCACACTCTCTATCTCTTAATCTCAGTTTTCTTCTCGTGGGAATATACATTCGGTAGGGTCGCATGAATAGTTCTCAAAGGGATCCAGAACTCCCTGGAAAGTATGGCGATTGAAAAGATGCCAGCTAAGTCTGTTGTGAGACTACGACCTGGCAAGACTAGGGTTGAAAAAGTGTCCTCGGTGATGGGATTTGTATTTGTCAAAAGATTAGAGCAGAGCATTCTCTAGATTTTAGTGAGTCACGATTGGACTGGTGTCTTCGTGTCTGTCCGGCGTCACCAGTAAAGTTAACTCGTTAGTCATGGTGAGAGAGAGTTGAATAACTTCGCGACTTCTACTTGTTTTTTTCTTGTCGCAATGTCTAGGGTTTTCTTACTCTGCCCTACTTATGTGTGCAACATGAGCTAAAGGGAAAATGTCTTATATAAGTCGTTTTCGCAAGAATTCGGCCTGGTCAGCTGGCCATGGACGGACGGCCAGCTCGGTGAGAAAAGATGCGATGGTTTTGAAATTAGAAATAGCATTGCTTCTTCTGTGCGTGAATAGTACATATCATGCTAGGAGATCCCTCTGGCCACGCTTTTGTTCGTGAGCTATTTCATAAATTTTTGATACTTTTGAAGGCATCAACAGTAGTTCGAATTGCAGTTTGTTTGTACTTCGAATCCCTGCCCATGCCCTCCGACTTCGAATGGTCTTTGAAAATTAGGCATCATTGTTTTCTAGCATTTCCGTATAGTCGTACTATTTGGTTGAGGTGTTTGTGCAACGAGACAGCGTCGTATGCTATAAATTCATTTCCTGTCTTTCATTTTTTTTTGATAATACACCGACAGTACAGTTGAAAATGACATTGTGTGCATTGTGTGAAATGGTGAGGTCGTTCTTTTCTAATCTTTCTACAATCTACGGTTTCAAGTTACCGCATTTTTTTTCCGTTCAAGTTACTCCATGGCCTAGTGTGCAAGTTTGAGGTTAGATTTCGACGTTCAGCTACCGCCCTCGTGGTGATGTGGTCTTTGGGAGATCGTTCCCATGGTTTTCAGCTTTATTGAGTGGTTTTCATTATTAGAATGGGAACTATTTTTTGTAAGTCTTCTCTCATTTTCGGAGGATTTTACCGCAGTATTCAATGTATTATTTGGATACCGCGTGAATTACTGGTGAACTTTTGAAGTTGGAAGTACTGGAGTCCAAATCAAGAGCCTAGAATCCCCTGCAACTATGAGTATTACAACTCCGATATATCTCATGGAAGAATCTTTAACTGTGATAGAACCTAGAAGTAATTTTGTTTCTTCCAAATCACGTGTTTGGATGACACTTGCATTGTAAATGTGTATCTTTTCAACCCACAGGAAAGGAAACTCTATAAGTGGGTCCCCTATCTTATTTGATCTAGACAATCGCTTCGAGTTTTTCATTTGGGTATGGTGTTTGACAAGTGCTGGCCAGGCAGGAGAGTTTTTGATGGTTAGCTAGGTTGCTAGTGTCGATGAATTAGCTTCAGTTGCCAGTGACTCGATTTTGAAATTCTCAGTTTTTTGTATTAAGTTTGATTATGACAAGAAGTGCGACCATGGCTGTGCAGGCGATGCACTCAATGCTTTCCGGCAGAGTTTGACTGATACTAGCAACGTGCTGCAGAGTTGGGATCCTACACTTGTGAATCCCTGTACTTGGTTCCATGTGACCTGCAATCTGGAAAATAGTGTTACTCGAGTGTAAGTCCATTTCGTGTTGCAACTCTTTTCTGCAATTGTGACATTGACCTCTGTTTCGTAACCTAATTAATCTCGTTGCTCATACCTTATTGCTATTCTCTATGTAAAAGACACTGTAACGGAAGGCAATTGAGTAACGATCCTTATAATTCTATTACCCAGCACAGAGTGGGTGAAGAGTCATTCGTTGCGTGCACGGGGAAAGGGGGCTGGGTTGGTAATTGGTGAGACTTCCTGTGTATGAGAATTATATGTTGAGGGAGCTGCAATTGTCTATTGCAAAGTAAGTGATTTATTTCATCTTGTACAGAGATTTAGGGAATGCTGGCCTGTCAGGACAATTAGTTCCTCAACTTGGGGTTCTTACGAATCTGCAATACCTGTAAGTAACGATTGTCATGCGTTCATCGACTGTCAGGATCTTTTCAAGGACATTATTGCTTCGTAGGTTCTCTTAAATGTCAGAAAGCAGTATCATGCAGAGGGTAACCTTGCAGTAGGTTTTTACTTTCATGAGAGAGAGGAGGTTCGGTTTGTGAAACTTACGCTGTTACTTTGTTATGAGGAGGTGATAACTTTGGATTTCAGCTTCTGATGCAATTCCTTTTGATCTCCGTTGCAGGGAGTTGTATAGTAACAACCTTTCTGGGACGATACCTAAGGAGCTGGGAAATATCACTGATCTTGTCAGCCTGGATCTTTACCAAAATAACTTTACTGGCACTATACCAGATAGTCTTGGGCAGCTGCGCAGTCTGCGATTTCTGTATGTCCTATTCTTCCAGAAGTTGATTGCTCTTCGTTGTTTAATTGATCAAATGGACACATTCTCTTCATATCCTTGAGAGTTGCACTGCAGTGAGCATTTACTCTATTCTTGCATACGCCCACTGCTAGTTTGGCGAAAGGTGAATTGATGACATCTTCGTTCTTCTTTTTACTTAAGTACCAGTTTATGCAAATTTTCAGAACTGAATTTTAATATACGATCAATCTAGTATTGCATCCAGATGTTTACATTTCGCATTGCAATCCTACTCTTTTCTGTGGGTATTTCTTACTTTTATTTTTAGAATTTGACATTCCTACGTTTGACTTTTAACAAGTATATTGCTCATGTATGCTGGGCAGCCGACTGAACAACAACAGTTTGACCGGTTCCATTCCTGTTTCTCTTACCACCATTCAAGGACTGCAAGTGCTGTAAGTTCCTTGTGATCTTCATGTATCTTAGCTTTTCACAATAGTACTCTATCCTCATCTTCTTTGGGGCCCTTCTTGGATTCAGTTCCTCGAATTTATAGATTCCAACGAATCATTCAGAGTGACATGTTGTGATGGTTATGAAAGCGCTTGGTACAACCTTTTTGCAGGGATCTCTCGTACAATAAGTTATCTGGTGACGTTCCCACCAATGGCTCTTTTTCGCTTTTCACACCCATTAGGTACTTTTATTTTCTTTAGACCTTTTTGCTTACCTTTATATTAGCTGCATCTGCTGTGTTTTAGTTTAGGATGATTGTCCAGTGACTCGAGAGAAATGCTTGTCTAGCTCACGTGTGCTGACGCACTGTCATATTAGGGGTCATTATCATATGGATACTTAAGTTAAGTTTGATTTACTTAGGTTTCTTGTCTTGTGCATTGGTGATATCATTTTAGCATCTGAGAGCCCTCTTGTTCAAAGAATTAAAGCACCAGTAAATAGTTTAAGTGTATTACTCATGTCGATGTGATTTGTGAATCTGTCCATCTCTTTGAAGTATGAAATATTTCATATATTATTATTTTTGCAGTTCAATAGTAGAATTTAACCGTCATGTGCAGTTTTTTGGGAAACAACGACTTGTGTGGGTCAGTTGTCGGTAAACAGTGTCCTGGACAGCCTCCATTCCCACCTCCTCCTCCGTTCACACCACCACCTCCAGCAAATGTGAATGGGCAGCAAGGTAAGAATTATCAAGAGTTCCATGTGTGGATCATTTTAAGATTCGGTTATATGAGCACTCTTCTGGGAAATGAACGAGTTTTGCTAACACTTTTGTTGTTTAGCAGTCCAGAACTGGTGTGTTTGAATCATTCTATACCCATAGTTGTAGTCATGCCGTCCTGTACTGCACAACTACTGTACAGGTGAACTATAATCTCAACTGCTACATAGATGTGGAGTTCATCAATATTTATAACAGATTTAGTTCCTGTTTTAGACAACTGGCAATTGTGTCACATGTTCTCCTGTGATCTACAGCGAAGAGTCAGCAAACAACGAGCACAGGAGCTATTGCAGGTGGAGTTGCCGCAGGTGCTGCTTTGCTATTTGCTGCGCCGGCCATAGGCTTTGCCTGGTGGCGTCGCCGGAGGCCCATTGAGGCTTTCTTTGATGTCCCTGGTGAGCACTGGATTTCTTGAAAGAAAGGGTGTAGAAATCCATGGTCATTCTTCGTGCTGTTGTGTTGATTTATTACTTCCTGTTGGAGTTCTGCCATTGTCGTGCTTCAGAGGAGTCATCCTCGATGATGCATGGACCATATTTTTCTCTCCAGCACATGAATCATACTTTCGAATGTAGCTGATGATGCATTCTTTAGTAGTAATTTTTGTTTTTCTAATATGTTGTTTTTTCTTAATTGCAGCGGAGGAGGATCCAGAGGTGCACTTAGGACAGCTCAAACGCTTCAACTTGAGAGAGCTCCAGGTGGCGTCTGACAACTTCAGCAACAGGAATATCCTAGGTCGTGGTGGATTTGGAAAGGTCTACAAAGGTCGACTAGCAGATGGAACGCTAGTAGCTATCAAGCGCCTCAAAGAAGAGCGCAGTCCTGGGGGAGAGCTGCAGTTTCAAACTGAGGTATGTATAAGAAGTGCTGTTTAGCTAGTTTAACCATATATCTCTGGCTAACCCTTAACATGACGCTGCCCAGAATTTTCTCTCAGCGTTGTTAAAAGAACTGTTTCTGTTAAAAAAAATCCTGCTAGTACTCCACGACAGTAGGGTACTGATGAGCTGAGAAGACTCTCGTTTTTGTCTGGCTACTAACGTCGAAGTTGCATGGTGCATTAGGTTGAGATGATTAGTATGGCAGTGCACCGGAACTTGTTACGACTTCGTGGCTTTTGTATGACCCCTACGGAACGGTTGCTTGTGTATCCATACATGCCCAATGGAAGCGTTGCTTCTCGACTGAGAGGTCTGATTCCTGTGCTTTTCAAGTATCATCTGTACTTATGCTTATGTCCTGTACTTCAGCTTTTGTCATCTTGATTGCAGCTTGTCTTGGCAACTGGATTATTGTTTTTTTTAGTTTTTATTCTAGTTTTTGAAAAGCTTCGATGCTCATCCATAAACCAAATCGTACAACATTCAATCATTCTGGATCGTCACAGGTCAATCCAAGGACGTGGAGATTGACAGATGGGGTGAGCCATAAATGAGGGATCAACCTTTCAATGATGCATTTTCCTTGCAAAGCGCATGGTGTACATTTTGATAGTTTCTAAAATATCACTGTTCCGCGCAGAACGTGTGGATGGAGAGCCTGCCCTAACTTGGCGGACGAGGAAGCAGATTGCGTTGGGAGCTGCCCGAGGGCTGTCGTACTTGCACGATCACTGCGATCCAAAAATCATCCATCGTGATGTAAAGGCTGCCAACATTCTCTTGGATGAGGAATTTGAAGCAGTCGTGGGAGATTTTGGTCTTGCGAAACTTATGGATTATAAAGACACCCATGTCACAACCGCTGTACGGGGAACAATTGGCCACATTGCACCAGAGTATCTTTCCACGGGAAAATCATCCGAGAAAACAGATGTTTTTGGGTTTGGAATCATGTTATTAGAACTCATTACTGGCCAGCGTGCGTTTGATTTGGCCCGTCTGGCCAACGATGATGATGTCATGCTTTTGGATTGGGTGAGTTTTGCTTACATTCGTCATCTTCCGCTGCTTTATGAGGCCGCTTAAGGAAATGAAGAAAATCAATTATTAGCGGACTTGTTATGAGCATCAATCTGACGCTGATCTCTTTATCTTTGATCATGCGATCAGGTGAAAGGATTGTTAAGGGAGCGCAAGGTTGATCTTCTGGTAGATCCCGATCTCAAGCAAAATTATGATCAGAAGGAAGTTGAAGAGCTTATTCAGGTAAAATTCTGGATTTTTCTTTTGATCTTTTTGAGTTTTCAGGAGGTACCATGCACTAGACTGAAAGGCAGGGTCGAAGGATGTTTCTTGTGCAAATCTGGCAGTTTCAGTCCTATCACAAACCCTTTATTTAGAGCTGAAATTAAATTTTAAATGTGCCACTTGAGCGGAAGATTTTAACTTATGTAGGAGTGGATATGTGCAAGACGTATATGAGTTGTGGAGAGATCTTCGGGTACGAGAGCCAAATCCGTTGGGATGAACTTTTTACCCTACGTATGAATTTCTTATGCAATTTCAAAGTCGGAGGTTGGCGACTACTAATAGTGACAGGGGGCAACACCATTTCCATTCAAAGATCAGCGGCCAAATACACTTCGCAAAGTTATTATGACATGACTTGCTAACAAGTGCAACCAAGTGTAGGAATAGATGAGTTGCTGATGGTTAGAGGGGTCATTGTAGGAGACAGGATCAGGTAATTAACAGGTTAGGTATTCTCTACCTCATAGGAGACGCTTTCCTAAACATTGGGCGGCAATTATTTGACTCGGTGATGCAGGTTGCACTGCTGTGCACACAAGGCTCTCCTTTGGACCGGCCGAAGATGGGTGATGTTGTGCGCATGTTAGAAGGAGATGGTTTAGCCGAGCGGTGGGAGGAGTGGCAGAAAGTGGAAGTGGTTCGAAATATGGATATGGACTTGCCACCCCACCGCACATCCGAATGGATTGTGGATTCAACGGACAATCTGCACGCTGTGGAGCTTTCTGGTCCAAGATAATACGCCAACTTGTACAAAAACGCGAATGGAGTGGCCACTTCCGTGGTCTTCACCGCTACTTAGAGCCTCTGCATGTGCTCTTGGGCAAAGAATTTTGGTGTGCGATCTCACAACTTTGTTGTCACGTTTCCACAGGAGGTAGATCGCTTGTTGACGAAGGAGGTGGTTCATCAAGTCTCAGGTTGTGAGGTTTCGATTGCTAGGGGCATAAGATTTTGAAGACCTGTTGATGAATGTGGGTTGACCTTTGTATTAGTACAGGGTGGGACATCCGTGTGTTCCTGAGGCAAGTGCATGCACAGATTGTAGTTGAGTTTGTTAGATTATTTTAGTAGAAATCATCTATTCTTAGAATCACCGTAGCTCTTTGACTTAGTCCATGGCTCCTCCATTGGCATGTCTAGTAACGCAGGGTTTGTGGCATTTTGTAATGACGTGCTGACATGTGCCTAGTCTGTGGGGTGGAGTAGTAGAAACGGCAGCAGTGAGTCAGCTTCGGAGACACACTGTTGGACATTTGTAGTCATCCTTCATCTGAACATTCAGTTTTCAATTTATTTCTTCAATCTGGGTGAGTAGATTCGCTCAACTCCATCTTGTGGGTTGTATTCTACCTTCAATGTACACAAATATCCAACGCCGGCTTTTCATATCGAAGTGTACCTGGCTTGGTATCCTAATTGCTTCCCCATATCTGCTTTTGAAAATTAGGATTGAATTTGATAGCACCGGTTCACTGTCTTGTTTGTTCTCCATTGAATTTCCCTGACCCGTGTGCTTTTGTAGTATAAAATAAAGAGGATTTAGGAAGAAGGGCCTCCACTAGGTTTGCGGAGCCTTGTTCGATCTTTCTTACATCCCCTACAATGATCATGCTCATAAGCATTACAGGCAACCATTTTTTGGGGGCTAAGTATCACCAGATTTCAACGGAAAGATTGGCCTGCGTACAAGCCTGTATGAAATTCGAGGAGAAAGAAATTATTTAGCCAGAGTTCGTACCAAATTTGCTAGGAAAACAACATACAACATATTGCAACATTTCTCACAATTAGTATCCTGAAGCACATGTTTTGAGTCACCCTAGCTAGAAAACTTGAAATGGAAAATGAAAGGTTTGTTTTTATAGGTAAAGTTTTTTTAGTTTGTGCAAGGATCAATTAGGAGTGTTTTGATGTTCTTTGATATATTTTTTCAAGTGAATTTCTGCATTTGGTGTTTGCATTGGATGGTTTCAGGTGAATAACTTCCAATTGCTCTTGAAGTTGGCATGCACTAACCTATCAAAGTGTCTAGTTGGATGGGATCTAGAAGCACTCAAGGAGTTAGCAAACAATATCTACTAACCTAGGATGAAAGGGTCAATTGGTTAGCTATTTGCAAGATCCCCAATTGTGGTCTCAATGTCTCACTATCCACTAGTTCATTTTTAATATTGTATGCTAGTGAATGATACAATTAGTACTTCAAATCTTCCTCACAATATCTTTTGGATAGGATTAACTAACTAGTTGCAAGACATATTTTAAAGGTAAGTTGTAAAAATCAAGGCAATATTACTCATTAAAGTAACAAAACAATTGGTCCCTTTGTTTTTAAGCAAGTGTAAGATTGAATGAAATACCTTTTGTAGGAATCAAGGGATATTTATTCCTTAGGCAATCCCTAAATTTGTTGCAAAGCAACAATGATTTGTTCCAAGTAGCTAGGTTTGTTGTGATGAATGCACTACTATGCACTTGGATGAGAAATTGCAAATAAATGCATGATTTGGATTTTGTGAAAGAAAGTATATGACACTTGACCAATGTCATGATGTGTTCACATATTTGTGTAGATTAGTTGACCTAGTTGACTATAATGACAATGTAGTTATGTTGGCCTAGAATTCATAACACAAGTAAATTTGGTTTAAATCCATACTGGTTTGCTTTAGTTTGCTTTTCAATTTTCTGGAAATTTGATAAAGAGTTATACTTCTACAAATTGTAGCAATACAATTAGTGAAACTTCATTATCAATGCACCAAATCTACCAATTCCTACACAAACATCTAGAAATTGAATTTTTTGGTCTTGAAAGTCTCGATTAGTCCCCTACAAACCTGTTTTTATTCCATCAATTTGTCGTCAATTTGCACCAAAATGATAGGCCCTACACGAAGCCCATAGAACATAAATACTAAAATCTTGGATGAAATCGCCAAATTGTGGGTGAAAATAGAATTATGGATATGTGATATGTGCTAGTGTGATATTTTCTATCCAATATGTGGATGAATCAGTTGAAATTTGGAGCACCACTACGACATGTAATATAGCCACTTTGGCACTTCACAAAAAATGAAAAAAAAAACACCCTGCCACAGACCACTCCACCTCATACCTTGCCGACCGCTGATGCAGTTCCTATACTTTTTCTCAATACCAAAGACGAATTCCCCGGAAGATTCTTCATTGACGCTGGTCTCATAACGCTTCTTCTTCCAAACGGGTGGAGATGCCCTTCTCGTAGTCAAGAGTCGGAAACGAGGGCGGCCATGACAGGCTGGAGCTCCCTCTCGGAAGAATGGCAGACTTTCAAGACCTGGCTCGACGGAAACGCGTGACCTTAACCTGCTTGACCTTATATACAGTATTCGCCACTGCACCGTGAATCAATCTTATCTGCAAACTACTAAACAAGAAGTTTGTAGTGTTTTGAGCCAACGGAGCGGCAACGGAGCTCATAGCGACCTTGGAACGGAAGCGCGCAAGCTGCAGGCGGAAGATTAGCACCGCTTCTTTGCTCTCCATATATGCAGGTGCGTTAAAAATGTTCGGTTTATGGTAGGTGCAAGAATCTCGGTCGCCTTGCTCTTGGAAGCTTCCAGAGCTTCTGCGGGTGGTAGAATGGATTGCCAGTAAGCTGTGGGATCGGTTTCATTCGTCATTCGCTCGGTTTCACAGGCGCTCGCCCGCTCTGAGCTTCTTTTGGAAAGATCGTGTGCGCCATGATTCCGTAGAGAGTGGAGAAAGCCGTAGGTATCGCGGCTTAGGAATCTTGGGGACAAGTTCTGTTGCACCCGGAATTCTGGCTTGCGTTGGATTCGTGGACCTCCTGCAATTTGTACGTGTTGAGGCCGTATTACAATTCTGGATTTGGATCTGGATCTGGATCTCGATCTCCTGCGATGTAGATTTATGCAATTTTGCGGCACTTTTCAGATAGCGCAGCTTAGGTCTTTTTCGGGTCTGCTTAAGCTCGTTCTTGGACAGGTTGTGAGTTTAATTTGGTTGCTTAGAATTCTCTTTTGGACAGTTAGTAACCTGGAGATGTTTGTGATATGCGTGGAAGAAACGGCCTTCGATTTCGCATCCTTTGAGAATGTTGGAGTCTGCAGTGCATGTTTTGTTGCTGCTGAGTTTCTTGCAAGGGACAGAAGGACAAGATTGACTTTTTCTCATAGTTCATAGGATTCACGTTTTATTAGATTCCTGCTTGTAATATGTGTAATCAACGGGTCCGTGTAAGGATGGCAGGGGTGCAGAGCAGCCTAGGTCTTATTTTTTCATTTTTTTCTCAGATTTCGTTCTTTTGCAAGTGGTGTCCTTAAGGTTGTGCAGCATGATCCTCTTCGCTTCATTATTGTTCTCTGTGGTCCCCGACGAGCTTATTGCGTTTTTTGAACCCTAGCTTCGGAAACGTGGGAGTTTTAACGCTCATGTAATTCTTGCAGCTCGAGTTAGAGCAATTCGTTGACGAAGGTAACTTAGATACGATCTTACGCAATCGCATTCAACCCGGCCATATTCAACCTCCACTGCATCCACTTGATCATCATTGAGTCCTACTCCTCCTTCGCCGGGCCGCCCTCTGCCAGGACGCGACTTTAAAGGTACATTCATGCCTTTCTCTTCGAGTCATAGTGGCTTGCTTTCCGGAACTTACTGTTCCTTAGCGACACTGTTCATCGATCATTACATGCGCGAGAGGTCTTAAAGGTAGCACTGCTCATCATCCTGTGCTCGTCAATTTGCAGACCCAAACCATATAGTTTCAAAATTTTGGGTTTCGAGATTGTTAGCTAGGCATGGGGTTCGAATCCCCCGATTCGGGTCTCATGTCGCTGGCAGAATCGCTCAGTGAAGCGGAGAAAGTCGCGGCGAGCAAGAAACGTCCACCGGTGCTTGACACCGCGATCGCACTCGCGCTCTCGGAGTCGGAGCATCCCGCCGTCCGGGAGGCATGGTGCAGCATCGAGGTCAAGAACGGGAGGGAGGATATCCTTTTTCCGAGCCTCACGGTTGCGGGGCTCCTTTTGGAGGAGGAAATTCAGCCCCAAGCCGTGGGGCATGCGTTGGTCCAGGCGTGCCGCGGCGGGCACTTGCTTTGTGTTCGTCGTCTGCGGGAGATCATGAACGAGAATCTCGGGGGGAGCATGCTTATGAGTCTTTTCAACGCTTTCGCGTTGCTGAAAGCCGCCGAGGCCGGACACTTCGCTGTTGTGGAGGAGATTCTTTCGACGTCCATCATGTCGGCGAGCACAGCGATGATGGGTTACATGGTGGCGACAAGGTGGAAAGACAACGATAAGTCGGAGTATCCATTCGTGGAGCCCCCAAGTAACTATCCGAGTGGAAGCTGGATGACGAAATTGATCAGCACGAAAAACATGTTGCCCCCAGGCGGTCCAATTTTTCAATCCGGAGGTTGGGATTTACGCGGCTTGCCAGGCTTGCACAAGGATCTGCATGATGTTGTGAGGGCATTCTACACGACATACCTGTTGTGGCGAACCTCTGTGGTTGCTGCTTCTCATTGTCACGCCGACGTATTTAGAGTTCTGCTGAATAAGAGAGCGGTGGATAATAATGCGCTTGCTGAGCTGTTGGGTGATCTGGAAATGGCGAAAGGGAAGGGTCCCGGCAATGAGGCGAAGAAGATAGTTGCGGATAGGGCGAAGATGGACACGCTTATGTACCAGTTGGTGGAAGAGTACAGCACGAAAAATTACCATGATGCGATGCTTTATACGTTGTGGGGTCATATTGAGCGAGGCGGACGAGGCGGCCCCTCGGGGCCGGGTGCGGGGAAACCGCGATGCGTGGCCCAGGCACAGAATGGCTTATGGGAGATGCAGTTGGAAGTACCGCTATTGATGATGCCAGTGGAGCATGCACTGCGGGATGAGGAGCCTTATCGGAGGTACAAACAGTTGACGTTGTTGTACCCGCAGAAGGCGAAGGTGAACATCCAGCTTCTTGCGTCTGTGGAAGCGCAGCCGAATTTCTTGCAGGTAGACACTGTGGATTCTGATGACGTATTGCTCGTGTATATGCGGATTCCGATGATTGAATGCTAAATTGCTTGGAACGATCTGTGACTAGGTTTTCTTACATTTTTCTCATGCTTCACTGCAATGATTATGCTTTTGATGATTTTTTTGTGCATGTGCGTTATTCAGGTCACGGTGGGAGTGAAGCACGTGAGATTCAAGGCTGAGAATTCTCGTTGGGATGATATGTGTATGGGGCATTTCCCCACCGCGGTATCGCTGTCCGTGCTGCCACAGACGCAAGAAGGCACGAGCGTGACGATGACGAACTCTTCCTCCAACAATACGTTCAAGATCGGAAAGGCGGAGAATTTCTCCTTGGGAACTGGGGCGAACGACGGCGCTACCCGAGGGATGAGTGGGGCAATTCGAGCAAGTGCCGGCGTTTCCATGAATTCCACCATGAAGTCCACGCCATGGCGGTTCGAGCAGATTCCGTTGGCTGACGACCGCGGGGGCAGCTTCCTATGGACGCTGCAATCAATGAAAGGAATCGCATTCGAGCGCTCCAACCCCCACCGTATGGCGGAGACGAATTCTCGGTGGAATTGGGGGCGGCGCGTCCCCGGCAACCCCTTGGACCAGCTCCCGTTCACGAGCGAAGGCGGCGTCATCTTCACCGGGTCTGAGTTCAGCGACACTATGATGTGGCGATTCCCCAAGAGCATGGAAGGCAAGAAGCTGCGGTGGAGCATCGAGGGTCAGATCCACTCCACGTTCACTACCAGTCGCTACTTCGAGACCCGCATGGCCAGCTTCAGCGGCGACATCGACGAGAAGTTGCAGCCCATGGAAGCCAAAAAAGACAAGGAGGGCAAGGAGGGCAAAGAGGAGAAGGACAAGTCCGAGAAAGGAGAGAAGGGTGAGAAAGGAGACAAAAAGGATAAAGGAGAGAAGGGGGATAAAGAAGAGAAGAAGGATAAAGGAGAGAAAAAGGATAAAGGAGAGAAGGGTGAGAAAGGAGAGAAGAAGGATAAAGAAGAGAAAGAAAGAGAGCCCACTCCTACGCTTGGGAGACTCAACACCACCATGAAAACCGAGTTTCTTGAATGGCTGGAATTCAAAAAATACCAGGAAGAGAAGCAGAGAGCAGCGGAAGCAAAGACTACAGACACACAAGTAGAACAGCCTGACGAAAAGACTCCCTTGCCCGAGGACGTCCCAGCCACCGTCGAACCCGTGAGCTCATCACAAGATCAGATTTGTGAAACCTCTCATAAGAGCTCATCACAAGATCAGATTTGTGAAACCTCTCATAAGACCTCATCACAAGATCAGATTTGTGAAACCTCTCATAAGACCTCATCACAAGATCAGATTTGTGAAACCTCTCACAAGAGCTCATCACAAGATCAGATTTGTGAAACCTCTCATAAGACCTCATCACAAGATCCGAGTCATTCAACCTCTTACATGAGCTCATCGCAAGATCAGGGTTCTGGGACCTCTAAGTGGAGCAGCAGTGAAGTATCAGGGACAGAGTACAAGTTCAACAAGATAAATCTGAAGCTGGACGAAGAAGACCTGGAGTTCGCAACGCCTCGAGTTACAATACACAGCGATACTGGCAAATGGATAGATAGCTCCGACCTCGACGCCCTGAGTCCTCCGCATCAACCGATGGTAGGTGCGCCGTTGCGAAGCATTTACGAGGCGGACTTGTACGAGGTGCCGGATTACATCACGGCTGGCGCTAGAAATGACAGTGGGCGCAAGTTGGGAAAGTCGCAAAGGACGCGACGTAGTCTAGGGCATGAAAGATAGCATCCACTGATGTGAGATGGCATCTACAGTCGATTAGGTTAGTGTTCTCATTTCGATGCTCCTCAGCGAAGCATTGCTTGTAGCTTAGTTTGTAATTATTAATTTGCTGTGATTCATGCAGCTACATCCCGCAACTGTTTTTTTGAATGTTTTGGATTGTTCTGGTCGCTGCTTGTTCTGGATGGTTTGTCATGTGGCAGCAGACGACTAATGAGGCACTACGGACTATGGAGTATTGATTTCCAGATTGTCCCAAAACTGGACCTTACCCGAGTCGGTTGTAAAATTCATACGAGTGCTTACGTTAGTCTGGTGCCGCTTTGAGGTCCTATTTCCTAGTTCAGTTTTGTGCCTAAGCCTTACGTTGGGTTTCATAGAGCCCAAGTTTCAATTTTGAATATCCAACTATTGAATGGGAAGACCAGGGTAGGCACCCCACCAAAGCGCCACTTTTTGGTGTTGTGGACAGTTACAATTATTAGATCGCTCAAATTTTTTTTACTTTCTTGTTGGCAAATGAAAGGAGGTTCCTATGCACCAAAGAACATGATATTTGGATACTTTATGTAAAAGTTATTAAGAGTCATTTTTTTGGTAGAGGTTCTAAAATTGTTCTTTAATGAAGGTACATGCTGACTTAAAAGATGTTCACATGGTGACAATGATAGTTCTAGACAACAGGCGATTTGTGGGTTCCCCACTTTAGTAGGAAGTGGGGAAAAGGTTTGATGCTTTGAAATACTATAGGAGGTTGGTTTCAATCAAGTATTATTGAAATGTATATTTGTAATAGGAACCACACTATGTATAGTGAACAAACTATGTATATTTATAGATTTTGTTGTTTTCAAGGTTGCTCTTCTATTGTGTCAAGTCTTCACACCTTGTTGCATATATTATAAGTGCATCTCCATTTTACCCTTTACTCTCTAGCCAACTACACATGGTTGATCCAAAATTTCAGGCCCATTTTGGTATCAGTAATTAAATTCCTTTGATTGTTTTAAATTTTTTAATGGGTAGTATTGAAGGTTAACCATTGAAAACTTTTATTTTTCACTAAAAAAGGTAAATATTTTATTTTTTAAGAAATCCTCAAAGGCATACAAGTAGTGGAAGAGTAATGTCTTTGAATTTTACTTGAGTTCCTCACTTTTAACAAAGCTTGTCAATTTTCACTTGATTTGAGATCTAATAATTCATAATTATTCATTTGCTTTGAAAAAAATTTCAATGAAAAGTGTAAAGTGTTTTCATGATTTCACCATTGAAAATTTAAACATGAAAGTATTGATTTGGATTTATTTGGAATTTCTACTAATAAATAATAATTGCATTTCAACAATTGCTAGGTGGATTGTGTAATGACTTTGAAAGCACTTCATTTGAACTTAAGGTTTTTAGAAGTGCATTATAGTGTGCTAATACAATTTCTAGTTGTTCAAGTCACCTCCAATCTCCCAAAACTCTTATATGCAAATTTCTCAAACATTGTAGGAAAGAGCAACATACTAAAAATAAGATAAATACATTTCTGTTGTTACAATCTCACATCTCCTATGTAATTTCATACTCAAAACTCATGTGCACACTAATAAACAAGCTCTTTAAACCTCTAAATGGTTAAATTTTGAAAAAAAATCAACTTTCTTCATTGGGGGTAACTATAAGTCTATGCTCTTTTTTGGAAAACACCCTTTCAAAGGCTTTGGTACTTCGGGGTTAAATGAATGTGGGTCTCTAATCTTGGTTTCTTTTGAAGGTTTAGTCACTAATTTATAATTACAAGGTATTATTTTGTATCTTGATTTCTTTCAAAGGGTTTTGCTTTGATGTTGAAATTGTCGTGAACCCTAATTATGCCTATACACAAGCTTACATAACAAAAATTAAGAATATTGGATTGAAAAAAATTGGTACAAGACTTTTGTGAGTTCAGAAGTCAAGGTACTATTGTACTCCCTATGTCCCCAAATAAATAAGAGGTTTCCTACAAATGGCTAGATTAATGTGTAAGTTGCTTCTATTTTTCAGGGCATTGCATAGTTATTGTAACTTCTAATAAATCCGATTAGGTGTGAGAGTGGAAGTAAGTAGTGGAACAATCATCATATTGAAAACAAGCATCAAAAGTGACAAATTTCCACCCTTTGGGGAATTGCTCCAATGTTATTAATTTTGATCATTTTTTGAGCAATGTTGGCGTAGTGACATCTATTGATGCACTATACATTCAATTTTGACAATGTCCTATGATTCAACTCTAGAAATTTCTCAACAAGAGATTTGTTAGTAGCATTTTTTATTTTGTGTTCAATTCTTTGCCTTTGGGTGGTTAGAGGTTGCCTTTCAATTGCCTTTGCAAGGATCAAATTACTATATAATGTTATAATGTTATCTACAAATCCTTTTGCTTCACAGTGTGCCATCCAACCCTTTTTTTTTACTTTTTGAGAAAGTGCCAAGATGGCAATTACTTAAAATTTGGTGAAGTATTGTATTTCTACATTCATCCATCTTTTAGACCAAAAAATACTTTTCAATCATATTCAAGTACTTTTTCATCCAAATTAGGCAAGTTCATCCACATTTTAAATAGAAATGGAAAATTTCTGGCAAAAAAAGATTTATTTATTTATGGCAAAAAGTAGACGTTTATTTTGAAATGGCACAATCTGGCCCCATAGTGCCAAAAAGAAAAGGGATGATGCCATCTAACTTCCATTGTTGTCAATCAAGTTGTGGAGGGCTGATTTCTTGCACCATACTGAATTTAATTTGGGACACGTATATATGGAAACCCCAGATTTATTTCTGGACAGAGGGAGTACTTGTCTATAATGGATCGTCCCTGAGAAGTTAATAGAGGCAATAATGATTTGACTTTCATTGCTGATTTTGGTTAAGAGGTGTCACTATTCATGCTTCATACAAGCTTCATAGCCAAAGCCCTTCATGAAATTTGGCTCTTTGTACCCAATATGAGCTCACCCCAGATCTATAATGATCTTGCAAAAATCACTCCCACATATCTTAAAAATGCGTCCAGTACTGCAAATAGTATTCTGTACATTAAAGTCCAATCATCGAGCACCTAAAAAACACAGCAACAAAGTTTTGCATCAAAGCTCCATCAGAATGAAGGATCCAGGCCATTTGGCAAAAAATAAACAGGTGTAATACTCATCACACGTGGGATACGCCGCCAGCGAGAGAATGAATAACCTCCTTTAGAGGTGTCTACCAAAACTTTGCCCTCATTCCAACAGTGAGTTTACCTCGTGACTGTATCCCTCATCCAACAGATGAGTCAGAGATAAGCAGGCGAATCAGATTTGCACCATCACAACATCGACCTGACCCCCGTTAGTCAGAAAGTGGCTACGGTTGTCACGAGTGATCGCCCATCTAAGTACTCTTGCGTCCATAAAATTTCATCAAGCCGATGGCAGAAGCAAGCGCGTCATTGGGTACAATGAAAAACGACCCATTCTTGAAGGCCAACCAAATAGCCAGCAATCTGGCGAAACTAGGCCGCTCTGCCTCAGTCTGTAACAGAGTACATCAAAGGCTAGAAGCAGCTGGCAGGAATGAATGGAGGTGAAGAGTGAGCTACTGAAGCTGTGCACTTAAGAACCAGTTTGTACAGGCGGCCCTTCTTTAGCGGATTCCATCTTGGCTTTCTTCATCTGCACGAGTCGATCCAAGATGGATGTCTCTAGTGGCACTGGGTCCAGGCATCGCTCTGATGCCGCTGAACTAACCTGCAATCAGAAACAAGAGTTTTTCTTACATTCAACATTATTTCCGATTCGTGATTGAACCCACCCACCTACAAGGCTTGCCGAAACCTATTCGTGGCATTCATCATTATATTCACCCGTACTTTTTCAGCGAAACAGGGTTACCACCCCTACTTCAATTGGATTGAAGGATAACTTTAACAAATCGATTACTTTCGAGATTTTTACTGGCTGAGTTATAATTTCTGACAGAAAATTTAAAGCTTGCCCCTAGTTGTCAACATGAGTGCCCAATTGCAGGACTAGTATTAGGTAGTTGGGTCACTTACTTCATCTAACATGATTTCGACTACTGTCCCATTGTCGACCACATTCTGCAATGGTTCTCTCAGATAGTGACAATCCAATTGGATCTGCTGATAGCCGCCCCGATTGAAAGTTTGGAGACGTACACACTCTTCGAAGGTTTTCAGCGTCATTTTCACGACTGTTGATACCACCCATGGCTGCATAAAGTAACAAATCATTAAATTTTGCATCTACGTGGCAGCTTCACAAGAGTTTCAGTCCTCAAATTATTCGAATGATCATATCGACATATATGCCCACTCAACTATCGTGCCATTGTTCGCAGTAAGCATAAATAGGGGCCAGTAGCATCTGCTCTGAAAGACATGTGCGGGATTGGCCAGGAGACATCTCAGGTTAGACAGAACTCCCATTTTAGAGTAAAAAAGCTGCTGTTTACATAAAGACTATGACGTTGATCTTAAAAGACGGACCTGGTTATACTCAAGTTTTGTGAAAATCTCCACTTTCTCTGTAAACAGCCTCGCCACATCTCTTTCCAGTAACTGACTTCGAGCGTTGGCACGACTGGAAACAACGCGATGACCATCCTCTCTCAATGAGACACTTCGAGATGACCCAATGCTGCCAGAACTGTCAGAGCGCCGGTGGGTACGGGGAGGCCCTGGAGGGAGTAATTGCTGTACCTCAGCTTGAAGTCTCTCTACCTACAACCAGCGGAAAATATTAGACTTCATAGATACAATAAAAGCCAACCTGCAGACCTCAGTGCAGGGCAGCGATCCCATCACGAAATACAAGTTCACGGCCTCCCTAGGTTGTATACAGAAAGTATCATCAGCTGATAATACTCTTAGAACACTGTTGGAACTTTTCAGCCTGGTAGAATCCAACTGAGCAATGGACCTCTTCGAAGTCACAAGGATCCTACTGAGCACCACAACAATAACTGACACAAGAGTAATTCAAGCCCTCTTTCAGAGAATATAATGAAAATGATCGCATATAATTCCAAGGGAGAGCCTAGTAATAAATTCTCACAAGACTCACTAAGTGCCCACAACGGCCCCTAAACCGCCTCACTGAAATGCTGTCCCTGTAAACCAATTATTATGGCAGAAAAAGAGTGATCCGAGACTTACCTCTTGCAAAAGTAAGTCTGCAAACATACGGACGTCTCTTGGCTCCTTGTACTGCGAGTTCCACAACATAAAGCATAAGTATCTTAAAACTTACTAAAAATTGAATGGTTTGACAAGAAACAATCAAGATGTATTAGATCCTTGCATACCAACAAATGCAGTGCTAAGACTCCGGGAGATTCCAAGTCAGAATTGATGACTTACCTTCAACCAGTTAGGAGTATCCACAGCCTTCCGTACTATGACGGACAATTTGCGAGCTTGAATGTCAACGTACTGCCACCAAATCAAAACCAATCAGGTCATCAACTAACTCTAAACTCTACTTTGAAAAGAAAAAAGAAAAGAACATCTGTACACAAATTGACAACATCCAAGGGTCTGCATTCCTACAGAAACAATTTTAGCATAGAAAGAGAAGGATAACCTGTTGAAGCAGTCTCTCTCCAGTGGTAATGAGAAAACGACAAATCTCAGAAGGAACGAATGCTGGACGTCCCTCAGATCCCATGGCACCCCCACCAGGAAACCAAGTCCCTACCAACTGCAGAGTAACCAAACAGGATACTTGTAATTGTTCTAGTCAAAGGTCTTCATGAAACGACATGCCAATAACAACATGGCTTCAAAGATCCATATTTGACAGAATTCCAATTGACTGTGAAGTACAGATTGCTGCAAATTCCACAAAATAATGACTGCACAGAGTGCTAACCTCAGTAATTCTTGGAACAGCAGTTTGATAAATGTACACTGAAAGGAGGGACACCAGAAGTATCAAGCTCGGAGTCACTGTCTGCGGAGATTGTAACTTGTCTGAAGATGATGACGTTTCAACGGAACGGACACACAGAAAAAGAAAATGATCAACAAGGTTGGTGAAAAGCTCCTGGAAACCTCCTTGAACTAGGTCAGTGTATTCATCTGCCCATCGAAGCAAATATAATTTGCTGTTGTCCAGGAGTTCCTTTAGGTCCTGCAAGATGTGCACATTTCCTGATTTAACAATTAGAACGAGGACATGTAGAAAGGAGTATGAGAAAAAGATAGAACCTTCTCTTGAATTTTCTTGTTTGAACATAAGGAAAAAAGATGAGGTAGGGATCTCATGCCTGTAAGACTTCAAGGCTGCCATCGGTAGTTGTCCTCTGTGCAATCTCGAGGAGAGATTTGAGAGTCTTTGGGGTCTGCTTGGAATCTGGGTTCCTTGAATGATCCACTACGGTCAGACAGGCTGCAATCACAACCGCAGAGTACTACATTATCAGCAATTCAGAAATATTTGGAAAATATGTGAACTTTTTGAGCCAAGCTATACTGTGCCTACTAGGTAGATCCAAATGAGCTGGGTAGATAATTCCTCCAGAACAAGCAGTACAAAAGAAACACTAAAAAAATCATAAGGTTCCATCTAAGAGGTGGTTGATGGGTTGGAATGATCCCCCATACAAAGCAAGAACTGCGAAGAGTTATCTCACGCCTCAAGCGAGGTATTCTGACCCAATATGACTGGCACCAGCATTTCTTTTCATTTTTCATTTTCGCTGGGGTGATTCCAAGAATTTGGTCAACGTTTCCAATTCTGGCGAATTCAATATTGCAGAATATTTTTGATATTATGGCAGCTACAATACAATTTCTTGTGATTTACTACAAATTTTCATTGAAATCTGGCTAAACAAGAGCATTTCCTCCTTAAAATTCCTTTATGCTTGCAGGTGAACCAAAAAAATTGTAGAGAACTGGCGATAATTAGCCCCAAAAAGAATTACCGGCACTACAAACATGAAACAATACATTTCCCAAACTGTTAAAGCAGTAAAATATATTTTACAAAATTTTTTTTTGACAATATGCAAAAAACAAACGTACCTTTAATGCGACTGTAAAGGCTCTGAAACTGATTTGACACATGCTTGCGCACAGCATTCTCCACGGCCTAAGAGTTAGAAAAGCAGGAGTAATTAATCAGATATTTAGAGGCCGGAAGACTTTCACTTGAAGACTGAATCTGTTGCTTGAGCTATTCCCAAACTGGAGCCACTGAAATGATGATCAGATATGGAAGAAAGACACTATTTAGTTATATAACAAATTGTGGGAACTTGAGATGAAGATGCACATGGAGTGTACCTCGGAAGCACGTCCTGGAAGATTTGCCTCTGGAACTAATTCATTCATCCTTATAACATCCACTGACAGTTGCCCTGCATGCACAAAAGTGATCAAACTTGACTGGAATGTGGTTATCCTGGACCCCGTAAACCGAAACGAACTTGGGAATGACATAACTACGTTGGCTGAAACATGTCCAGGGTTTTTAGAAATGAAAGAAAACCGATAAAATCAAGGTAGAAACTCACGGAAAGAAGCATTCAGCTCTGCTGCTGACGTATGTCCGTTCTCAGGCTGCAGTGAAAGCTGGACAGTCTCGAAGTAACTACAGGAAATTAACCGACAAAAAAAATATCAACTGCGGATGCTTGTGAAACGAGAAGCATAGGGATCTCAAGGTGGAACGACAATGTTTCAATACTGAGAGGCAACAGTACTTATACGCATAATGCAGAAATAAGTAGAGACATGTGGAAACTTAAAAGTCGTACTCATCAAAGAACTCGGTTGCAGCCTTCAGAAGACGCTCTTCACCATTCGGAAATAGTTCTCGAAATGTGACTGCTTTCTCTAAGAATTCTTGTATGAAATCCTGGTAAAGACAGAGGACATGTTAAAGAACACATGAATAAAGTTTGCAGACAGTAGTTAGTGCAATGCTAGTCTGAAAATCGAGACATCGAGATATTGCTTAAGTGAAATCTGCGTTGAAGGCCGCAGTACCTTCTCGTCTTCCTCGAGCAAATCTCTTCGTGAAGCTGAAGTCTCCAGTGCCTTAAGACCATGGCGAGAAGCACGCCGTTCGGTTAGATCTAACTTCGCGTTAACTTCGTCCTCACCATGACGTGACAGAAATGTGTCCATCATTGTATCCACCTGAACCCAAGAATGCCAACTCTGTGAAAAGGTGAACATAACTCCTTACTGAGTGCGTAAGAAGTCGGACTGTCTCAAATTGGCATGACACTCTAATTCATCCCTATAGACAGAAAAGAGAGGAGCAACTTGACAAACACTACAAAGAAGTTACGTGAAACATCGAAACCAAAAGTAGTATTTTTCACATCGTGCATCTCAGGAAAGCACGAGGTTTGAACCGGATGGTTGAGTTGCTGGAGAAGTGAAACTGCCTGAGCTCGAGCTGGCAGTGAAACCGAACGATCCATCACCTGTGCCTGCAAACAGAGGGTCAACGATACTCGCTATTAGCAGAGGATATAATTCAAGAGAGACAGAGAGAAAAGAAGTTAAAAAGAATGAAAGTTTTAAAGAACAAGACAAAATTCAGAACAGCTTCATATCTTCAACCAGAAAAAGCTGTGCAATGACAAATTAAACTAGAAAGAACGAAACAGATATGGAGGTTGTGCGTACTTGAAGGCGTTTGATGAGAGTGCTTATGATTGCGTCCGATTCGTCCTTGCATGTCCGAAAAGACGATTGACCATAAACCTGCTCTAGCAACAGATTCCAGAACTATATCAAGAAAGAAAAACATCCGTTCAAGCTTTACCAAAACATAGGCACAATTATTCTCTAATTATCAGCACCAATAGAAACATCACTTAACAACCTGGATCAAGCTTTAGCATGCAGAGAAATAGAAGTACCTTCAGGATCGGTAGAGCCCCTTGATAATACTTCACAGCTGCAGCATAATTCTCAGAACTCATGGACTTGCGAAGACGCTGTGGCAGATCAAATATGAACTGCATATTCCATGTGAAAATTGCTCAAACTTAGTATACCACAGCAATTGTTAATCATGTGCGTTTCTTCAAAGAGATAGAAGTCATTCCAGATCAAGAAAACAGGCTACTACACCTTCATTTGCACGATAGTCAATATACAGGTACCCTCAAAATGGAGAAATCCAATTTTCATTCCCGAGACATCAATTACGCATCTAATTCAGACAACCAAAACTTGCATTCTCTAGCACTTCAATTACAGCTCCGTAAGCTACAAGTGTTAAATGGAGCAACACAAAATTAGTTGCATTCAATCAAGGTAGGTCTTCATAGAGAACTCCAAGTTGTGCCAGAAATTTGTCCAGTTCCTTGAAGGCCAGGTCAATATGAAACTGAAAGTATCTTGAAAACCTTGCCTAGGTACTAGATGCTCTTTTAAGGTTTTACAATCATATATCTACAAACTAGTGAATGTTGAAAATGCACCTGGACTTTTCGAAGAAGACTTCGAGTGCCGTTGAGTTCCTCGATTCGTTCACGGCGTTCACACAAGGAGGCGTTGATTCCATCACTTTTCCCCCGTACAACGGTGACCTGCTCAATCGGAGTGAAAATTGTTAAGAAATGATAAACAAGATGTCAAGTGCTTCGTACATCTTTGAACAGTAGGCTTGTGGATTTCAGGACACCATGGAAGCATCTATCTAAAACTTCGAAACGTGACATGTGCGCACTCTTTTGCATTCATGAAATGCAATCTAGAGCCAAGACCTGAAACTAGCTTAATCTCAAAAGTTACAAAGATCGTATCTCGTACACTAATAGAATAAACAGTGTAGTTTCAGTGTTACCGTAGTGAGAAGATGATCCATATTAGACTCCATGCCAGAAACGTTTTCCTTCATACTGCATTGACCGACAATACCAAATCCACAACTCATGATCAGGTTAAAGAAAAGGCGGTGGAGTGAACGGAACTTGCAAAATTCCCAGGGGGTGAATAAGATTAGAAGTACCGTCGAATGGTATCAGTTGCGCTTATGAACTTGTTGTAGTTTTCATAGACCAACATTTGCATATCACTGTCCAGATTCTTTATCTCAGCTGCCATTTCCACATGGCGTTGCAGCAAGCGATCCACCGGTGTCTTGCGAAGCTGTGAGCACGACGGTAGGTCATTTTCGAGTGGAGAAATGAACAATGAAATCGAAATGCGAGGGTAACGGCCCTTGAATTAAGAGATTGCGATACGTATCCACTATGAAAATTCATAGAACTTCGCCAATGCATTGGCAGCTCCATAATCCAAAAGAAAACAATCTATGACCAAGAAAGCAGTCCTACGGCAATAAGAGGGATCGAGAGAACGCACAAGCGATGCAATGTAGTGATCGGAGTCAAAATTCGGGAGGTTAATGCCTTGCATAGTGTCGCGACGGACCAGACGCGACTCGGAATCGGGCGAGTCGGAGCCATAAAAGCTGCTCAGAAGCTCCCGCAGCCTCTTGGATTTCTCGTCCTGCTCCTTAGTCGCCATCTCCTCCGTTTCTTCTCTTGGGCCGTCACTTCACTCCGAATGTAACACCACTACACCATAGGATCCACCCTCGGGATCCCGGTTCGCCACAGTGCGCCAGGACAACCTCTCTGTCTACCGCGTGGAACTCAATCCTTCGAACCACCGAAAAATACAATCCACCAGATCCTCAAAGTTTCGCATAGTATGCCAGCAAATGGCTTGCGATCCAGAAACCCTAGGAAACACTATCAATAATCTCCTTGGCCAGGTCCCGATCTCACTGCCTGCTTCGCAATCAGGGCTTGTTGGTCTTGCATCTTTCCCTCGGAGAAGCTCGCGCGACGAAGACGACGACCCTCTCTGGATGATAATCATCTGTTAGTTGGATGTGGATCATCGTTGACGGTCATCGCTGATGTTGCACTCACCATCAGCGATCCCCAAACTGGCTAAATTTCGCTCGGTTGCTACATAATTTCTTCATGCCCTCAGTGTTAAATTCAAAAAAAATCTTCCAAAAATGAACACTTCGCTAATTTCCCTGAACCCGTTCTAGGATCTCTGCTCACCATCGTATATATTTTTTGATTTTTTCATATCACCGATGCGGTGATCAACTATAGGATGAGAAAGCCTATTGTAGTTTTATATTTTTGTAACTTTATTCATCCCTATTGATTCAATTGAGTTACATAATTTATTATAGTAAGAAAGATTTGATGAATTCTAAGTCCAAATATGGATGGAATTGACAAAAACTTGCTCCAGAAAAACTCAAATTTTTTTTGGTTTGTCATTGGTGTAAAGGTCAAATTGACAATTGGTGACAAATCACCTAAATTATTTTATTGAAAATGGGAACTATATATGGATACGGATACAAATATTGTACTGGAACGAGAACTAGATACAGATATGGATACAACAAATTGGGATAAATCCCATATAGAATGCCAAACTAATGGCTTCCCAAAATTACAAATAGGGGGAAGGGAAGAAGGGGGAGGTAATAAATTAAATTTCAATTAATTTCAATGATTGTTTTTAAGCTTAGAGGGGGGTAAGGAAATGAATTTAAATAAATGTAAATTTTTATTATAGTTTGTCCCTTATGAGTGACCATGCATTCAAAAGATAGGTACACAAAGGACATGTACTATCTACCATCTAGTGTTGCCACCATCTGCTAAAATGACAACTTGTATTCCATGGTACATATTTGAAATTACCCTTCACAATTGCTTTAGAGATATTTGATCCTATACCACTTGAATTACTTGTATCATTTCTTGTTTATTCTTCATCCTATAGCAACAAATCTTGACTATCTTCTAAAGATTTTCTATGAAATGGTAGATAGTACATAGAAGAAATCCAAATTATTGTAAAATTTTGAATTATTCATTTTGCACTTTTTATATAGTTGAATTGCAATTCTAAATCATTCTGATTCCAAAGTGATTTGTAGTTTCAAAAATTATTCATCTTTTAGCATTTAAAGAACATCTTGAAGTTTATGGATTTTTTTTGTTGAATCTACGTGCTTGGGAAAAAAAAAATTCATAAGTTAACTTGATCCTATTGAACAACAAGAAATGATTCAAAAAATTCTAAGTGGTATGGGATCAAGTATCTTTCGAGCAATTGCAAAATCTCATTAAAACATACCCAATCAAATGCAAGCTCTAATTTTGGCAAATGATGGCAAAAATAGATGGTAGATATTTTATAGGAAGGATCAAAATTGTTTTATGATTCTAAATTTATATGTACAAATTTATCGTAATGCTCAAATATCCTTCATTGTAATTCCAACGCAATTTGCGGTTTCAGAATTTGTTTGTATTTGAGTATGCCACAACTTCCTAAAGTTCATAGACTTTCTATTGAAATTTGATTACAAAGAAAATTCATAAGATTATTGAAAGCAACAATACAATTAAAGCAAGAATTTGTAGAGATAAATTTTTAAAAGGGATTACAATTAGGTGTAATTTCCTTTAAGGTAACTACATCTAAATGTGGGTGAATAACTAATGTTCTAACAACTAGTATTGAATTTATTGTCCTCTTGTCCTATATGGAATGGCATCCGTGATACATCATGGTTTTGTCCCTACATGGTTTCTTTACTACACTTGGTCCACAAGATGATTTGATGGAGATTTAATGCTAAATGTAAACCATATGACATATGACATGCCATCAAATCTTAGTCTTCTCACCAATTGGAAGGAGTTAACCCCTAAATGCCCAAGGCACCCAAATCTAGTGTTTGGAAAACTTTGAAGTTAAGTAAAATCCAACCAAATTGTTATTATTATTAGTTTATATTTTTGGAGAATTCTTTTTGAAGTCTAGTTTTAGGATAAAAAAGATGATCTTAAAAATAAAGGATTATAATTTTTCTATTGAAGATTTTGTGCAAGGATGCCCATTGCAATCTTGACTTCTTGTAGTGTTTTGGGCTCTTGGAAATGAGCCTCAAATACACTAGATCTTAGAGGCAAAATCACATTAGAAATTCATTTAAAAAAATTGTAGAATAGATTTTGAAAAATCGTAGATTGATTGGGGTTGTGCATGCTAGGTCCTATAACCTCATATTTTTTTAGTGACCAACTTTTTAGAGTTGACATGCAAAAAGTGAATTGAAAAATTTTCACAATTTTTACACCCTCATGATCAAACATTATAATCTTTCAATCTGTAAGAGATATTGTTATGTTTTCTTTTCCTATGTAACCTCTAACATGTCCAGTTTGAATTTGTACGGTTACAATTCAAAAGAAATTGGTACAACTTATGAAAATGTTGACTTTTTGTTCAGTTTAAAACAAATTTCAACAAGCTACAAACAAGCCTTGGGCACTTAGGGGTTAATTTGCATCCTAGAGAATGAACATCTCCAAATCATATTTCTCCAAATCATATTCACATTGTACTCTCACTATTACACTAGTTACCTCCAAAAGAAACTACCTCCAAACATAATATTAAAGAATGTGAAAAGGGTTCCTAGACTCCTTCATGCCCCTTCCGACGCAATAGCTTTTTAACCCATAAACGCTGATGCAGACATTTTTTGTCCAATGAATAACAAGGTAATCTGTAGGAAGTAGGAATGCATTTTTTCATCTTTTTTTTTTAACACAATCGTGGAGACATGCTGCATCATGGAGGGCCAGAAGTAGCATCATTTAGATGCATTCATATTTTTAGAACGCATGGACACAGAGAAATTGACACGGAAATACATGTGCACAGTGTTAGGCCAGAGGCTGCCCTTCTTGCAATTTTGATGAGGGCAACTGGAAATGCAGGCTTCCGCAACACTGGGCCCTCACGATCAGACAGTGGATGCTGAACAGTGCGCAGCCCGCCTTTCCCCCGTGGTCACCAGTCCGTCCGTCGTTTAGGGGTTAACGTCACTTTGACATGCAACTCCATTGATTTTCACTGTATCAAAGCACATGCGTTGATAACCATGTGCACAGAATTGAACTTACTTGATAATCACGTGCATTTGGGGCACCTAGGCAGAGACATTAAAGAGATATGGGTGTCAGTCTGTCCTGCTGTCCACACATGGCAAAAGTCTTTCTGAGCAAGACATGCCTTTTCGAAGCGATACTTTCTGTAAAGCAATGCATTGAAGGCATGTCCAAAGCACAAGAAAAGAAAATGAAGTCATCACACTGAAAAGCCTAATTTTGAATGGAGTAAGAGTACAAAAATCATATGTTCTTATGCGTGTGGGAGTGCCGTCTCTTGCCGACTACATCTGGCTTCAATCCTCGAGCCTGTTTATCCATAAATCTAAGCCCTGCTGTTACTGCACCAATTAGAGCAAGTGCATAATATGACTTGTACGGGGCCATCGCTAACCCAGCAAAGTAACAATACAAGCCTGCGGTGCCGTACACGATGCTGAAGCCTGCGTCAGCAGTTTTTGGGCCAAACAAAGGAGATAAAGGAATGAAACCCATACAGGCGTCGGAAGCACTCAAATAGAGCCCGTGAAGAACAATGCCGAAGCAGAGAACAGAATCTAGCAATGATGGAAGAGTTCGGTCCAATCCAGACCTCTGCAACAACCCCAACAAAAGAGGTTACTGTCTCAAATGAGGTGGGAGACGCTTCGCAGTACTCTAGGAGCCAAGAATGCACTCTAGGAGCTGGAACAATCATTTTCAAACAAATATGCAAAACATTGGGATGCAAGTCGCGTAATCAGGACTGGTTTTACATTAGTGTTGGTGACAAGCAAATAGTTGAGGCCATCTGCAGATGTGAGGTATGAGATGGAACAGAACGCCTACCTGAACCCAAGCAGCAAGGGAAGGGACCAGCATAACGGCAGTTAGAAGGTGGAGCAGCAAAAGTCCGTGACGGTAACGATAGGTCGCAAGGAAATCGTCTCCGTGAGTGAGTGCAGCTGACTTATTCAGCTCGTCGATAGAAGCGTCAGCTTTCTCAAATTGGAGTCCAATGCGACCGTCTTCTTTTTTGGCATTCCACATTAAAGTCTTGTGTAGCCGATGGCTGCATTAGGTCACAGAATTTAGATAACAACAATAGTTCGAATTGAGGGGTCACTCTGGTTAACCATTGTGAATTTTGCAGGCACTCATGGATCAAATATCATGTAACATTGAGCTACAAAGGAAGTAGTGACATGAGTTGATACCTGCAAAGCGCAGTGTGGCAGTTCCAGGCGTGGACCACCAACAGCACGAAGAGTCCTATACTGGGATGAAGAAAGACAAGAAGCACAAAGATTCCAGCTGCCAGCGCTAGTGATGGCCTTGCTCGTAACTGCTGAATCACCTGCTGATACAAACGAAAAAGGTCAATACTCCGTACTAAATTACAATGCACTCGACGTCTCCCATTCTTAACATATAACCTCCAGGAACATATAAAGGAAACCTTGTAACCGCAAAGTGAAGAGGTAGGGAGATTAATCATGATATGTAAAAGCAGTTGCAAGGTATACAGAATGAACCTTCAAATCAGACCCCCATGAACAACATCCACACAACCATTGGGGCCCTCGGACACGAGATCGATCCTCCAATTCCTGGAACCTGCGGGGACATATTATAAATATGGGTTTACATTCAATGCTACAATTCATGCAGAGAGAGAATTCATCTTTCCATAATGCATCGAAGGTTTTGCGTTGAATAAAGACTTCTCCAAAGCAAGCAACTAATCCAATTGTAATAAACTGAGAAATGGAGAATAACCGTGAAGTTATGTCCTGTGTTAATGATGAAGAAAGCACAAAACCTGGATATTTACCTTAGCTTGAAAAATACTTGGACGAAAGATGCACTCTCGAATATTATGCTGCTGACCACTGCCAGCAAAGCGACAACGCCATTTGCAAAGACGTAACAAACAAGAGAGACACCCAAGAAGCTGATCAAAGGTGGAGGAGTCTCTGTTACAAAGATCAAAAGGAAGTAGTAGACAACCGGAAGTCCAGGAGCCAAAATCAAGAATGGAAAAGGAAACCGTAAATTTGCCTCAATACATGAGACAACTGACGGAACGAGTAGGTCCAGCTCCCAAGCTCGTGCTTGACGCGTAAGTGCAAACAAGACCACTGCCACTGCCAAACCTGTGATCTGTGGAACTGATAGTGAGTATATATTGCTGCTTGACAATCAAGCTCAGATAAACTATGCGTCATTCTCAGTTTGGGGACATTTTGCTATCAGGATGTTCAGGTCCAGATGATGCACAATCAAACGAATGCAGCAAAAGAGAGGACACAAAGGACTCAAATTTAGACCTGCTGATGACCACTTCTTCCCACAGGACTCCAGGACCTGTTTCATACCCAATACATAGAGGATAACTGCTGCAGCATAATACATGCCAACAAAAGATGACCAAGTGGGTGTGGCAAACTAGAGTCCAGAGACCATGATAGAATGCACTATCTGCATGAAGTAGAGGAGGCACCTGTAATCCATACACTAGAAGAAAGCGACTAGCAGCTGTTGGTATAGACACCTCAAGACTTGCGACATAGGAACAGTGAGGGTCAACCTGCAACCAGATACCACAAATTCGACAATATAGACAACAGATAAACAAGCCTCGCGGAATGAGCATCATTCTATTGAAATAAAATAAAATCCTAGGACCCGTACAGATTACACCCCCCCCTAAAAAGAAGTGCGAAGAATAAGCAACACTTTGGAAATCGGTAGCTCATACCAAGAGAACTATTGTAGTGTGTTCAGATCCATAACTTGATCCCCATATTGCAGGGGCAGAATCAACCACTACGACTTCAGAATCGAGATTTGGAAGAACTTCCAGGCCGAAAGGTGGATCCCAGACAAGAGCAACTGGAGGAAAGCATCGGGCTTTGCAAATCTCTGATAAATCGAAATGAGGTTTTTAGGAATTACTCAAATCGACACTCCAAATAGTGGTACAGCAAGAAAGGATGCGAGACCAATCGAAATTTTACCAGAAACTACATATACACCAAAAGACAAGCAAAAGAAAGAATAGATTAGTCTACATTTTCCCGTGCAATTACTGTGGGCAACACAGAAATTTACATCAAATTTTACTTGTAACAAATTCTTAATATATCAAGGACTAAATCATACTCCGTACATAACTTTATACACACCAATTTTGTTTTAAATAAGTTAGAAATGATACATTTATTTCGAACCAATAGCTAAAAGTATGAAACTAAATACAGTAGAATTACTTTGGCCAAAGTAATTGCACGGAAAGTGTAGAGGGGATAAAAAAAGATGGTCCAAACATATGTGCGAACAACTCGACTTGTGGAGGGAATAACTCGCTGACACGCCGAAAGGTGAAATGCGCTGGCACCGAGAAGCGAAAGGAAATTGATCACGCAAGAGGACAAAGATCTTACTGAGAATTTCCTCAGGTGATGGGTTCTCCTTGGCAAGCACAGTTGCTTGAATGCCACAACTCAGAGACTTCACAGTCAAATTCACTGGCAAAGTTCCAGCTGACACCGCGATTGACAAATTCCAAAGCATTGAGTGGTCCTCCCCGAAATGAACCTCCTGTTCGCATGATTGGTGAGATTTGAAAACTAAGATGATGTGAAAACGAGCATTCTCAAGGAATATGACAGACTTTCACTTCTACACGGAATAGGGCTATTAAGGGGACCAAAAAATTAAAGGGACTGATTGTGGAAAACTGTAGATGTTTGAAACATGATGTACATCCCTGGACACTTCAATAACTACTGATGTACAATAAAGGTAGATATTTATTTAGTGTGGAATGTCGATTAATTAGTATGGGTCCCCTTAATACCCCTATTCAGTGTAGAATACATTTAAAGATGAGGGTAAAAGCATCCCAAGATAGTAACAGACGCAACTTGGAGAAATACAACATAAGGGGACTTCGTCAGGCTACCTTCTTTCTATAAATAGTGGATAGTAGAGACAAGGGTGACATGGTCATCCTTCCCTCCTTGGGATTGAAAAACTGTCCGACAGCCATAGATGCTGCAGGAGGGGGTCTCCCGGAAACGCTCTGGACACAATACAAACACACCAGCGCTCAGTTCACGATGCTCCTCCTCCCAGTCATGTGGAACATGATCTGGTCTACTAAGAAACACGTCATGTTTACATAGCTAACTGCAATTAAAACTCACTTGTCATAATCACCTCATCATCGCAAATTCTAGTCACCTAATAAACAGAAATATGAGTATTAGGGTTCGGAGAGCAGATTGTATGTTAGCACTCTCATTTTACTTACGGTCTATATCCATCTTATAGCAAGAGTTGCAGTCGACTGACGCTGTTTCTTACAATAGACCACACGAACAACTCTAATGAACGCAGTGGTAAATATACAAGAGCACTACATTAAGGATCTTCGTATTCTCAGGCTGCAGAAAATAATGTATATAAGTTCTTACCGGCCGTGGAGCAACAGAAACTGATATAAACTTGAAGTCAAGTAAATCTCTGGGGCTCAGGCGTAGGATTCCTGAAGGAGGAGCTTGTTCTGTCTGACCTCCTGGTTCAATCTATATTGCACAACAATGAGAGGTAAGTAACAATGACTAAATTTTTTACTAAAGTTTAAACAACCCCAGAAAAGTCATAATAAAATCAGCCTAATTGTTTCGTCAAACCAGTAAGCCTACTCAATTTAGAATGAGAAGAGGATAAACCTGAATCGGAGTGGGACCTGTTGGAATTTCGGCCATCTTCATGGTCACCTCCACTGCTTCCTCAAAATCAAGTAAGCCCCCAGACTTGGCACTGGCAGGCCATAAATGCACACGCACTCCAACACATGGTGCCAAGTTTGTTGCCAAAATAAACCAGTCCCCATCCTTTGCCTGAAACACAGCCGTCAATCTTCAAACAAGTTTCACACTCAACAAGCACTCAAATAAGAAGTGAAACACTTAGTATCAAGTCCAAAAACTTCGCTTCCTAGAATAATTTTGATCGTAAAAAACTTGGCATTGCTGTCGAATGTCAATTTTTTTGTTCAAAGCTGGATATGCACATCCAGTTCTTATCCCTTCTCACAGCATTCAAAAACAAGATGCATCAAACATAGCTTGGGCTCTTACAAACTTCTCAATGTTCATCACTCTTCGTCTTCCATCCATTGCCAGGACAGTCATGATGTTGGACTTGATATGAAGATCTGTCCGCGGTATCTCCTTCAACCAGGGAACACTGGAAGGGCACGCAAACGGACTCTGGCTCGGCATTTTCTGCTGTTTCTTACTTAACTTTCTACCTCCCAATTTTGACTCATCAACTTTGATCTCCTCCTCTGCCACAAAAGCTTGGATCCCTGCAACCTCAACCAATTTAGCGCTGACCATACAACCGAGAACTTCATAGCGCTGCCTGCTGCGTACCTGCCTCTCCTTTGAATTATTACAGTTGAAGGCATAATAGGGTGCCCAATCCCTCATAGATAATTCGTTTTATTTGCAAAAGTAAACATCAAGCACATAGTCCTGCAACTTAAAGAGTAAAATGGAGCCAACCTCTTCCAGTGTTGGTTTTGAATAAAGATACCGGAATCCTTGAAGTAATACTGGGTAACCAACCAAAAGCATGTGGCAATGCACTACGCAAGTTGGACACAAAGATAGCCATTCTTTCATGTGGATCTGTCATCAGCTGCCCTGTCTCCTTGTCTATAAGCTGTAGCAGGGTGTGCGAGACCTGTGCATCAAATTTATTTGAATCAAAACTGACAACATAGCTGAAGTAAATATTCAATTCACAAAATGCATACACGATAGCTTTCACATCCCACTACCGCAAAACAGGGTTTTTCAGATCGATCTCTAATGTAGTGCAAAAATTGTACCTTACAGCTGATCAGACAATTTGCTTACCTGCGTAACCAATTGGTTACACCATAAAATGCTTTGATGTTCGGTAGAGAGAAACACGTTCACCATGCCTGCTGCGCCAATAGTCAGACCATTAGTTGGAGGTACAATCCCATCCAATGAAGCCATTCTAGAGCGCACCTGTTTTGCAGGAACATGTCACCATGAGAATGAACAGTAGATTATTATGAAGTGAAAGTCCTCAATGAAATAATCAGAATCTCAGACAACTCAATACACTAGTATAAAAGTGTCATGGACTTCGTAGCAGCAAGAAAACACACACCCAGGCTTAGTGTTCGAATGATGCCAGCACATACCTGATAATCCCGAGTGCCTCCAGCTATCGACACAACGACTACATCTGATAAAGGAGGCTTCGACCAGAGACCCCCCCTGGACTGAACACTCTTGAAACCTTGTACCCAGGCATCATTGACTTTCGAAAAGAAGCGTCCAAACGATGGTTGAACTTCAAGTGGAGGCGACCTGCCAGAATATGACCGCCAAATGAGGGAAAATGAATAGGATATGCAACTGTGTTCACAAGCGAATGTCATTGAACATGAGCAACAAGAACACTTCACATTGCACTAAGGACTAGAAGAATTCCAGCAAACGACATGAGCTGGCCTATGTTTCAACTTGTATAGAGACACAATATGTTGTATCAAGAAGACGTGCTAGGTTTTCAACGGATTTCGTCATGAAAATCATTATCATGCTCTCAAATTTAGAACGCTTGTTCCTCCTTCCAACCTCTTGTGTATTGAGAACACATATTACTGAAGTAGGGCAGAAGACGACAGAGGAAAGTGGATCGACAAAATAAGAATGTCACTCCACAAAAATCTGGCAACACACCTGTGTGGGCTGGATAGAGTGACAATAGTTCGAACGCTTCCAGGTCGGAGTTCCGGATGTACAACTGCGGCTCTTGCCACAAAACCACCCATAGAGTGTCCAACCAAGATAACATTTGTTGGCAAAATCTCTCCTTTATCATCATTATGCTTAGACCTAGTTTCCAAAGAATCTCTGTACCTATTAAGAATCTATTGCAAAGAAAACAAATACCGACATATAAGCTCATGATGTATGAAAAATATGTTGACTGAGTAGAGCACTGTGATCGCAAGAATTTGGTAAATAGAACTCTGGTGCTGAAATACAATGCAAGCCACTGAGAGGAACAACATAACTCTAACTACAGCAATGCTAGTTACAGTCGTCAAATATAAGACGCCGTCTTTAGCATCAAATGAGTACAAGAGGCAATATGATCTCAGATAGCATGACAACCTGGAAAGACATCTCCATGATAAATACGATTTTTAAAAAGGAAACCCTGGATCTCGATAATGAAAAATTGATGCTCAAAAGCAGATTTCAAATATTCATTGGAATTCCTTTCATTCGTAAGCAGCTCAGAATGAGGGGTCATACATGCATCTCGCGGTGGAGAAGTGACGAGAGTCATACCCGGTGTACGGCTTGCACAACATATTCAGAATGCTCTTCAAGGATCCACCCGTCCATTGCTGATTGCTCCCCCTCCAAATCGACGGCAAACCAATCAAGGTGATTTGCATACTGCCCACTTGTTCTGACTTTAGCCAGAAGCTCTGAAAAATTTAAGTCATCTTGAAGTGAGCCAGCTTCCAAAGGTGTGAAGGCAGACTGCTGATAGTGTTGGACGTCCTGGGGACCACCGTTGTAAGCTCTATCTGATTCAGCTGCTATGGATCGCACCTGTAACAGAGTAAAAATTCAGACCCTAATTTGTAAGACAAAACTTCGGTACCAAGCCATGAAACTCACATTGCCAGACACTTAGAGAAGTCACACTATGGTGAAAATAAAAGATGCGTCAGTTATCTTAAGGTCTGAGAACAGACTGAAATAGACACCTGCATCATTCAGCGATAAAGACTTTCAAACCACACGGCACAGGGATGCAGCCCATTCTAATCAACTATAAATTCAAACTAAAATAATGATTCACCGTTTTGAAAGACTTTCTAGATCGTGAGAAATGAGGAATACTGCAACAGGATAGAGATTCACGTGACTACCGACACATGAACATCATGCCCGACCTGATAATAAAAAATTAACTTTGTCCTGCCAATTCTAACCACATAATCACATCGATTGACTAAAAAAGCTTTTAGAATTCAGAATCGACATTTAATCATAGTGATCTTTACGAGTGAGCTGCTTTTAACTTTTACAAACTTATCAGGATTTATCTCGAGAGTCCAGAACTTCTAAAGATGGAACTACAGGACAGCCCAACTTGAAAACATCTCAATCTGAAAACTAAATGAAAAAACTTACTTGCTTAAAAGAACCACCATTGCCAGGAATAAAAAGAACTGGAACGCCCGACAATTTGACAAGGTGAAGCTGGTAATCAATTTTCTTCCAACCTTCATGATAAAGATAGAGAGAGTATCTGCTGCCACTAGTGGCATTCGAAGGCAGCGGAACAGGGATGTAAGTGGGATACATGTAGGTCATGTTACATCCTTTCAGCAAAGGCTTATGGAAACCTAACAATCCTACTGCTGTTATGGACGCCGCAATCACGATTGCGAAAAAGGTCCTGTACTTGCACCATCCCACTCTCGGGGCCCCCATCCCCCTCGCACGAAATCTCCTCCTCGCGTCCTTACTAAGCGTCCAAGAACGTCGAAGCCTCAATTTCCCATCGAATACCTAATCAAGAACCTCGTCTCCAAATCTCTCCAAATCGCCTTCATCCAATCACCACAATGCCTGTTACCATATCACTTTAATCAACAGTACGCAGCCACATAATTCACAAGGCTCATCCGACTACATTCCAGGACCTCAAAAAGGTCGACATGGAGGCGCAAGTGCCATGCCAACACGGTCCGATCACAATATGTTTTAGTCCCGTCCAGACCTAAACTTCGCACAGAAAATCCTGCCAGAAATCTCTCCTCGTTCCAGCTACCGAACTGAGTCCTGTTGCCGCAAATAGAAACAGATCTGGTCTTGAAATGAGCTCAACCGCGGCGATGGCGCATTACAGGGCCAATTCCAATCGTTGCTATGGCGAAAGTAATGCAAGCAGCTTGAGAAGAGCTGGGCGAAACCTTCAGCAGAAGCTCCGGGATGAAATTTGTTGAAGAAGAGGGAGAAAGAGAAAGGGAGGGTCCCACTACGAAAACCAAAGAACGATCTGGCTCGCAATCAGGCACTTGCATTCTGCGTTCAGTGCTCAGTGCTCTGGCACTTACGCACACGCTTCCAGCGCTGCTGCCTGCCATGGAAGCCATAGCTGCGAGAACGGCCGGGTCACCCGATCGGACCTACGGTGCCCGACCCGTCCCCGGGTACTCATTCCTCTCTATAACACTCTATAATTTCACTTTCTGTAATAGCACACTCAATTGTACGTCCTGTCAGTTTTGGAGAAGTGTAACAAAATTGTGGCATTGGGGGGTTTTATTATCACTACTTCTAAGGTAAAACAATCCATTCTGGTCAGAATTTGAAGTTTGCCCTCATGCCAAAGCTGAAGTTTTTTTTTAATTTTCCCCACATAAAGACAAGTGTAAGAAGTAGCAAGAGGAATTGAAATTATATTTTTTTGACAAAGTAAGAATTTGCTATGAATTTTTGAAGTATTCAACCCATCATGGCCCAAAAGAGTTTCTAGACTATCCTAGAACCAACAAAATTTGTATCCATAATGCTCATCTTACACACCTAAAGCAACCACAATAATGTCTTTATGTGGAAGGCCTAAAATGGTCACTTCTTACAATGAAATTACATTGAAAAATTTAGAAGTTCCTCATGATGTTACTGATCACTCCATTACTATCAAGTAAGACATTGATTGTGGCCCAAATCTAATTTATTGAAAAAAACATAATGGAGTCATTTCCTACTTGCATGTTCTACCTTACTTCCAGCCAGAGATTTAGAAATGGTGCACAAAAGTTCAAAACTTATGTAGGCAAATGAAAGCAAAACATGTATTAAAAGCAATAGTGGAATGTTTGGGTCCATCATTTTTAAGAATTCATTTTTATATTTACTAGAGTTGTGATATATATATTGAAGTAGCATTTTAAGATTGTCAAACAGAATTTTTTTTATATATAATCAAACATAGAGATTTTTATATATTAGTAATCAAACGATAGATTAGACTAAAGATCATATGAAAAGAGACAAACAAAAATAATACGTATGTATTTGGATAGAGATATTTGCAATTAGTTGCTTATTTATTCAATTTTATATGTAAAACCATTTCATTGTTGACAATGATAATACAAGATTAATTATAATTTAATTAATATACAATGGCTACTTGTCTGAGCTACTAAAATCTAAATCAAGTAAAGCCTCAGTGAGTTTGATGCTTTGTATTGTTTAGTCTTCTTCATTTTATTACAAAATCAATTAGGAAAGGTTTTAATAAATTAGAAGGCCTTTGAAATTCAATGTTCATTTGATTTTGAAAGATTGCTATTACCTTAATGGGCTACATTTCACTTTATTTTTCATGCAACTTCAAGTGAGATGAACTCACTATGAACTTTCAATTCTTAGATGTCTTATCCACACATCCAATGTTTGCACTAATAAAAAAACTTGAGTCCAAAGGGTTGCAATTACATTGAATTGTCCTAATAGTGATTGTGACACTAATTATCAAAGCCATCATTACTAGAGAAAGGTGTGTTTTAAGTGAATTTTTAAGTATAATCCTAGACATAAGATTATAAGTAATGTCTTTAACCCCTAAATGTGTTGATGTCCATTTTCTGGATGATGAATAGATTGAAACTCCAATTTCATCCTCCTAACTACTTAGATGAAAGTTATTTTAATTTGTGAAGATATGTTATCAAATTTTTCTCCTATCTAAGGGTTGGATTTGGTGTTACTAGAGTTCATATTTTTCTAAAATTACAAATGTGCAAGTATGTCAAGTGGTCAAATTACATTGACTTTAGTTCTAAACTGGATGAGTGAAAATGAGGTCATAGATAGGAAGAACACAAAAATTTCAAAAAATCACCATGTGAAGAGAACCTCATTTCAAATCCATTCCAAAAAATTTTACTCAAAAAATAATAATATTTTGTTTATAATCAAATTTTGAAGGAATTTTGGAATTTTTCTCTCAAAATTTATGAAAAAAGATTGATGATAGAATTGGTGAATCTAACTGTATAGATGGAATCTAAAAATCATAATTTATAACTTTCATTTGTATATCAATTCCAAAATATGCTTCCAAGTAGCACTTTATAATGATTTCTTTCAAATCGTCAATTCTGTAGATGAATCTAGACGTTTAATGGTTAAGGAGATTTTCAGTAAATTTTTCCTTAAAACACATGTATTACTAGTAATTTTTTTCTAAAATCCTCCTTAAAAGGTCATTACTTATAATCTTATGTTTAGGACTATACTTAAAAACTCACTTACAAACACCCCTTTCTCTTGTAGTGAGTTCAAAGTGAAGATTATGCATGGTTAGTCCTTTTCTTTTTGTTTTGAAATAGGTGGGGACACTTTATTCCCCTCAAAATAAAACATCACATTGAAACAAAGGAATCAAACCTTGGCAAAAATGTTTATCAACAAACTATTCAAATTTCTACATAAAGTAGGAGGTTCATAAAAGTGACTATTTACTAGCTAATTCACAATTTTAGAGAGCTTGACAATTTGAAATATTTCTAGTCAATGTTTTTGAAAGATGAATGGAATTGGCATCTAATCTGAGTTGTTTCATATTTTTTGGACCTTCTTGAAGTTAGTTAAGAATTTTGAAGTAGGAATTATATAGACTACAAACAAAACCCCACCCCCTTCCCCAAATATGGTTACCATTAGTACATTGACAAACACAATTGGTATATTGAAGGAAGCATTATACATATTTGTATTAAAGAATGCTTTTAAAGTTGGTCACTTTATGGACCTCCTACCTTAGAATTTTGCAAAGCCTTTGGAGAACATGGAAAGAGAACATTGGCTCCTAACACCCACACAATCTTGGTGGGTAGGTATGCTTCTAGTAAACCTTGTAACGACACAACAACCTCAAAGTGTTCAAGGAATGACACAAGAATCCTTCTATGTAAGACAAAAGTGTAAATGTTCATCCTTGAAATTTTGTGTGAAAAGGGGAAGTCTTGCACAATAACTCAGTTTGACCTCCAATGAGTGCTCTATTCTTTTTATTTGTTTTAAGCAAATGATTCTCTCAGTACCAAAAAGGATAATTTCCACAGTCACTGTGACCAGCTGGTGTTCTAGGGTTAAGAAACTTCAGTCTATCCTTGCAACACTAATCAACTCAAAAATGCATTATTGTCTTGTATTAAGTCTACTACAATTCCGAGATGACTTCAGTGTCGAGTTTCTTCTCATTGGAAAAATTCAGCATCGGCACCTTGTGACTGATGAAAGTTCTGTTATTCCCTGGCTGGAGTATCCTCAAGTTAGTTACGTGCATGTCTAAGAGATGCTGCAAGTCTACGAACATGTGCAAAACCGTGATCTGGACAAGCTGCTGTTGAGTAAGCTTAACGCAGAAGCACCCAAATGTAGCACCCAAATGTAACAGGTGAGTCGTTTATGGACACCTAAAAAACAACCTAAATTCAAACGTTTGTGGACCCAAAGTAGAGAAGTGGGGTTTCAAATTTAAAGTAAGCATGTGGGGTTCCAAGAAGGTGTCGCTCTTCTTAGAAGCAACCAATCATCCACACTTGATTCAAGTTTAGAGAGTGTTGCTTTGGGGTGTTTCCGTGCCCACTTTGGTGTTAGTCTAGTGTCCACAATAGGTGCATCTACAAAGTACTTTTCAAAAATTTGTATAATATTCATACAAGCTTGGAAAAATACCAAATCAATTTTGTTGGTTTCCTAAACGATTTCCTAACACACGCACAACATTTTTTCTTGTACGCACCCTCCATAGCAAGAGATCCAAAACAAGTGTCGCATTTAGGTGCTTCTACCTTATGTGCTTAATTGCCAAATTGAGTGTTGTCATAATGTACAAGATTAAATTATCTCAGATTCTATATCGGTTCAGTTGTGTAAAGGATGTGACAAAGTTGCAATTATGGATGCTACAATCTCAAGTTTTGTCAAACGCTGTGGCAAGGCAAGTTGTGATTTGGCAAGTTCTGACAGTGGGCCTCACCAGTGCGTGCACTAGCATTACTGTAGAGGGTAGCAGTAATAATAGAGTTGCAATTTTTTTGCTTTTGTACCTTAGTGTCCAAACATTTTGAGATCACAGGCTCAAGGCAGTCACAGGGTTGAAACTTGACACCATTGAGATTATATCAAGTAATGGTGAAGTAAGCTACATGTACAACCTGTTCCAACAATGTTAAGCATTTTAGCATATGCCTGATTGAGTGATGGTAGGGAGGATAATTTTTCTCCAGTTAGGGAATAGAAATAATGAAGATTGCACTATTTTTGCTAATTTTTATCAATTTTGGAATTAGTAGAAATTAAAGAAGTGTAGATTACAGTCTGACTTGTTCTTGATGTATAGGCAAACTTATTTTTGAGAAGCCCAAAACTAAGAACTCATCTTAGCAACTTCATTATGTGTCAATGTACTTTTTGTCGCACAATAATGAGGGCCTTGGTCAACATCTTATTCTCCCCATTCACAAAAATAAGTCACTCTATCTTATGCAAATGGGGGCTGGGTCATGTACCTCAGGTCAATACCTCCCACACCATTGGTGCATCTCAATAGGTACGTATATTCTTCACAAACAAGCTTGCTTTGTCAATATCTAAGCTTAGTCCCCCACCGCAGTACTGCCTGAGATCGGATTTGACGCCCAGTCAGGCATGTGTTCAACCTTCTTTTTGTGGCTCCAAAATTTGGTGGAGGCTACCAATTTCATTATCGAGTTTCCATATTTTGGTAGCCACATTATAATTTCCAACAAATTCCAACAAATTTCATTCAATTCCAGCAGTAAATTTGCCAGAAAATTTGGCTAAACAATTTCATTTTCCTCCTTACGATTTCAGTAGGTAGACCAAACTATTAGTTGAAATCTAGTGATATGTAAGAGCATCCCCTCGGCTGGTGCATGAGAGAGGTGCAAAATTGAGTCATTTGGAATGCTTGGAAGATGCGGGCGGTAGTTGTGTTCCCTACTGCTAAACGGCGAGCACTGCATGCCAAGAAGGACAAGCACTCCACCCAAAACACTCAGCTTCTTTTTCTTGAATTATATCTTTACCGATTTAAATTTCGAGTTTTTATCCTTATCAATAGTTTCCAAAAGATAAATATCAGTAGCCTCGCAGTTTTCCACATCACAACTGATATCACCATGAAAATATCTACAAGTTGTCAAGACAAGTTCACTATATCCACATGCGGTGGTAGGAGGTCCTTCAACCCATGTGGGATATGCTCCCACTAATTCATGCTCTGGTATATCGCACATGAGTTGACAAACCTCCTATCACCCCATGTGAATACAGTGAGCTTCACCTCACCCTTCCATATTTAAATCATCAGGAATGTCCATAACTCATGTTTAAAACTTGTACACATGAAATTGTCACAATACTGCCGAAGTAAAACTTCTCACCAATCCAGATGATAAATGAAATAAAAATACGAATTGGAATTTCTTGAGGGCCAGCTGGGGTCGGTACCTCGAAAATGGGGTTAAAAGGTCCGTCAAACCCAATACCAAGCCACTTGCGAGACTCAGCAGTTGGCCTTGCACTCGCCAAATTTGGCCATGGCCGACCATTCTTTGGCCCTCCGCAGCTACGCAGTTTGCGTCACTTGCAGAGCTGCTGTGGGGCTGCTCTAACCCCCGAAAGGATCCGATCATGACTGCTTGCACTAACGGCTGTCATAAGTCTACATACAGGTCCACAGAGAGCTTGAAATCTGCAGACCCTACTGAATTGGCAAGCACGGAGCCTGAACCTGTATGTCTGACTGTGGCTCTGGGCTTAAGTTATATTACCTACAAGCATCATCTCAATCTCGAATTGTCCAGCGCGGTAGTAACGCCAGCAAAAGATTACTGGACAAGAATCCCCACCCGAAAATTGTAGATTTTGTAAACTGGCATTAGATTTACAGTTAATTTCAATCTAAGTACAGTTGTCGCATTCTATCATGGTGTCTAGCAGTATTGGAGATCTAGAATACGTTTTAAAGTTTAGAATTCATGTTGCAGATACTAAATAAATCTCCGGTAATTTCCTGAACAATATGACTTAATTTTGCATAGGCTATCGATCTAGCACCTGAGTAGGTCAGTGGTATTCGAACGGCTTTCTGTATAGCGGTGGATCGATGTGTTCAGCTTCAGCTTTGGGGTTTTGCTTCCAGAGATTCTGAGCAGAAGAAGAAAACACTGTAGACATACTCCTGGAAGGGAAGATGATGAATATATGTGTATTTACGTGAGCTTGTTCGAGTTTTAGACACCTTCACCGATATCTCTCTTGATCATAAATGGGTTAACATTCATCTAATGCCAGGGCTGACGGAGTTTTGAGGCAACCTTGACTCAGTGAGACTCTCCGATTAGTCGGCCACGGAAAGGCTTGCAACCCATTTAATTCTTCTGCTCAACTCCTGTGTAAGCCCTTTGATCAACGGACGTTTGCATCTTGAAGATTATAAGCTTCATTGTAATTATGAACTATACAAAACAGTGAAATTAGGTTGCCTTAACAATTAGGTTGCCTTATCCCAAGAAAGTTACTTTACAAGTCATCAAAGTCAATATATATTTCTACAAATATCTTCATTTGTACACATGGAGGTTCATAAGTCCTAATTACAACAAAACCTAATTCAAAAGTAGTGCATTCTTGTAAAGTAACAATAAATACTTATATAGTGACAAATGTTGAGAAATTAGTGTGGTGCAACCTAATTTTACCATATACTATAGATCATTTGTTGAGAGTTGTGGATCTTATGAAGATTATTGGACAGTGCCAAGTTTTCTCTTTTAATCTTAAATGTTTAAATCTTCACCTTTCCATACTATTATTTGATTCAATATTGGATTGTGACTAGTGAATTCAAGAGATTCAATGAAGGCCATAATAATTTAACATTCATACCTCTTTCAAGATCATTTTCAACAAGATCAACTTTGAAAAACAATCAAGGTCAACAAATATACATTTCTAAATATAGATGTTTTAGAGAAGCTAATTTTTTTTTTTTTTAAAGTTTGGAAAAAAACGAATTTTGAAAAATATTTTCATTTTGAAGCATCTCTTGAACCTCCTTCACCGACTTTGATTAATTATTTGGCAAAAAATTCCTACCTCCACCACCGAATACAATATAATCTCAATCTTATCCTTTGGAAACAATATTGAACTCAAGTAAGTTACTTCGGACTTTCCAGATGTCTTGAGGCGCAAGGGATTCCTTTCCCCTCTTTCTCGAATTTTCAAGAATTTTAGAGTATTTAGACGTTGCCTTGCGCCGCAATGCAATACCGGCGGTGGCCGCGAGGCTGATGTGCCTGCGTGGCGTTCATCCACGGCACCCGCATCACCCAAATCTTTCCAGAACAATTCCATTGCCAGAATTCTAGGCGCATCGGCAGTTTGAGTGTGCTGCGCAGATGCGGTGACTGCAAGTACCTTCCAATTCGTTTCGATCGATTAATTGGACACCGCATTCTCGCTCCAATAGATAGTCAATCCAATCCTGAGCTTCGCCTGAAACTGCACCCAAGGCGTGACGCTCCACCGCTCCTCGTGACGGTATAAATTGTAATCTGGATTGATTTCTTGAATTCAAGCTGTCTCAGTTCAAGCTGCAACCAATTTGTGGGAGAGGTCACAGCTTGTTGGCTTCATTTCTCGAGTTTAAGGTGTCTCGATTCGAGCTGCACGCAATTTGAGGGAGCTCGAATTGTCAGCACCGGCGGTGGCCGCGAGGCTGATGTTCGAGAGAGGCCATCCGAGTGTTTTGCTGAATCTAATTTGTTTGTGAGAATTTCGCTACGAGCTCCATTTTGATTAGTGAGTTTGGGCTCGCGAATTTTAGTACTGTTCAGGCATGGCGACCACTGTAGTAGCTCTGGGCAACACAGCCTCGCTTGCGATGGCCAATAGACAGATTCCTACTTCCTTCCAGAAGAACATTGATTCTGCGAGCCTCGGTTCTTCTTTGTTTCGGCCACGGGCTTACAACTCGTTTTTCGGGGAGAGAGTGGCATGTCCTCCCTCGGCCGACGTCGACAATGGCGCCCGCGTGCGATGCTTCATGCGGATGAGGCAGCGTGGTGCCTCGGGACGCATCATCTTCACGCCGTTCGGGCCCATGTTCACACCCGATTCCGGTCGTCGAGAGGGCAATGACAGGAGGTACTGGGAAAAGCGGAACCCATCTCAGGAGGAGAGGGTTCGAGGTCGAAGGGAGATGATGCAAAGAGCCCGCGACAGGGCGTTGCTGAATGAGTTGGAGCGAAGGTTGAGAACCGAGGGCGCAACTTCGCAAGCAGACATCGAGGAGCTGATGCAGCAGCTGGAGAAGAAACTTCGGCCAGAGCAGCAGCGCAACGAAACCCCTCAAGCAAAGCAGCAGGAGCAGGAGCAGCAGCAGCAACCTCAGTACTCAACAATGTATGACTTTTTGAACGCATGGCTGAAGGAGCAGGACCAAGCCATGCGGGAGGAACGGGAGAGGCTTCAAAAACTTTGGGAGAAACCCACCACGACCCCGCAGCAGCCAAGCCAAGGCTCCAAACCTGTGGAGGAGCGCGATGAAGTGTACAGTCCAGAGGAGCTTCAGCGAGCCGAAGAAGAAGCAAAGAAAACTCCCGAGGTGGACATCAAGAACGCCCCGAGCGATGGCACAGTGGTATACTTAAAGAACGAGTCGAACGGGGCTGAATTGTATTTGATCGGCACGAGCCACATCTCCAAGCAGAGCGTCGCGGAAGTGCGTGACGTCATTCAAAGAGTGCAACCCGATTACGTGATGGTAGAGCTCGACAGGAAGCGTTACAACTCCATAGTGAACCGCGGCAGCGAGAGCCCCTTTGATTTCGTATACCAGATGGTGCAAACCCTTGCGAATGGCAACATCGGCTCAGTGGGGAAGCTCATGGGCTTGGGGCTGTCCGGATTCTATCGCTTGTTAGCCACGCGGGGTTTACAGCCCGGGCAAGAGATTCGCGTGGCGATCGAGGAGGGGAAGAAAGTCGGGGCGAAGATCGTCCTCGGCGATCAAGACATCGACATCATCATGAAGCAGTTCGGAGAACAGATGTCCATGAGCGACGCGCTGCAGTTCTTCGCTCGACCGATGCCCAGCGACCTCGCCCAGAAGATGAGCGACGCTTACAATGCTGGTGGCTCCGACCCTTCGCAAATGTTTGAGCAGCTGCGAGACCGGAAAATCGTGCGCGAGCTCAACGCGGTGATGGAGCGCGAAGCGCCGGCGTTCAGCAGAGTGCTGTTGCGTGAGCGCAACGAAGCCATGACCAAAGCGCTACGCAATTTGAGCGGCAAGGTGGTGGGCGTGGTCGGACTGGCGCACTTGGACGGCATCGAGCAGCTATGGCGCGAGGCCAACGAGCAGCACTTCGATGAGAGTTGAGCTGTAGCTTTTGGTTGCGTATCTCCTTGTAAATTTTAGTGGCTTAGGTTGTGCCTTGCAACCAGTTTCTGCTCTGGGGGGTCAGTGTTTGAGACTTGTGTACCGAGAGTTGATCAGTAGCTCTTGTGTTGCACATTTTGTAATATAGTACCTTGTTCTGTACTTTCGAGAGGCTTTACCTGCATTTGCAATGAGTTCGATGATTGATCCTCAGGTCGAGTTTTTGAGTCTCGCCAGTTTCAAAGTGGTGGTTCCTGGAACTTCTCCTTGTAAAGTCCAATGGCATTAGTGGCGCCTTGTAACCGGCGGTTTCTAATCTTGGGGGTCAAAGTTTGAGACTTGTGCTCCGAGAGTTGATTTGTAGTTTTTTCTTGCGAATTTTGTAAACTAGTTCCTTGATCTGTACTTTGCAGCTTAAAGATCGGTCATTGATCCTCACGTCGGGTCTTTTGAGTCTCGCCAGGTAGAATGCGGTGGTTGCCGGAACATCTCTTTCTGAATCTAAAAATAATGGCGTTGGGTTGCGCCTTGCAACCAGTTCTACTCTTGGGGGTCAATGCTTGAAACTTATGCTCCGAGAATGGCGGATTGTGCACTGAGGGCGTCACTTTCGAGAGGCGTTTTGGGCAACAAAATTTGAAGTTTTTATATGGGGTGTAGTATTTTAAAATCATGAGATTCCTGGACTCATGTTCTGGAAGGCCAGAATTGGAAACAAACTTCGAAACAAACAACGGAGTCTTGTGGCTGAAATTATGTACTGTGACACCTCTAACTATAGACTTTGCAAATTTACAATGGATTTTATGTTGCTTCAACTTTCTTAAATTGATTTTTCGTGTGTCTCAGAAAATTCCACAAACTCATTTTCATATCAGAACCGGTACCACCATTGCAACAATTACAAAAGAAGTACTGGAAATGGCACATTTCCTCTTGTACTCTCTTCTGTCCACTTAACATAGTAGTGTGGGTTGCGAAATAAGGTGGGCGTTGTACTGGTCATTGAAGCAGAGTGCGAATAATGCTGCAATTAAGCCATTAGATTCTCAATAGATGAATGAAAGACGACTGTCGCAATAAACGAGTTGCTTTAAATGAAGTGGATCACACTAATAGACTTCAGAGTGTAAATGATCAACAGCTAGCGAGCACGTGAAATCTACATCGACAAAAGCATGAGGATGCACACACTGAAAGCAACACCGTGAGCACGAAATGGTGAGGATAAAAAGAAGACTGATGGCTAGGAAACAGTTAGGATTTCTTCTTTCCAGAACCGAACTGGTGGACATCGTAAATTATATAATTTCATTTATGTGCAGGATACGATCTGTACATTGTAGGTCATCGAATTCCAAAAGGAGATCCTCGTGACAAGGGCGATCGCACCTCCGCCATCAATTCATTGCCGGACTCATTGGCATCAGCGAGATGCATCTCTCCACTGTCAAGCCGGCTCTCCGGCACTGCGGACGCTTTGCACATGAAGTACAAGACACTAACCATAATGGCATCAAAGAGATGCACAAACGCGTGCATCCCCACCAGCAACGGCGCTTCCCAGTACTTGTCATATACTACCTCCGCATTCCCATTCCGCAGCACATGAAACTCAAACAAAACGTCCAGCAGCACCCCATTCACGTTCGTCACCAGGAATAGCAAGAGCGCCACTTCCAGCTTCCCATTTAGCAACCTGACGCTCTCCACCAGCGCTCGTCTTCCGGGCGCTTCTTCCAGCACCGACACCACGTACGCCAGGTTGCACGTGACGTTCGCGACCGCCATCCCCGCCGCGAGCGCCACGCCCAACACCGACACCACAACGAGGCTAACTGTGTCGATCTCGGACCCATTTGCAAATCCCAAGAGCGCCGTGAAGGCCGAGGCGAAGGCGAAGTAGACCGCGCACGTCCACAGAAACGTCTGCACAATCCCCGACGCGTGTTTCCGCAACGCCTTGAGAATCGATATCTCCGAGAGTTTGAGCTTCTTCCGAGCGTAAGTCGACGCCACGACGGAGCCCACGCTGGCCTGTAGCAGCGGGGAGAATAACGCCCAGAATGGCACGCCCATCACGCTCGACGTCACGGTTTCCGCCAACCGTCGGGAGTTCGCTGAGTGAAACTTGCGCCCAAATTGTGCTTGTGCTTTCAGTTGTAGCGAAATCACCATCTGGTCCATGAACGGAAGGCGAAGCAGTATGTGCGAGAGCAGGAAGCTCGAAACGGGGACTGTGAGAAGAAGAGCCAGTGGTAGCAGCGTGGTGTTGTGTTTCCGGAGAATGGTGGTGGATTCTTGCAGAATGTCGAGCAGTTGCGCTCCGGGATGCGGTTCTGAGTATCCTGACCAGCGCGTGCTGTCGAATTGCTTCAATTGCAATTCTACGAGAGCGCTTTCCTCGTCATAGACCGGTTCCGCCATTGCTGCGAAGCTTGCGCCCGCAGGATGCCGATGATCCATCACCCTAGATCTCCTTCTTACCAGTAACAAAATTCAACCCTATCTCACCTCCATTACGAACTCCATCACCAGCGACACCTCGATCACTGCAGGATTTCGTACTCGTGATTGACAAAGCCTCGATTCGATAACTAGTAGAAAAAATATCCGAACCACCACATCCAAATTCGAATTGACTGAAATGTCCGAATCAGCAAAGAAAATGTCAATTCAGACGCGTGGATTTGAACAATATTTGCTGATTCGGGCACTATTTTCTAGTTATTGCAGATCATCTAGTTAGATTGAAATGTGGTAGTCCTCGGTAATCTGCAAGCATCCCAACCAAGCGCCGTCTCCCACGAACGCGTACCACTCGAGCAGGGCGATCACCACGACGTGCTCGACAGTTCGGACACTAAGCTCCTGCAGATCCAGCAACCACTCCACACTTCGCTGTTCTAATTCGAAGAGTATCATAGTTGTCACCTACCAGCGTCACCCCTCCTCAATCACCCACGGAATGTATATCGCCGGTCGACAAAGCCTAAGATCTGAGCATGCACCTTATCGACACTGAACTCTTTACAAAACTACGTCAAACTTTCGAATGATCACTACAATTCCCATTCGAATTCGAACGCAATCAGATTGATCAGTGCTACACATTTGCACACATATCCTGGAGTAGCTAGAATTCAGCCAGCGACGGACTAAATCGGGTTACCAGAAATGCTGAGTTCATTCATCTCAACGCATAGTCGATCTCTTCCTGATTGCTCCTCTCCAAGCTGAGATGATCGAAGCTGGCTATGGACTCCAAGAAACTAGATTCATAGGACGAAGACGATGACGATGGAATCAGGCGAGAATGGCAGGGTGGGTTTCCAGCTGCAACATCTGAACGGGGTGACGTACTGTATGATTGGGGCAAGGAAACAATAATGAAGCTCAAGATGTATGAGATCAGAGGCCAGCAGGCAACAAAGCTGATTACCCTCGGACGTTTTGGCATGCATAGGATGCCCACTTACTCACGGTGATGCTAAGTCTGACTAAATTTAACCACATTATTCGCTTAAACATGGGAATTTCCGGAAGTTTTAGCAAATTTTAGCAACACTTTCAGCCACCTGAGGAAATACAGGTTCCAAATTCCAAATAAAGCACTGCTTTTGGACCTTTTCTTCTCCAGTCTACAGGGGCCAGATCTATACAGTAGCGGCAGTCAGAGTTGTGTCTCCAAGGTACTGTAGTGATAGTCTCTTCCCAACAGGATGCATTATTTTTGCTGTTTCCAATACTCCAATAGTGAGCTTCACAATCATTGCACTTTATCACTGCTCCTCTCTGCAATCATAAAATAATCCTATCTTAACTAGTCCCTCCATCCCAAAATGATCTTCCGGCTCTCCTTAATTTTAATGTAATATTAACCCCAAGCGCTTTGATGTCCATGAAATGGAGAACAAACAAATTGAAATTGAAGTTTCATCCTCATTATTTCTTGGATGAAAGTCATCCTAATTTGTAGAGATAGATTATCAAGTTGTTGTCCTATCTAATGGTTGGATTTGGTGTTACTAGAGTATATGTTTTTCTAAAATTACAAATGTGCAAGGATATCAAGTAGTTGACCAAGCCAAAATTGCATTGACTCTAGTTCAAAGTTGGTTTTGCAAAATGAGGTCATAGATTTAAAGAACACAAAAATTTCAAAAAATCAGCATATCAAGAGAACCTCATTTCAAATTCATTCCAACAAGTTTTATTCAAAAAATCATAATATTTTGCATGTAATCGAATTTAGAAGGAATTTGAAATTTCCCTTTTAACATTTAAAGGCCATATTCGTTATATTGAGACCTTTCGCAGTCTCAATTTTATCCTCGACTCGAGGATAAACTGTTTTATCTCTTTATTGATATTTTTTTATAAATAGGTAATAGCACCAAATTTTAGAATTTCATTATAGGATCACTATTTGAGCATTATTTATTTTTTGTTTCAATTACTATTTTTTTAAATGAATTTTTTAATAACTAGCATTCTATCTCAAAATCTACGAAAAGTCTCAATATAACAAATATGGCCTTTTTATAAAAATAATATTGGTGATAGCACTGGTGAATCTAGCTATAGAGATGGAATCTACAACTCAAAATCTGCAAATTTTATTTATATGTCAATTCCAAAATATTCTTCCAAATAATACTTTATGATGATTTTCCTCAAATCAAAAATTCTGGAAAACACTCTCGACATGTAAGAGTTAAGTTCAATACTACACTATGAAAAGGGTTCAAAAATTCAAAGTTTCATGATGATAGGAATGCACCAAACTCTATTGATAGTAAGAAATGGATTGAAATAATGTTATTTTCAACAAAAAAAATATTGGAATATTTTGTCCAATTGGAAGATCATTTGGGATAGAGGGAGTATGTTTTAACCTCTAAAGGACCATAAGGCCACCACATGACTTTTGCCTTTTGCAACTGCATTATTTTGTAGAAAATTTGAAATGTGAACCTCACTAATAGTCTATGACCATCAAAGAGACCCTAGATGATTTTCTTTTTGCTATATCCATCAGTACAATCTGATAGAGAAATAATTGAGTGCTCAAGTAATTTTTGGTGGATTTTTTGAGAAAAGGAAAGGCACTATGGGTTGTCACTTCACATGGTCATATCTTTTTTTCCACACCTCAAATTGATTTGAAAAAAGTTACACATCTAAATCATGATGATATGTATTTGTAGAAAAAAAAATCAGAGTTTGTGGTTCACTTTTGAGCATTCCAATTTCAACATTCCAATTTCAATGCATGTCCAAAGTTTTGCTAAATTGGATATCTTTCATCAATTTTGCAAACAATGGCATTTTCCCAAAAATTGTACAATTTTGTTGATCTTTTTTCATTGGAAAGCTACATAAGTCTTATTTCATTTCAATAAGGGCAATCATCAAAATCATTCCACCCATTTGAGAAATTATGCTTGTTACAAGAGCTAGTCAAGAAAACAAGAGCTTTGTTCAAACACCCTAGGTCTTTTAGGGGTTAAGAATAGCTAAGTAGTCACTCCATGAACATCATTATCTACTTATGAAATGAAACTTGTGCAAACAATGTCAATGTATACCACAAAACCAAAAACAATCTATAGAGACCACTTCCTCCATAACATTATTCAACAAGGCTAATACCATACCAAATAGTCAAGATTGGCATCTCTTGTAGAAAATTCAAATTTAAATTTGTAAAATTAGATTTGACAAACGTGTCAAACAGGAATATTTTACAAGATTCTTTTCCTTGTTCAAAATGGTTTCAAAAAACGTTTTTTCCGAAACTCCAACATTTATCTTTAAAAATGATTTTGCCACACTACAAGAGAAAGGGGTGTTTTAAGTGAATTTTTAAGTATAGTCCTAGACATAAGATTATAAGTAATGAACTTCAAGGAGATTTTTAGTAAAAATTTACTAGAGGGAAATGATCATCTTGGGGTATCACTTTTTGGGTTTACTAATTAGATGATTTTTATTTAAAACCTCCAAAGTTCGTCTAATTTGTTCATTTTGATCAATTAAGGAAATTCTAAAATGAAAAAAAATTCTTGTACCTCAACAAGTTTACAATGTATATTCCTAATGAGTTTGTTTTTTAAAATTTGAATTTTTTATCTATTCATAGACATGAGAAAAAACACTAAAATTTGGGGATTTGTAGGCATCATAATGCACAATTTATTAAATATTTATTGATAAAATTAATCATTTTATGTATTGGACCACAAAATATAAGTCATATCCAAAAATCATTTTAAAATAAAATTATTTGATATTCCACATGCTTGTTATTGAGGATTTTACATATGTAGGACAAAACTTACTTTTTCAACTAAAAAATTCATTCAAAATTCATAAAATTCTTTGATTGTGATGAATTTCTTTTTCTTGATACATTACCAATCTAGGTAGTTGAAACTACATTTTGTGAAATCATACTTTATTATATTTAAAAGTTGAAGTTGTTTGACACAAGGGAGCGGATTGACAATGTAATTAAGACAACCTTTTTGGGTACCCTAAGCTAACCATTGCCCTAGAAATACATATGTTTACAATATAAATTTACTGTAATCTCCTAAAAGATCATCACTTATAATCTTATGTCTAGGACTATACTTAAAAACTCACTTAAAACACCCCTTTCTCTAGTACGTAATGCCAATTACATACAAGTCTTAATGACTCCCAAAGACATAACCACCTAGTTGAATCCTTTCTAGATAATGATAAGAACACATTTAGTGTTCCATCAAAAGTTCATTTAGGCAAAACATCTAGTCCAAGATTTGGAGCTTGTAGATCACTTATGTATCCCACCTATGTTTTAATTTTCAACCAATCACAAGTCTCCTAGTCTACGAAAGTAAAAGGAGTCTCATCATTGATGATGTCAATATATGATTTTGAAGATGATTAGTAGTATTTGGCAAAGTTGAAAAACAAATGCAAAAAATAAATGATTATAGTGCCAAAAATATTTCAAAAATTACTAAAATATTTGAAGGAGACCATGTCTTTATCATTCTCTAACTTTCACTAGAATAAAACCCACGTTTTTAGTGATGTCAAACAAAAACAAGGTATGTTTTTGTAGACAAAGGTACATTAAAGACTTCAAGGCAGTGAGTGGAAGAATTCTCAGTAATGTTGTAGAAAACTTATAGATGTCAATGGAAAAATGAAGTGATGCTAGAGATGACAACTATATTGAGTGAGACATCCAGAAAAAGGTAGTTATGTTTTTTGAGATGCTAGAGAAAACATGACAAAGCCAAATTGACAAAGAATTCTAATTTGTCTGTGGGTAAGTTTGTGAAGTTATTGGGGATTGAGATGAAGTATTGACCATAGGTGAAAAGACATTGAAATCTTAGTATTGTAGCCATATTCAATATATGTAGCACAAATTTTTCTTTGCATATTTAGTATGATCTTAGACTTCTATGAGTGAACTCTTTTTCTACAATTTGAGATTTTATCCAATTTTCCAATTTTGTTAATAAAAAATTATCTTGACAATTTGGTAAAGTAACAATATTGTAATAGTAAGTATTTACCTTCTACTATTCTCTCTAGGACATTTAAACCCTAAATGCACCAAATTCTAGTGTTGACATAGCTTTGAAGTTAAAAAAACCTTCCCTAGTTAGTCTTTTCAATAGTTTTTTTTTAATTCTTCTTATAGACTAGGGTCATCATCAACATCCAATTTTGACAATGACTGATTATGATTTTCCTTTTGAAGATTTTGTGCAAGGGTGTTAACTACAGATCTTGATTTTCTATTGTTAAAGGCTCTTTGAAATGAGCCTAACGTACATTAGATCTTGAAGGAAATTTCATAATAGAAATTCATTTTTAAAAGATGTAGAATAGACACAAAGAAGCTAAGAAAATTTCAAGTTTATAGTTTTTCTTGAGACCTAAATTTTGGATTTGACATGTGACAAGAAGAATGATTAAAAGACTTCAAATTACTGCACACAACTTTCAACACCCTCATGATCATACATTATAATCTTTCAATGCATAGGTAATATTCTTTTGCTTCATTTTTCCATAGGTTGTCTAACATGTCTACTATGACTTTGTAAGGTTATAATTGTAATGTTTTTGATGAAATTTATCAAGATGTTGGCTTGTTGTTCAATTTAGAGCAAATTCCAAGAACCTCAAGAAAAGCCTTCATTAAGGGTTCCTAAATTGCTTGTGTAAAATTAAATTCAGGAATGCTTTGAAATCTTCTATATAGAACTTTTTCACCAAATTGAACAATGTTTGTTCATTGAAATAGATGAAAACCAGTTATATCAAACTAAGTTGCAGTTACATTAATCCCTAAAGGACCAAATGGTGTTTTTTTGGCAACATAGTGATTTCGGGTAGCTCACTACGATTGGAATTTTTCTTTTTTTTTCTTTGAAATTTTCACACAACATGTGCCTGAGGAGTAGCTTTAAGACCCAACAATTTTCATAACTTTTGAATACATGGTTAAAAAGTTACTATATGATATGTTGTTTACATTGCTTGGTGGGCAGCCCTGGGCAGCAAAAAAAACTTCTTTAAAATCACTTTTTTTTTAAATAAAAATTTGAAATTTATTTTCCTGATCTATATATACATGGAAAGCTTTGAATCATTCCATTTTGATTTATGAAATGAAAGTTATGAAGAGTTTTAGTTGTGGGTAGTTTGTGGGTAGTAATGGACTCTCTACTCTAAAATAAGCTGTGAAGACCTTTATTTAACCCAATTTTTAATATTTTTGAAAAAAAATAAGAACATGAGGTGTATATTGTTTATGAAAACAATTTAACCATTGGGATTGGCATTTTTCAATTCCAAAAATAAATTATTAACAATTTAGTATTTTGAATCATTCTCTACTTCTTTGAACTTACTATTTTTTTCCTATATGTTGTACAATTCCAAATGATCTAAAATTTTTCAAGCACGTAGCCAACATGACTTGGAGAATGAATCCAAAGAGTTACAACCATTTGGGACATTTTTTCATAATAATCTGACCTTGTGAAGTGCAGGTGCCCGGATTTTCGCAAGACCAAGAAATGGCTTTTTGTCACTTCAAATGCTAATATCTTGCAATCCAAACAGTGGAAATTTCTGAAATTTTTTCCACATCTTCCCAAACCAGCGTTCTACAAGATCCTACGGTTACATTTGTCCAAAAATGTATTTTTCTAAAATTTGGTACTTGTACTAGAGATGACAGTTTTGGAGTGTTTTTGGTGAAAACATAGTCAAATACCTTTAGGGGTTAAAGAACATTATTCAAAACTTTTTCTTCAAATATTTTTTTCCAAAATTGTAGTAGTTCAAAAGCATCAAAATTGCATTTGAAGATGATATTTTCCCAAAATTGCTTTTGTTTCTGTTTTAGTGCATTTCAATAAAAAAATTCTTATTTCACTAAAAAAAGGTATTATTATCAACTATCTTAACCCCTAAACACCCAAACTGTGTTTTTTTGGCAACAAAGCAATTTGGGGGCAACTCACTGTGAATGGAGTTTTTCTTTTCTTTCTTTGAAAGTTTTACACAACATGTGCCTGAGGAGTAGCTCTGAGGCCCAACAATTTTCATTACTTTTGACTACATGGTTAAAAAATTATTGCATGATATGTAATTTTCATTGATCTTCGTGCAGCACAAAAATTTCTTTAAAATATAGTTTTTTTAGAAATAAAAATTTGAAATGGATTTTTAGAGTTATATGTATATGGAAAGCCTTGAATCATTCCATTTTGATTTATGAGATGAAAGTTATGAGGAGTTTTAGTTTGCGGACAGTTTAGAATCCTCTACTCTAAAATAAACTTTGAAGTCCTTTATTTAGTTCAATTTGCAATATTTTTTGAAAAAAATAAAATCATAGGATGTGGATTGTTTATTACAACGTTACAACCATTGGGATTGGCATTTTTCAATTTCATAACAAAATTCTTCACAATTTAGAATTTTAAATCATTCTCTACTTCTTTGTACTTACTTTTTTTTCTATATATTGTACAATTTCAAATGATCTAAATTTTATCATGCATGTAGCCAACTTGCCTTGAAGAATGAATCCAAAGAGTAACCACTATTTTGGAATTTTTTTTCATACAAATGTGGCCTTGTGAAGTGCAGCTGCCCGTTTTTTTACAAAGCCCCAAAATGGACTTTTGACAATTTAAACATTAATATCTTACAATCTAAACGGTGGAAATTTTTGAAATTTTTACCACATCTTTTTTAATTAGTGTAGTACAAGATTGTATGGTTTCATGTGTCCAAAATTGTTTTTTTCCTAAAATTTGGTACTTGTACTAGAAATGACAATTTTGGAGCATTTTTGGTAAAAACTTGGTCGAAAACATTTAGGGATAAAGGGATTTGATGTGGATGCAGGGGATGAAGGAGACAATGATACCTTTGGAGCTTTCAAAACTAGTACAAGGCCTACAACAATATATGTGGCAATGCCTCTTAACCTTACTTGCCTTTATTTGGCCACAAGAATCACTGTCTATTCCACCTGCCTTCAATCATTAGTAAAGCCTCCTTCCATAGTTCAATCTCTATGATTTAAGAGAATACTATCCTCCTATGCATCATCAATTGCTTGCAAAAACAACTATGTCTTTCTAGTACCAAAAAAGCATATGCATCCTCTCACGAATTTTAGGTACCACTACCAAACCATCATTTGGCCTTCAAGAATTCTATGTACTTCCATCTCTCAAACATAAGTACTACTTGGGGTAGGATGTACAACTTCAAGATAAATTAAAAGCATTGTTTTGTTGTATGAAATATCATATAGTATAAAGTATATTGAACTTTGTATATATGCATATACAACTTGATGTATAACATATGTATGTGTGACATATCGATACTTGCATCATATATACAAATTGAATATATCCATATTAATATTTTTTCATATATAAATACAATATTAGTACCACATATGAATACTTGTATAATATGTATAGGTTAAGCATATCCACACTTATATAAAACATGTATAAATATTGCATAAGTCTTTTGCAATACTATATAGATTGCATGAAATACTAATATGGCATAGATCCTCATCACATTTTTAGAAATATAGCTAGCTTGCAAATGAATGTTACAGTCACATAAAGATTTTAAATCAAGCATGCCTTAATTAGCTTCTTAAAAATCTAAAAAAAGTCATACAAATAGTTTAAATTTCAAAAGCAAAGAAAATATTGTCTATGTTTTATGGCTTGCTAAATTCAACACTCCTAATTTTGGCATCAACTATACATCCCTCTACTTTGGAGAATGCTTTGGTCTCATAAAAACTTCAAATATATTGATTCATATTTTTTTGGAAATTTGATTAATATTACATCATTTATACTCTTTCCAAATTTCAACTTAAAAAACCCCAAACCTTGTTTTGTACACTTTGTCAAAGTTGAAACATTCTCAAAGTCCTAGATTTTAATAGTAGCTTTTCACCTTTTTACTTCCAAATCTAGAATGTTCTTGTCTCATTTCCAAATTGAGAGTTTATTAAGTTTATAGAAATCTATAAGTTTATGTACAACTTATTCAAATTTCAAAACGAAAAAAATTATAACTAAAACTACTATTCTTGAATCTTGTTGGCAATTGATCTTTCATCACTCCACCAAGCATGACTTTTGCATTCCAACTCCAAATGGAGTGTGCCATACAATTTTGGAATCACAAAAGGAAGAAGAATATCTCACAAATTCTCATTAAAATTGAAAACTTACACAAGTCACTATCTCTCTTTAAAGATATGGCACTTCAAAACATATTATGAGGCAAGGAAGAAGAAAAGCCTCCCCTTATCCAACCATAAAGTGGCTACATCAACTGATATATAAGCTACATGGGTACCTTCTTCTAATTCATTATCTCCTTTTGCTTCCCTTACAATTCTATCTACACCCTTATATGATAAAATTTGAAATTACTTCTAAATACAAAAACAAAAACAAAAGAACTAGGATCTAACATATTTCTAATAGAAGTAAAAATAGAGTTTCAAGAAGAACATCAATCCATTTGCAAGAACTTTAGAATGCATGTAATGATAGTTGCAACACATTTTGTATGGTCTTCCTAAGTCAAAAGATTAATTGACCCTTTTAATCAACGTTTGTGGTTATGACTTCTTTTTCTATGACTAACCATATAATAATATTGATCATCATTAAGACCTTCAAAGCACCCTTCAAATATAATTTTTCAATTGTTAACCTCAACATATCCAACTTACAATAAGATCATGAATGTTCAAGCATTACGCTAAAGGTACATGTGCCATTGTTGCTCCACATGAGGTTGCTTTGATGGTTGAAAAGTCTCAATTTCCTCTTGTGGATGTTCATGCAGTGGTACAAGGTACACTGATAGAAGAGGTTGATCTAGTAGTTCAAACAAAGAAATTTCAAATTTAAAGCTCTATTTAAAGCTCTCCATCTTGAGATTCAATACCCCTACAATTCAACATACTAGAATCTAAAGTAGGAAAAAAAAACCTATATCAAATTGATGAAGTGCTTAGGTGGTTCCTTCATTTTTATAGTTTGCCCATTATGTCAATGAGAACTTGAGAAGGCATCACTGTGAAGCCACTTCAAGTGATGCCATCTTTCTCAATTTATTATTATTATCAAAATCCATCTAAATAACAAAGAAATACATATTTTTACATAATGCACAACTTTTTAATGCAATAATGGACTAGCGGTCCAATTCAAAGGGATAGACCACCCAATTGGCAAACATTGAAGATGAACCCAACAAACTTCATCAACGCTTTAAATTACCTCATGATAAATCTTGGATTAAAATAAAATATGAAAATAAAAATTTGTTTTCTTGCCATATATATCTAGGCACAATCTTCATGCGCCAAGATCCATCATGACAAACCAATGCAAATAGCCAACATCCAATTAGGATAGAAAACCTTGATAGAATCAAACAACAACAAGACCTCAACATAAAATAGAATTAATATATAAAGGAAAAAAGTGCCCAAATTGAAGAAACCACATCTAATAAAACCTAAAGGAAATAACAATGCCAAATTATAACCCTAGCCAAAATGCCTTGATTTGATTTAAATGTAAGGCCATTGTGGTAGCAAACAATGAATAGTGGCTACACATCTACAAACCGTCTAAAGCAAATTTTGATAATCTTGTTGAGAAAAGAATTCAAAAAAGTGTTGTTAAAAGAAATTTTTACTAATATAAGAAGACAAAGCCAATTTGAACATGGCATACCACTACACAAAACAACATTGTGCAAAGGTCATGTATTTTGAGTTACGTAGACATTTGTATCATCTTCAAACACATATCCACTACAAGAAACTCACCTTTTTTTGACAGCAACATCAAATAAGCATGTTTTTCAAAATAGGAGCACAAAATGGGATTGTAGCCATGGAAGGCAAAATTGACTTGGATGTTCTAAAAATCGTTTGGATGTCTCTAGGAGAATGAACTAATATCGTGTGCAACGGTGATGTTTCGAGAGACATCCGAATAAACATGGTCACATTTTGTACAATGTCCAAGAAAACACGGAACTACCATTTTGGCATCAGATTCTGGTTTAGGTCCAGATAAGTTAGTGAACATTATTGTGGGCTAATGTAAAATGTTGATCACATGTGAAAACATAAGAGAAGGATAGTGTGAGCCCTCAAGTTGGCATTTGGAACTCAAGGTTATCTTTTTTTTATTCTTTTGTTAGATTTTTAGTGTATTTATGTGAAAAAAGACATAAAAAAATTGTTCGGTTGGTATTTGGTAGAAGTCCTTACCAACATAGTGAAGGATCATTCTAGAAATACAGAGTATCTAAAATATTCCAATTTCCTACTTCTAGTGCTTAGTTGAGAATTTGAGAGGTTAGTTAAGTGATTATTTTCGAGAAAATTAAAGATTAGAGTGTTAGCCAGTACTAGTGTTTTGTCCATGCTAAACTAGTCTTGCAAAATGCATGTGGCACACTGGTTAAATCTATTTTAGGTCTAAAGAGTCTTGTTTAAGGTCACCATCCAATTCATGAAGAATTTAAATTGGTAAATTCTTACTTGTAGGTATCTTATAGAATATTGAATCAGAATGCATATAAGGTGAAGGGAGAGTGACCGGAGCATGAAGAAAAGTGCTTGTCCTTTTAAAGCATACTAGGAGTTGACATTGGAGCCACTTTTTTAAGATTCCTTGATACAAGAATGATTTTCCCCTTGGGTGAAAATTAAAAGAAAATTGCTAATTTAAGCTTCCCTATGAATAGTGCAAAGTGAAATCTTCAGGCATGATTTGTGAGAGTTTTGGGAAGGATAGACCCCCAAATTCTTATAATTTCATTTAAGATTTTTTGAAATACTAACAAATTGTGCTCATTACAACAAAATTTGGTGTTAATAGGCGTAAGGCAGTAAAGCTTGACTTTGCCAAAAGTTTATTAAACCAATATTTGCCCAAAATTTGTCGTATAATGGAAATTCGGACTTTAATTACTAAAGTTCAATTTAAACGTTGTCATGCGTACCTCCTTTAGAAAGTTAAGCTTTCTAGAATACTATATTGTGTTCTAGACAAAGTTTAAGCCTGAGGTAGCCCCTATATGGCGAAGCTTTGAACTTCTAACTTTGTTTTTTTGTAGTTTTCTTGTTTCTTTTCATAGGTATTAGTTTAGTGATGGAGCTTTGACCCTCTTTGAAATATTTTGAAGTTTTGAAGTTCCATTAGTTTCTTCTTCCTCATTGAACTCCAAACTTTTGTAAGTTTACTTAAAACCTTTGTTTTTGATTATTTTGAATTAAGTTTAGTTTGAGATTTTATTTAAAATTTCTCATGCTTTGTTAGCTAGGTTAGTTTCTCTCAAATTAAGAAGTTGCTCAAGAAGCATCCTCTATCAAGGAAGTTGCTTAAGAAGGTTCTTCAAATCAGGAAGTTGTTTAAAAAGCTACCCTTGTCTAAGAAACTTCTAAAATAGCTTCTTTGATTTCTAGATGACGTTATTAACAATAAGGTAACAAATTTGATTGATTTTTTTGGTATTTATTATAGTAAGTTTAAAAATTACCCAGATAATTATTAAGGTAATTTTTGAAGTTACTGAGATAGTTATTAGAATTAAATTAGAAGTCATTAGAAAAATTACTTAGGTAATTTTGAAGTTACTAAAAAATAGTATTAGATAATTTCCAAAGTTACTAAAAATAATTATTGGGTTGATTCTTGAAGTTATTGAAAAAGGTTTATTGCGGTAAGTTTTAAAAGATATCAAGGTCGTTATTGAATTATTGTGGTAGATTTAGAATTTAGATTATTAAGTCATAAGATATTAATGAATGAATTTTAATAGATTAGTTAGAAACAAAATTTCATCCATTGATAACTTCTTATAGGATTATCCGTTTTAGATGTATTTTAGCTTTTCGTAAAGGGCATTAGATGCTCTACAACTTAGTTTAGTTAAATCCTTAATTAATTCATCTTATCTTTAGTAGACAAGAGTTTTGGCTACTTTGGCCAAAACTAAATTAAGTTACTAACCATTTCATATTTCTTTAGTTAGATAGTTGGATTTTGCATTTAGGTATTTCAAAAATTAGGAAAAAAGACAAGGTTGTTTATTGCTTGGAAGGCACAATTGGACAATGTTAGACATCCATAGGATAATTTCATCAAGAAGCCATTACAACTTGTTGTGTACATTCTAGCTCGAGGGTGGTATTAGAAACACTCACACAGAGCCACATGATATGTTTGGTAAAATATATGGACAGATGTACACTATAGATTGAAAGATAAGCTCTTTATAAAAGTGGAGTGGTAGGAAGTACAACAAACCATATGGAATATGTCAAACAAGAATTATGTTCAAAGTAGATTGTGTGAAAAAATGTTCATTGACTGAAACAACATTCAAATGTACAACAATCAAGTTTTCATGTTCTAATTATTATTAGTCCTTTATCTGACTATGGACAAACAATGGATTTCTCTCTCTATATATATGAGCTCTTCACCCTTCATTATCACTAAATATTTGAGAACTAATTTCTTCATTTACCATAAAAAAATTCTCTAGATGGTAGATGGTGAATTTTTGTTGAATTTGACATTCAATTTTTGGTTCTTTTTTTTCCTAACTTTCTTTGAAATAATCATTTTGTGTCAATCTTGCCCTCTTAGTAAGGGATGTACCAATTGATGTCTTAGAAAATTGACATCGAAATTGATGTCGTTGAAAGAGTATTAAATTTCTTAGACACTGTGATGTCACGTGCTACGTTAGGTGCTACCTCATCACTAGTTTGGGTGAAAAAATCAAATGTGATACTACTTGACTAAGTGGTGCTCACGTGGAGGTGTTATGGTTGTCACATGGTGCACTTTTGGCACCTTATTTGACTATGTTTGAATAGACATTGCACTAAAAATATGGTGCATTTTTACAAATTTTCACATGCTTTTGCCAAGTCAATCTAGATAGATTTTGTTGGACATCCACAAGGGCATGCGTGATCTTAGGAAAAATGTATTTCCACATTAATGATCTTGTAAAAAAAACACTAGGGTTTCTTCTAGCGTTTTCTTACCCCAAACACCAAAGTGGGCTTAAGAGTTAACACATTAACTATTGTACTAGGCCTCCAGAAGAGTACAGGTTCTCAAATAGTGGGAACTTTACAAACCTCGCCACATCAGTTGTTTGACATGGACGAGATCTTGCCATGTCAGATAATTTTCTTTCTTTCTTTAAATTGTCTTTTAAAGAAAAAATATGATTTTTTATTTAATTTTTTAATATTTAATAATGTGACAGCACTACTCTAGTTCATAACTAAAGAAAGGGCCCTAAACAATTTTCCAGAGGCCTTAAATTCCCACTGATGTTTAAAATTCAAGTTTTGACCAAGTTGTCTTAGATTTTTGGGCAATTGCAAGGGCAAATCTAATACACTACTTTCTGATGAAGTTATATATTTTTACAAATTATAGGGCTAGTTAATTTAATTTGTATCATCTAAACAATAAGTTACTTAGAACTCATTTAACAAATGTTTTGACAATGTTGACTAAGGTGAGTGCACTTGATTTTTTTCCTTAAATGTGCAATCTCTATGACTGTTCATGAGAACCTACACTCAATGTTGAATAATTATAAGTCTAGAAGTATTTTAGTCCTATGAAAATTCATAGACATTCAAGTTCATTCATACACTATCCAAAAAATATATTCTAAGAGAATTACACATTTCTTTCTTACTACCAATAAGATCATTTTTTAATTCAATAAAAGGAACGATGCTCAAACCCTTATTCATATGATTTTAGGTGTTGTTACTTCAATTGTATCCCTTACTAACAACAACAACAAACAACAAACAACACACTTGTATAGTCTCAAGCCTAACATGCACATAATATAGACTAGAATCAAGGATCTACGTTGGATACCCATATAATCAACATCTTAACCCTAGAAATCCTAGGTGATAAAAAAACCCTCAAAATTCTTAAAATCCACTCAAAACTACCATTTCTATTGCAAAGAGCAAAAAACTTAAATTTGTTGTGCCTATCTAATTGTAGGATCTTGCACTAAAATACTATAAGAATATGTATAAGAAATTTCAAAGATTTTTGACCATGAAAATTGCAAGATATTTGTATTCAAAGTGAAGGTGATTGCAAAAACACTTGTACCATTTCCCGTTACACATTGAATGTGAAAGTGGTTCTCTAGCATAAGTATTGCAAAAATGATCTAATGAACATGAAATTCATAACGAAGGTTCATACAACAATTTTCAATGAAACAAATCTTTTTTATTTTTACAAAATTCATTTAATAGGTTAGAGTGAATTTTGAATATATGTCACACATGTAGTTTTTGAGGGTTGAGAACTATTGAGTACCCACTGCAAAGAATTTGGAGCTCAGATTTGATAAACTTGCTCCTATAAACAACTTGCACCTTCTTAGGAGAGGATTTTCAAAAAGAGTGCTTCAAGTTTCTTGTGCATTGCTCTAACTCCTCTAAGTGTGTTTCCGTCAACATGAATTTTTGGACAATTAAAAATTACGATTCTACATTTCCTTAGGGCTCACCTTTCTCCACTAAATTGGCAATAATGGACATTTTAATCCTAAATTTTCAAAGTGAATTTTGTAATTGAAAAAATTGAAAATGTAGAAGTTCCTATTTTCAATGAAAATGACAGTTTTTGTCTTAGAATAGTACTTCAAAGAACTTTGTAGCACTAAATAGTTTTAGCAGGGGGCAAAACTCTTAAGCAAGTGACATCCTCTCATTGAAAATTGATGAATAGTATTCGTCATCCATCCCTATCATCTAATGATAAATTTACATGTGTTATTGAGGGAGTAGATCCACATTCACATCAAGGATCCACATTTCAAGTTCCATGCCTATGGTAGCACTGACAATATTTGTAGTATTCATAGTATTAATTTACAAAAAATCCAAAATGTGACAAATAGTACAAGTGTTTCTTGCAATCACCCAAAGAAATAAAAAAATTGCACCTTGTATGACTAAATTATAAGACTAACACCAAATTAGACATTCTAACTTGCACTTGAGGGGTGTGACATTGCAATTGGCTAGTATACCACTAAAAATCTACACTTTCAAATTTTTTGTGGATCATTGAATACATCAATTATCTTTTTTATTGAAAGTTATGTAGTGAATATTTGTCATGATACTTTTTACTTTTAGGTACTTAAATGAAACCGTGTACTCTTTGCACTCCACACCAGTTTAAAAACATGTTAGTTTGTGCTTCATTTTCAAGTACATTTGAATGTTTACAACTAGAAGGTCTAAAGTGAAGCCAATAATACAATGCTTTTCTAATACATATCAAAATTAGTTTGCAAGTGTTCATCATCTAGGTCTTCCACCTACATTACCTTCTTTTTACAAGATGCAATTTAGGATGTTTGCAAAAAAGACTAGTCCTTAATTATGTCACATGTATCTTAATGGATTTGTGATCTTTTATAACTTTTGAAGCATAAATCCAATGAACTGGAATTTTTTATTAGAGATGGATGTTTCTATTGTAATCTTATTCTTTATTTTTCAGAAATTGAAAAATAAATTTATTTAAAAGTCAATTTTGTGAGATAATTTGCCACACTTTCAAAGTTTCAAGTTTTTTATGGTTTTGGAGAATTTCGAGTATCCAAAAATTTGTGATGTAGAGCTAAATTTTTTTATTCTATTCCCAAAGTAGGCAAGCATATTTTTTATGAAGGAAATCTGAAAATAGATTGTTTTATTCTTCACATTCATACAAATTGGTTTCCTTGGAGTGTGTACTTCAAAACATTGAAGATGGTTTCAAGCTCATTCTTTTGGTGAAATCTCATCACCACCAAATTCTCTTAAATGGCCAATGAGTTAGATGTTTTTTTAGGCCTCAAGGAAACCATTTTAGGGCTATTTACCTTGCCATGAATTAGAGCAATATTGTCAAAATATTAAATATTCCATTTTTTAAAAAGTAATTTGATTTTTCAAAAATTATGAAAAATTATTAATTAAAAAATATATTATAAAACTTAATTAAATAATATTATTTCACATGGTTTTTTGTTGACCATGTTAGATATCTAATGTGGCAAATTTTCTATATTCCATGTTGTTTGAGAACTCCCGGTTTGCTACAAGCCTGAAAAACATCTAGAGTTTAGTTTTTTTTGGAATGTTTTTACTATTAAATTCTAATAATTTAAACATCAAAGTTTCTATTTTGTAAATAAATTTTGATCTAAAATATTTTAGGTCTCAAATTTTGTTGATATGTTATTTCTAGTGTTATATTAATTATCCATATTTTATTTTACTTTAAATATTTTTCCAAAAAAGAATAGTATAGTGTATTAGTACCTACTAATTAGAAAAAAAAATGAGCCTTCAAAGGAGGTTGCTTCCTACTTCCCTTTAAGAAGTTCCCCTCACTAAAACCCACAACCCTTTTGAAAAACAATAATGATGCTAGTATGTGAGCCTAAGAATGCAAGTTTGCGAGCATTGAGTCAACATTATAGGTACCTATAATATAGATACCACACACTATAGAAGATGTATGTATCATAAACACCTAAAATATGGATATTTGTAATATATATTATATATCCTATAATCATAAATGGTTTCTATAGTATATTAGTATAGGCTTGTAGGCTCATACTTCTTAGATGCTCATATAATAGCAACCCTCTTAGGAACACTGGCCACTATTCATCATCAATGATGAATATTGACACAATACAAAATATTTTTAAAATATAAAAAATAAAAATATTATAATAAAAATTATTAAAATAAGAAAACAAATAATATAAAAAATAGTAGTTTGATGTGATCACACTAATGCCACATCAAATCTCAAAATTTTATAATTTTGGATTTATTTTAATATTAATATTTTGGATTTTTTAAATATTTTTATATTCATTAATAAAATTGTCCGAAGCTAATTGGGCCTTGCAAGCTATAGTTCATTGGTTAAAAAAAAACTTTTTTTTCAACTTTTTTTTAGCTAGAGTTCCCTAGTGTTCCTTATTGTCCATGACTCACAACCCCTTTGAGGCCTCATTTTCATTGTATTGAATGGTACAAAATCAACTAGTCATTGTTGTAGTCAACCTTTAACTTCATGCAAAATGATCATTGTTCCTTCAATTTGGATACCGAGTACAATAATGTTTAAACCTACTACCTAGCCTCTTTGTCTTGTAAGTAAGACATCCACCTACAAAAAATACTAGTTTCTTTTTTAATCCAAGAAACTCTCACAAGAAGGTTCTTATGAATCTTCCATATAGTTTGCATATATACCTCACTATGATACTACTTGGCTCCTCCTACATTCCAAGTCTTAAAGTTTGACAATACTAGAGAACCTTCATCTTCACAGCCCACCTTCCTTAACCAAATTTCCAACACCTTCTCCATATAAAATGATACTCTTCCTCTTATTTCCCTCAATACTACAATAAGAGTCACAAACTTACTTACAACAATATATATTATTGTCCAAATTGAACAAAGGAAAAGGATCTTCACTTTGATTTTGTATTAGGTTTAATATTGCTTCATTTCTTTTGCCTCTCTTCCTCCTCATAGTTATTCTTCTTGATGGTTCTTGTAGGGGTCTATCTTTATAGAGTCCAAAATACCTCCACCTTTCTAGAGTAGGCATTGTTGTCATAATCAAGTCTACGACTATATTCCTCATTGCATTCCTAAATACATTGATTGTTGTGCTAAAATTATAGCTACTTCTCCAACATCTAGTGAAACACTATTATCCAAGTTTAAATTTTCGACCTTGTTTGGCCAAAATGGAAAATCAATGAAGGCTTTTATATTTGACTAGGCAAACTCCTCTAAATACTACTTGAATTTTCTAGTCTCCTCTGCAATTGGTATATTCTTTTTTCAAGTTCATGTGTTTTAGCACCAACTTGTCTTTATATGTAATGAATTCATCTAGCACTTTCATGTTGTCGAGTAGAGAGGCCTTGCCTTGGGAAAACGCGGGGCTTCTAGCTGCAACTAAATGTGGCTCAACTAATGGAAGATCCCATGGTCATATAAAATTATAAACATAACAATAAACCCCCAAATGATGCTATATGAACCAAAATACTATCACATCTTCATATACCCCTCAAAAGATGTCATGGAGTCTCAATGTACATCATATGTGATAAAAGATAGTAGAAAAAGTCATATCCTCCATAAACTCCCCTTGGAGAAGTGTCTAATATAAAAATGAGTGTCACGGATGCTCTACAACTTCAAACTAAGAGTGTGATATATCCCTAAAAAGCTAACAAAAAGTTCTCCAATCTCTCCAAAATTCACTAAAAACTAAAATACTATACGACTTTTATGGTCAGTCAAAGTTCATCCTTCTCAACTCAAAGACAACTCACCTATACTTCACTCCCAAGTACATAACTTTCACATACTGACTCCAAACCAAGAAAATAAACCCATTTTGAAAATTTAACATAAGTATCTATAATCCTCTCAAGTTTCACTCAAATATAAATTAATTTCCACCTTTAATAGCTCTTCAAAGTTCACTCTCTTGAAAACCGAAAGTAGCTCTTCACCCTTTCACTTTCAAGCCCATAACTTTTGCATACTAACTCCAAACCAAGAAAATAAACTCATTTTGGAAAGCTAACATAAATATCTACAACATTTTCAAATTTTACTAAAAAAAAAATTACTATTCATCTTTCATAGCCCTTCAAAGTTCACTCTCTTGAAAGTTTGAGGCAACTCCACAACACTTCATTCCCAAACTCATAACTTATACATACTAACTTCAAACTTATTGAATGATAGCTTTTCGGAAACACAAAAACAAGATACACAAACTCTCAAATTTTCATTTCCAAAACCTTCATGTACAATGTGCAATGCCTCCCAAAGTGACAGGTTCTCCTAAGCAAACTAAGAGGAGGAAAAAGATGACCTTCCACCTCATCCGCCACGTCAACCTCCATGCCATTCACCTAAGCTAGTGGATTTTGGCCACTAAAATGCCACATGGGCCAAAATACACCCATGGGCCACCTCCTATCCTTGATAAGTCTATTCACATCATCTACGTGGACTTCTAATACATTAAAAACAACCAAAAAAAGGTAAAACAAGCTTTACCTTTTGTTTTTTACAATTTCAAACAAACTAACTAAAATATTAAAACATCTTCAAGTATAGAAATCAAAGAACTAAATGTTTGTCAAGTAGAGGTAGAAAAAAAGAGTTCAAGTGGAGTATGACCCCATTTGTTTCTTAAGACTCTAGAAAAACCCTCTAATTTAACAAACAATTATGTATTTTCACTTAATGAACACATTTACAATGCGACAACATCACTTTGATCAACTAGCTACAAATACCTCTTTGAGATTGGTAGTGAGTTCAAACACAAATGACCTCTTCACTAGACCCCACTCTTTTCAATAGAAATGTTTGTGTGGATGTGGACCACTCCATTCTCCACATAGAACCTCATGAGATGCATAAATGTTATGACTACCAATTGGATCCTTCCTTATAGAAAATGAAGTGTGATAAATGCCTTTCAATGCCCAATATCCTTAATCTTGAGAGCACTTACAAAAGTCTGTATATATGGTGTCATTTTCTCCACCGGTTTAAACATCTCTTTTAATGAATCAATGCTTGTCCTCTTCAATACTTTAGAAATGACATTGAATCTCTAATTGATGTCCTTGTGTGTGTGACCAACTATCAAAAAACAAAAATGCATTTCTTTTAAGAACCCAATGCCAACTAGTATGGCACATATAGCAAATATGTAGACATTTTTATTCTTCCTCATGGAGTTATCCATTAGAAGAATGATGAAGCCTAAGGAGGACCACAAATTCCCAGGTAGTGGAGAACATTGGCTCCCCCCTTGAAAAAAAAAAATAATAATAAACAAAAAAAATAATAAAAACCCAACAAACTACACAACTTGAATTATGTAAGATAGTATTTTTTAAGATTTTTTTTAATGAAAAACTTTAATGTCAAAATGAATATGAAATTACAAAAGTTAGAAATCTGAAATGTCATGGACATTGCCACATCTGAAAATATTAATTTTTAAAAAAAATTATTTATTTTTTATTATATAATATTTTGACCAACACACTACTAGTTTACAACTTGGGGAGTAGCCTAAAATAACCCACCCATGCCTTCTTTATCATAATGGACTTGAATACTTGACGTTGATGACAATGACCCTTTCTTTTTATTGACATTGCATATTAAATTCATCACTCACATTGTGATTTGATTGCTATCATGCTTGTAATGAGCATCTATTTACACATCTACATATAGACCTATCCCATATATAAATACAGCACAAAGATGTATCTTGACAAAGCAAGACTTAATGTTCTTAACCGTATGTCTCATTTTTGGTATCATAATTGTATTATGATCCATACCATCTCCCATCAAACTCATGAATATGTTTGCTATTATCACTGCAACCAAGAATCTTAGTCTTGCATGTCCTCCATTTGATATCAAATATGCAAAACATATAATTTTTTATCTTTGTCTTTGTTGTTGTATTGGTCGTTCATTCCATTCCACATTATACTCCCAACTCTAATAGCACTTCAAAAATCTAAAAAAGGGTGAAATTTGCACATGGAAAAACTCCTTCCTCCACAACTAGCAAAACAAGCTCATTGACAGCTCCAACCAATCTACCAATTTCTTGACTTCCATTAGGAAAAGTTTTGGGCCTCTACAAGGCCACTTGACTTTTTGTAGCAGTTCATATACAATAAAAGTAGAAATAAAAAAACTGTTATATATATACGATATTATTTTTCTACATCACTTTAGGTGATGTGGCTAAAATAACTTTTGTATGTTTTTTTATATCTTCTTACAAAAATATACGGAGTATTATTTTTTATTTCCATATATTTACATTGTTGTTGAAAAGTCAAATGATCCTCCAAAAGTCCCACATTTTTCTCTAATGCTTCATTCACATACTAAAACACATCCAACTTCATCGTGTTTATAAGCAATAGGATCAATGGTAACACAACACTATCCAATTCCCTACGTACCAATCAATGAAGTTGTTGACATCTAGCCTCATTCACAAAAATGTCAAGGCTTTCCCTAGTTGCTAACATTTTTGCAACTTTCCCTCCCCTTACATGTATTTTCATGAATGGTGTCACTTTTCCTATCATGGTATGCGATGTCTTCAACTACTTGAAATGCCTTTGAGAATATCCCAAAGGTTGTAGGGTAATTTGCGATGCAAACCATTTTGCCATCTAATTTCATCATGTACTTGTCTCTAGCTAACCTTTATCTGCTAGTGTATGGTTGGGTCCTAAATACTTTTATAAACTACCTATTGTGCATATTCAAAAAACTGCCCATTCTTTTTTTTTGGAATAATATAGAATGCAATCAACATTTTTCATCTTGCATAATTAACATTCAATTCTTACTTGATCCCAATTAATCATACCAAATTTTAGTTTCAAAAAATAAAAACTTCATTTGGGATGAACTAATTCATTTAAAATTCATGATAATTGATTAAAAAATATCGGTAATAAATTTTTTAATTTAATTGCATAGAAATGTAGGAAATATCCATATGCACATCTCTTCTTCAACATGCATTTCCAAAAAAAAATTTGAATTTCCTCTATTGAAATTTTGATGTTGGTTGACAATGCCTAAATTTTGTAAAATAGATATCTCTTTGTTTTAATTAGATTTTTCTATTTGATCCTACGTTGTAACTAGTTTTGGACATTTGAGCATGATGGTAAATTTCCTTTGCCAAAATCTAGTTAAAATCTAGATACCTACTTTACAAAATTTGGGCATTGTCACCCCAACATTGAAATCTCTATAGAGAGAATTTTGAGACTTTTTTGAAGATGTTTGTTGAAGAAAAGATGTGTATATGGATGTTTTCTACATACCTATGCAATCAAATTTGAAAAATTCATCACCAAAATTTTTCAATCAATTATTATGAACATTAAATGAAATATCACACAAATTAGAGTTTTTTTTAACTAAAATTTGGTATGCTTGATTGGGATTGAATAATAATTGAATATTAATTTTGCAAGATGAAAAATGTTGATTGTATTACACAAATTTTAAATGGCACAATATGCAATTTGTAAGATTTTTGTACCCAACTAACAAGGAGACCACTCTTTATAATTTAAGGTATACGCTTGAGTTAAGAGGGTATTTGATGTAGGTATCTTTATTTGAAGTATTGTATTTAAGATTCATGTATTTTTATATCAAAAGCTACAAGGGATATATTTGCAATATCCTACAGTTTTTGTAAATTCATTCATATGATTTTTTAAGTGGAGCTCTTTTACATTCAAAATATAAGTATGCAATTTTTCCCGCCCCTAGCCTTCTTCACAAACTTTTCTTCCCCTCTACTATATGCATGTATGGAATATACACTATAAAAACAAGAACAATCAATTCTATTCAAATGCCATTGACCAAGTGGTAGTTTTTAATTCCTAAAGGCCAACTACCCAATTCTCTACAAAATGGACATTCTATTAAAAATCTAGGTAGGTTCCTGTGAAGTCAATTTTGGTTGGATGTTCACAAAATTTTACGGAATGTGTGAATATTTACCCCCTCAGTGAAAATATAATTTTTTTCCAATCAGGTTCTTGAATCAAAAGTTATGCTATCTTGAACTTTTTTGGCAGCTTGGGCAATTTGGCCATCTTTTGCAAAAATGCTCATCAACTTTTGATGTATGTAACTAATGAAATTTGGCATACAATTGTTAGAAAAAATTTAGTTCTCAAATCATGATCATTCTCATTGGAGTCAAATTTTCTTACCTATGTTGAAGAAGCTTCAAGATAAAACATTTTCATCTAACTTCAAGCCCTATTATCTTGCAAATTGTGAAGTCAAAGTTCTTGAAAAATTTTCCACATATTCCAGAGGTTGTCTCTAATTTTTTTATCATTTGGATTTCAAATAAAAAAATTCTTCATTGAACAAGAAATCATCAGAAAATGACTAGTGTACTACCAATGAACTTAACCTCTTTGCATTGTAGGTTGCCATTTAGAGTAAGCTAGACTCCGTATTTGCCTTTGAAATTTTTCATGAGTGACCCTAACATCATACACTTATGAATCGTCAAAAAAATTCATTTTTTGTAGATAAAAAATTCTACTCAAAGAGGGCTTGAAGTCTACGGACTCTATTTTAAAAAAAAATCATTTCAAGCATTATAATCTTTCAATCCATATGGTCAAATGGGCTGAAATTTTTCCTTACATTGACTTAGCTTACTTGTTTAATACACTTTTGTATGATTGGAGTTCTGAAAAAAATTGATTTTTTATTTTGGAAAATGTATCAAAAATTGGCAATTTTGGACTTCCTATCTTCCGAAATACCCTTCAACCTTTAGGGGTTAATAGCAAGTTTATCATTGAACACTTCACAATCCCCAATACAGACCCTTCAATATGAGTGTGTTTAACACATATATATATATATATATATATATATATATATATATACTATTAGTACCGTGGCACAATTTTACTGAACTACCTTACTACCCTTAATTGTAGATTTTTTTTACTATGTTCATTTTATCATCTATACATTATAAGAAACCCTTGTTTTTGTGGATATGCTCTAGAACAGGGTCATATGTTTTTCTTGACATCAATCATGTAACCTTCAATGTCTAACAAAATCCGTCAAGATTGACGCGGCAATAACATGCAAAAATCTAAGAAAACATGCCATGTTTTTTGTATGACATCTTCTCAGACATGGTCAAAAAAGGTGCTCAAAGTGTACCATGTGGCAACCACATCATTGCCACATGGGCGGGCAGTGCCATGTCAACAACTTTTTCATCTGGGCCTTTGCTGACGTGGAACATGATATGGCAAATGAAAATTCATGACATGGTGGGTGCATTGTGCCCTTAAGTCTTGTCTGTTTGGATGTCTACCATGACACACATGTGTTTATTCAAGTGTCAATTATGACATGAGGTTAATTTTTTGGAACATCATGTAGCATCCACTATATGTTATGACACATTTGTGGAGACTGTTAATGACACAAATGATGTCCTCTAAGATGTGCTTGATGTGCATGTCTCAGTTTTTCAAAACATCAACTTTGACATCTTGATGTTTTGTGTCATCAACTTAGACATATACTATACATGGTACACCATACATAATAAACCATACACATTATACAATACATTATATATAATACACCACACATTGTATGACATACATAGTACATAATACAGTGCATACAATGCATCATACATAGTACACTGCATACAATACATCATACACCATATTTGGCAACTATATGCTATTGTGAGTATATGGACATGAGAACATAAGCTATTTATACAAGTGGACTGGTAAGGAGGGAGACAAACCATATGGGATATATCAAATGATATGACATGTATAAAATTATTTAAGTTGATGTCACAAAAAATATTTGAACATCTCAGTTGACGTCCTAGTTCATGTCGTAGAAAACATCTTGAAGTCTCAATTGACGTTTCAATTTGACATCCAAAAAAACAATGTTCAAAATCTCAAATGACGTCAAATTGTGCTGATGTGGCACACCACATCATGCTTGTAAAGTATCATAAAAAGTTTGTTTGTTTGTTTTCCAAAATGTGCCATGTGGTTGCCCTTCTCTTGTTTTTTAAAATTTGGTCAGCATTTTACCTCAGCCCCCAATAACTTCTAGAGACTTACCCATAGTGAAATTGTAACGGCTTGCCAATGTGGCAGGTTTGTGTTTTCTTGGATGTTGTACAAAACACGCCTATGTTTTTTCCAATGTCTTAGAGAAAATTCTTGTGGCATAGGACATGAACTTGTTTTGCCTGTGACATCCACATGTTTTTTGGAGCATCCAACGGAATTCTACCTTCCACAGCCGCTATCTCATCTTTGCACTCTTGTTTGGAAAAACATGCTTGTTTGATGATAACATCAAAAAAAGGCGGGTTTCTTGTAGTGATATAAAATTATCTATCCACATCTATATTCTCCATACTTTTGGGAGGGGGGGTAGTGAGTGGTTGGAGTAGCAACATACATGCAAACAAATGATAGGGTATTTTAAAAACATGGGGGCAAAAAATTATAAATGGATTTAGAATAATATAGGGTATCAAAAATGGCATTGGATGTCTTTAATGTACTATAGGGTATGGAATAATAGGTTCGATTAGAAAATTACATAATGATAGCATGTGAAAAAAGTAAATAAAAAATAAGTCATACCCCACTATAAAATAGTAGTTGTTTGCACCTATATGCTTATTTTTTTAACACAATGACCCCCCCAAGTCCGTACTATGAAAAATTTGCACAACCCATATCTGTCTATGCTAACTTATTAATAAAAATTCCTACTACATGATGAGACATGGTGATTTTACATAGCCAAAATTAGATACATTAGAGTATGTAGCATTTCATGATTCCTCTGGTAGCCCTACATATTATATAAACATTTTTCCCCTTTGAATTAAATGGACCCTCTCTTTAACTCTCATAGTTTAAAAGAAAATGGAGAGTAATATCTACGGTTCCAACTACTGAAAATAATTTGGAAAAATTCTAGTTAAATAACCTTAAGATAATTTTTTTCTCTTGCGATCTAATTCTATTGAAGATCTTAAGAGATCTTCAATAAAATTAATCACTTTACTATGATATCTATAATAAATTTGTAAAAATGATCCAAATTTAGCAAGTACAATAAATTGCTACAAGTTCATCTAATAATCTAGAATGTCCTATTAAAATGGCTATCAAATTACAGAATACAATTTTCATGCTATTGTTAAAAATAAAAATTAACCCTTAATCCTTTAACGATGTGGCGGACATTTTTTGTCCGATGAATGGCAAGGAATTCTCCTCTGCAGGACAGAATTGCAACTATTCATCCTCAGAATTAGAGGGGGGAAAGGAAAGATCTTCTATAGTAGTTTGACTTCCAATAAATATTTCTGTTTTTTCTAGAGTAGATGATGTCACACAATTCCAAAATGATTGATTTCCATGGTCACCACCCCAGGGTTCAAGAGTTAAAGGATAGATTGGTGACCGTGAAAATCCTCCTGTTTGGAACCCTATGACATCATCTACTTCAAAAAAAATAAAAAATATTCATTGGAAGTCATACTACTCTAGAAGACCTACTCTTTTCTCACAAAATTCCGAGGATTAATAGTCGTAGTTATATCCTACATGGAAAGCTTCTTTGTCATCCATTGGACACAAAACATCCACTTCAACGTTTAAGGGTTAAAATCAATGTACTTAAATGAACCAAAGAGCAAGATGCATGTCCAATGTTAGACAACTGAAGGCGGTCAGCTATAGTCAGCACCTTGGAACATGGAATTGTGAGTCATTTAGCATCTGATCATTGATAGAGGTTATTTAACCCCTAAATGATGCACTGGTCCCCGCGGGGAAAGGCGGGTTGAGTACTATTCATTGTGCACTGACCAAGGGAGAGAAACACGTTCATGAATAGTACCAAAGAAAGGGGAACTCTAGTTGCCCTCATGAAAATTGTAGGAGGGCAGCCTACGACCTAACACCGTGCACGAGTATTTCCGTGTTCTGTCCTCCATGTCTATGCTCCCTAAAATTATGAATGCATCCGAATGACAGTATTTTTGGCCCTCCAAGATGCAGCACGTCTCCACAATTGTGTTAAAAAAACCCCGGATGAAAAACTGCATTCCTACTTCCTATAGATTACTTTCTTGTTATTCATCGGACGAAAAACGTTTGCATCGGCGTTTATGGGTTAACCTTGGGAGGGGCCCATGACCATTGATTTCAAGCCTCCTTATATGATTTAGAAATTAAATTATATGTACACTAAAAGTCATGAAAATTTCAAAGTTTTTTTGGAAAAATTTGAAATGAATATAAATTTTTAAGAAAAAAATGAAGAAAATTCATATCAAATACAAAATATACTCAAAAAATCTGAAGTTTTCACCATAGATGTATATTATAGTGTAGAACACCATAGTATAAACCAAAGTTCTTGTGTCACTCTAAAATTAGAAAATCAACAAACCATGGTTATAGACCCCAAGTTCAAATTTCTGTAAAATATGGAAATTTATGAATTTTTCAAAATTTTCAATTGGGGTAAGAACTGAACTCCACAAGCTTCATTTTATGAGTTGGACTCAAATTTAAAAAAATATCATTTTTATGGCCAAAATTCCCATCAAGAGAAAATAGCAAAAGATGGTCAAAATACACTACAAGGGTGATCCATTTTTTAAGCATCTTCTTCCTTAGAAAAGTCAATAATACCATAATGAGAGATTTTGCAATACTACTCGCTAAAAATGTACTCAAGTACCCTCCAAATAAATAAATGGCATGAAAAAACATTTTTTCCATCCTATAGTCTCACATAAAGTCATCCATCAAACACTTAATGTCCGTAGCATCTTTTTAGGGTTAAGTTGAATATTGTACTTTAATTACTAGCATCTTTGGTAAGCACAAAAAAATTGTTTTCTTGATTATGATGTTATGTGTCATGTTGTGATTGCATAGAACTTTGGACACAAAAATATTTAAACATTAGGGAAGTAGAGTGCCTAAGCTATGGACAACATATAATATTGTCAGTAATGAATTTGTTTTGTGTAAGAATTAAGACTTAGATAATTACACCTTAAATTACATGAATAAGCTTTGAGGCATAACTAGTATGCTTTAGAAAATGAACAACAATTTTTGCACATTAGTGAAGGACTATGAATCATAAAGCAAGTAGTTCCATATTTTTTGGATGCATTGTGATTGAATTAGTTACAATTTTTTAAAGATGCAAAGTATAGGGTGCTAAAAGTGTCATGTAGATGATGCCAAAAGACATTGATGCACATGAAGTATTGACATTAGTAGTATCAAAACATGTCTTGGAGAAGAAGTTCAAACAACAAAATGTGTATCCAAATTTGACCACATGTAAGGTTGTTACCTCCACAATACTATAAATAGAATTTTATGCTACTTAAAATGGCCCCCAAAGCCCAAACTCCACTTTACACTTGTCCACTTCAGGTATTTTCCTATTTAGTTTCCCTTCAAAAATAGGGGTCAAATTTGAGGAGTGGTCCATTTTAGGCATGGTTACTACAAATGACTATGTTATCACTACTTCACCGGTAGAAAGGTCAAAGATGGTCTTTTGATACCATTGAATAGACTTATCAAAGCATAGTTCTAGAGGCCCATATTGGCACAAAGGTAATACCAATATGAAAGATAATTTAGTATATACCCTTAGTACTTGTGATGAATAACCCATTCCTCATTACAAGCAATGAGTTAATAATTAATTAATAATCTAACTATCAAAAAAGAAGAAATAGATATAACTAAATGCTTGCATGCATTTGAATGTTGAAAATGTCAAATTTGTTAAATTGACAACATTCCATGACTTTGACACTATTCAAGTGAAGCACCCTCCAAAACCAAAATCTATAATTGCTCCCATTTGTAGTCCAAAATCAGACCTTTGTGCTTTGAGCTTTGGGAAGATACAATATATGTCACAATTTTTGGCTTGTGGCTTTTGGAATATCTCGAATTTAACCCCTAAACATCCAAATTCATCTCCAGAATTGATGATTTGAGAAAATTAAATCACTATAGAGTGCTATTTGAAATCATATTTTGGAATTGATATACAAATGAAAGTTGTAAATTTTGATTTGTAGGTTCCATTTCTATGGTTAGATTCACTAGTGCTATCATCAATATTTTTTTTTATAAATTTTGAAAGAAAAATTTCAAAATTCCTTCAAAATTCCATTACAAGCAAAATATTTTCACATTTGAGTACAATTTGTTGGAATGGATTTGAAATGAGGTTCTCTTCACATGGTGATTTTTTTGAAATTTTTATGTTCTTCAAAATTCAAGTCTATGACCTTATTTTGGCAAATCCAATTTTGAACTAAAGTCAATGCAATTTGACATACTTGCATATTTGTAATTTTAGAAAAATATTTACTCTAGTAAAACCAAATCCAACCCTTCGATAGAACAATAACTTAATAATGTATCTCCACAAATAAGAATAACTTTCATCAAAGAAGTTAGGAGCCAATAAAACTCAAGTTTCAATGTGTTCATCGCCCAGAAAATGGATGTTGGAGCGCTTAGGGGTAATATGGTCAATTTCATTAAAATGGCGGTATGATGATGAAATGGCACAACATTCCATTAAAATGGCACAGAATGTGTTAGAAACTACATGGCATTCCATTAAAATGGCGCATGGCATATGCCATTTTAATGAAATTGCCCATTAATGAAATTGACTATTGTACTTCAATTAATTTATTAATAGAGTATAATTAGCCAATAGCTGAACCTGATCACGTCAATTGACTGTCTATATACTCAAGCTGAAAAATTAATCCCTAATAATTATGCTCCTTCTGAGACCAATATTCGGCCATGATTCTCCAACAAATTTGGAAACCGGGACTCGACTCACAGGGCCAGTACACCACCAATTGACACAATGATCCTCATCACGGGCCTTCTTGAGGACAAGTAACGCCGCTCATGGATCGAACTCTTTAATGCTCGCAAAGACCGAAAAGAATTGAGATCGCTCGGCATTCACACGAACAATCATGCATGCAGAGTCCCCGAAATATAGCTATACGAAGTCAGAATTTCATAGTCATCGGAGAACTCGATGTATGAGCTTGATTAATTTTGCTGAGGGAGATTTTCCACAGGAGATATCCAATATGGATATTGGACTGCTGCCCTTAATTCTGGGTCTGTGGAAATTGGACAAATGTGCTTTTGTTTCCAAATTCCATTCAACATCAATTTCCCTAATTTGGCGATATTCCAATACTTCAATGGTGCGGTTCAAGACCCTTGGCCAGAACCCCAAACCTATATACTTCCTAGTTTGTGGCCCTGAAATTAGATTCTTTTGAAGATATATGTCTTAATTTTGAGCTCAGGGAATACCGCCAATTTAACAAAATTGATGTTCATTCCTAGGTTATCCTATTCTATAATCTAGTAAACATTGAGGATGGAGTTTTTCAAAAATTCCGGAGATAGACATTTTGGATTTCTCCTGTGATCGAGCTAGTCGATCGATGCAGTGGCAGATAGAAGAATAACTATCAATTCCTGCGCAAGCAAACCACCGCTACGTGCTTACAATTCGATATCACCTAGCAAGTGAGCTCACGACGATCCATGAAGAAGTCGGAGAGGATCCGAAGTCTCCATCCGCACGCGATGCACGGCATGCGTGTTCAGCGTGGTATGCCTAAACCCATACAACTTCAGAATCTGGTTATCAGCAAAATTGAAAGCTCGGTCCATATGATGCAAACACCGATCCACAGCATAAGTTCCACTCCCATCTTTCCCACACGGCTTGCACCCCACGAAGTGTGTCACAAACGGCCACCCCTTTCCATCCTTCGTAGCCATCATCTCCTCGAACTTCTCCACAATCATTACCCAGTACCCATGCAACCCCAAGCTCCACTCCAGCATCACTTTCCCTCCCCATTTCTCCCTCTCCGTGCTCAACAAGTGCACGAGTGCACTCTGATCATCCGCTTCGAAGACTGGACGGTCGCTTAACTCAGCCGCCAAGTGCTTGCCGGCTTCATTTCGCACTGGACCCTCAGGACCCATTTGCGCCCACATGTCGAAAAGATCGAGGGACCACTGGCAGTTGCGAATCAGGAAGACGCCTGCGTTGATCCCCAGCCAGCTCTTTTTGTTGTAAACGTCGTCCTCGTTCCCGTTGAGCACGAGGTTGTAACTTTCGTAGCTGGAAAATGGAACCTCCACGCTCATGTCTGTGAAGAGAGCGTCAGAGTCCATCCACCAGAGCCACTCGACCTCCGGGTGGGCAAGCATCAGCTTCCGGATCAAAGGGAGCTTCGCCCAGAAGGAGGTCATGTGAGGGTCCAGGTGTGCCACGTTATAGAAAAGCTCGATGTCGTGGAGGCGGCAGTAGTCGGCCTAGTTCATTAATTAACACAAGGTTCAGTACATTCTACAAAGTGAGATCGATCGAGACACGTTTGCTACATACTTTCTAGGAGATGACATGTCTAGATTCTTTCTCTAAGTTTCGTATAGGTGCACAAACTAAGCGGATCATTGTCGGCCATATTAGCGGAAAATTATTATCAGGTAAGTGAACATCGTCAATTTTGTAAAATTGGCGTGATTCCTGCACCTAAAGCCGTGGACAAATATCTACACAAAGCTCTTAAACTAGGACACTCATAAACTAGGACGGGTATAGATTAAAAGTGTCAGGACAATCATCCTGAAAAAAAAGTGCCAAAGCAGTGGAACACCGCCAATTTAACGCAATTGAAGTTATACCTAATTGGGTCCCTTACCTTATTGCAGCAGAATGCACAACCCATCTTCTTTTCAGAACCTGGACTACATTTAGAGTTGTCATTCTTCTACTAATCATAATTCTTCTCTTATTCATGCATGCGTGTGGCACAAAACATAAGACAAGAAAGATTATATATACTCTAGATTTAAATTTTGAAATAAAGATATAGTGCTGCAATTAGGTGGGATTCCAATTAGGTGTGCTTAGAAGAAATTTCATTACCTTGTTCTTGAGGCTCTTGAGCAGCTGGAAGCTCCCCATGGGCGTCGCGCACGGTTTGGGCTGGGACCCCGAGACGAGGAGCACTCGCGCCTTCCCCGACCGTGTGGCGTTGGCGCCGGGGTGGGCTTGATTCCAGAGCGCGCGCTGCTCGTCCCAGTTGGAGATTTTGGGGCCCAAGAGGAAAGGCACGGCGGGATCCCAGTATTCCACTTTCTGCTCCTTCTCAGGCTCTTCAATTGCTCGGGCGGCAGATTCGGGCTTGGTTTTCGTGGGCAAGGGTGCGGGTCCTGGCGCAACATTGCTGGTGTGGCCGACTGTGCCGTGGAAGACCAGGAGCGTGATCACGCCACACAAGAGCGTAATCTTGAAGTTGTGGATCGCGCGACTCGACTTCGCTAGTAAGCTCTTGCTAGGGAGGCTCTGGGAAAAGCTCTTCATGGTGGATTTCATCGTGGGGGAGAGCTTCGTGCGCGCTGGCCGATCGATGAAACCCGATATATATGTATACAATCAAGTCTAACTCCTATCTAAACAGAACAAATTTAAAGCAAATTTCTACAAGTGTCGAGAAAAACTCTTGCCCTTGCAATTCCACTCGAGCATTCGTACTGGCAACAGGAAACTAACTAGACGTACGCGATTCAATTTTCAATGACGGGGAGGAAGGAGGGGCACATATCAAGCTAGAACAACAACATCACCCAATCTGCTTCTGGTCCTAATTAGAGCAATCTTCTCATCTCATGAATTCCACTGCTAGATCTATAATCTGTTTGCATGCATGTCTCGTGAAGGTCAGATGATCGATGGTCGACCTAGGAGTGATCGATCGAGGCACAAAGCAACAAATTCTCTATGTTTAGCTCCCGCAGATGTTTTGGCGACCGTCGTGCTTGCTGATTCTAATAATTATATTCCTAGAACTTGTTGATACTACAAAAGGACAATAATTTGATAACAATTAAATCTTGAGAGTTTGCAATTGTCTAGCACCTTTAGAGTAAGCTACAAATGTGTGGAGAGTCCCTCGATCTCTAGCGATTTATACTACCCCGATCGATCAGACTCTAATAATGGCATAGAAAATTACAGAACGTGAGTGGAGTGACTTTACAAATACCGACTACATAGCAAGCATCAAATGACTGAGTGAATGATGAGTGCCGATCAATCGATTCATATCAACAGGGGCCGCACAAGAAAATTCCTGGTCTTGACCAAGTCAGAAGCTAGGCCCCCAGTCATGTAGTACATTGATTGAGACCGTACAAGCTCTCCTGTCAGGACAACTTGCTCCTCTGGAGTTTAAAAACGAATGCCTTCGCTTTTCTCCGGGATGCATGGCGAACTGTGTTTCCGAGAATCCGGGGGGCGGGGGGGGCCATGGTAGCCAGCTGCCACTCGCGGTTTCAATCTGTGCATGTGCAATTGTCCACCCCCAATTTAAAATACTTTCGACAAAACTTCGGAACATTGATACCTTGATGCCGGGTGGAAATGGCTGACATGGCATTTTTATGGCTACAGGGAGAATTGCAAATGAATCCTGTTGTATAGGGCAAGTTTTTGGGGCTTCTAAATTGGGGATTCTTTTCAGGTTTACGTTAATCATCGTTGGATTACAGGTGCCGTAATAATACATTCCATTGGAGTGACCGATTCGAGGACCGATTGTTTGCTCATTATTGATTTCCGATTACTGGCGCTAATCTGCTGTTGAAGCTCTGGTAACGCCACCCTTGACCGGATGACGAAAACAGAAGAAACCACAGAGCTGAACGTTTGTTGGACGGCAGTATCCGGCCAAGTCCTGTCAATACCTCTTTTCTTGCGTGGCCAATACTGTGTTTGAAGCCCCGGAGAGATTTTGTCAGACATTGGGAAAGCACTTCCTCATGCACATTTCGTTGACCAGTTTGTCGTCCGTTCTTCGTCTCTTCCTGTGTCTGTTTGACCCGCCTGCTTTCTTGGCTCTGGACGTACAGACGGGGACCTAGGCGACTTTCGACTCACGAAAGCAAAGTTAAGTTACATTACATGAGTGTGAGGAAGTTTGAGTGGATCCTGAGTGGAAAAGCGAGCCAGTGCTACAATGCTACAGGGACAGAGCCTTTTGGATGGGTTGTGGTTTGTTTGTCTTGATGTTTTTGACTTTGCTTGTTGTCGATTCACGGTCATGCTAGCTCTCAATGCTCTACAAAATGACATTTTTTGATAAAATACGTGCCCAAGACGTGCCAACGGAGCCTTGTGGGGTTCAGCCTACCCTCATGTTCAAATCAAATGATATGCCCTCAGTCACTAAACGGATTCCTGACAATAATGGAGTTGTGACATGATCAAGCAAGCTCCCCAAGCAAGCAAGCTGACTGCATTTCAACACGTGCTTTCGACCATTGGAACAGTTCAACTTCCAAGTTGTTCAGTTCTCAATGATCAATTATTTGATTGAGGTTCACTTAAATTAATGTTTGAATTCACACAAGTTTTTGTTAAGGGATACACCTAACATTCCAGCATCCCACCATGGAATATTCACATTGGGTATTCGGAGTGTGTCTAGGCATAAGACTCTCGAAGTGTCTTCAAGGTTTTAGCAGAAGTTTTCAAAAAGTGGGTTAGTTTTGGTGGGAAATTTTTGACACACAAAATTTTTGGGGTTCAAATATGGAGAAGATGTGCTCACAATGCTTCAATCCAATCAATCGATGGCACATGTAGGATGGTATCATGGATAGGTGATACATTGAATTGGTTTGAACCATCATTTAAATTTTGAGACTATTAATTACTAATTTATCAACTTTGTTAGCAACTACTGTAGGTATGAAAGCATACCCATCATTCTCATAAGAAGATTTCATAAAACATGCACATCCCATGAAGTCCATATTATAGTTTCATCTTGCATCTATTTCCAAGCAATATGGGACATATTACAATTGGACATGCCTTTTTGGAGGGTCCCTAATGCCTCCACATGACCTCAGGACTACAAGTTCAACAAGGTCAGTTACTCATTGTGGCATCCCCCTCATGATAAGTCTATATTTATTATGATCATACTTGTACTCATAATTAGTATACTTAAAGTATAATGATTTCTTGTTTTTATTGATATTATAGGAGAAGAAATCAATTTCAAGAGCTTTTAGAAAAATTTTAATTTATTAAAATATGATAATTATAGTATTAAGAGAATCAATTGATAAGTCTATAATAAAATGATTTGTTTGTACATAAAAGAAATTGTTGAAATGGTATCAAGGTGATTGCAACAAACACTTCATGTTTTTGGCTCAAAAAACTAATTTCTAGTTGTAGGACTGGCAGTACTATGGACTACTATCAATTTCGCATGTCAAATTACACCTACGAATCTCAATTGTTGATTTCAAGCACTTGCAGATCTTAATCGTTGATTAGTACTATACAATATTATGTAGTACTATAGACTACTATGGAGTACTATAGAAGCCACTAGGAGTAGAAAATAGCATAAAAGGGGTCTACGGACCTTTTCATTTTTAGTAATTCAAAAAAAATTCAAAAAATTCCTAGAAAAAAAGCCATTTTTGTAGACAAGCCTACTCTCACATTGCACCAAAAATTTCTTCAAAGAAAATTTTCTCCTGCCTAACAAATGTGCACAAACAATGGTCATTTTGACCCCATGTAGACACCTCATCCAAAGGTTTTATGCAAAAAAAACTCTTCGTCTTTCATTGAAATGCAAGTACACCTCCAACTTCTTTAATTCGTGGCTTCCAGTTCACATTTTGGGATACAACTTTAGCTCAAAAAACCCCAAAATGGACAAAGTAGACACCCAATTGGGGTCACTTTAAAAATAATAAAATAATTTTTAAAAAAACCCAAAAGATAAAAAATGTGTGAAACTTTTATGTGTACCTTCATTCCAAATTTCAAGACAAACGGACTTACAATGCAAAAGTTATGACCAAAAAAACACATGTCCGAGGGCAAGGGGACAAAAAATAAGACAAGTGTTTCTTGCAATCACCCATCATTCCATATACTATTTTTAGACCATGGAGTCTAAACAATAGAAGTGCCAAAGTTGCAAAATGGCACTATTTTAACAAAGTTCCCCGTACGTGAAGGAGTGGGAAAATCATCCGATCCTTATGAATTATTGCATACTTATTGGTATAATATGATGAATATGAAAAAAATTGTTCTAATCAATTATGATAGTAGTTGATCTTGGATCTAATTGAGATTTGATTTTAATTAGATTTGAATGTTAAATTTATCCTAAACTTACCACATGAGTTTTATTTTCACACATATAATATGTTGATCATGCAATATTACACTTATGGTAAGTTCTTAATTCATCCTTAAATGACTTATTAACCACAATCTTCCATACATATTATATAAGAGTTGCTACTCAAGAGTAGAAATCATCAAGACCTTATAATTTCTTGAATGTGTTTTGTTTGTTGGACTTTTCCATTGTAGCCACCTTAGGATCAAGGTTCTTCCTATGAAATTTTTACTATTTGTTTTAACCTTGTAGTATGTCTTAAATTTTGTTGATGTAAGAATGTCCGAGCATTGGAAATCTATGAATCTACAATCCAATAGTCTATGTCAACTATAATTTTTGGTTATTTATTTAATACATATTCAAAATATATAGCAAATTAGACATTTTCTTTTGTTGAATTGAATTAATATATCATTATGATCAATGTTGACCAATCTAAATATGCATACAATATTTTGGAAACCTAAATTTTTATTTTATATCAAACCTTATATTAAGCTATGTTGTTGAAGCTTGCATTTAACTCTTAAATACTAATCCCTCTCTTTCTAAATAATACTAGTATTTCCTTTGTAAAATACAAAATAAACATCAATATTATTTGAAAACAAAGGATGTACAAATTAGAAGTGCCTTAGTCAAACTCAATTATGGCAAGAACTTCGGACTTTAAAATATTCTTATTTTGTATCTGATTTAACCAAATAAAATCGAGTATGTCAATTTCGATACAACCCTATTTACAAACTTGAAAAATTCCAAAAATTCTATGAATTACTAAAATTCAAAGCTCTTTGAGTTAGAATTCAGATTGCAAAACATTATTTGTTTAGCTTACAAGTTCTTTATTTTTTTAGTATTTTCAAAATCTATATTATACTAAAAAAAGATTTTGAACTTCATTTTTTCATAAATTTTCAAGTTATTTTTTTATGATTTGTAATTGTTCATCATACTTTCAAAATTAATGAATTGTTTTATTAACAAATTCAAATAGTATGAAATTTTAAAAAAAATTTAAATAAATATTTTGTCCAAAATAATACTGGATCATTTGTCCCTTGAATGTTTGACCCCTTAAGGACCAAATGTGCAAATTTTGAACAACAAGAAACACAAACACATCGGAAGCACACAAAAATACATTTACATCCATTCCATTATTTGAAGGTTCTTGTGTTAGTTCTTTGAATAATATTTGTAGGCCATAGATCTTGAAGATTTTGCTTTGCAAATGTTCTACAAGTCAAAGGGTACTAGTAGGTCTAGCTTCAAAAAGTATCATTTTTAGTTCAAAAAATGATCCTTCAAAAATATCTTGAATAGAAAAGTAAATAAAAATCTTCAAAAATCACTATGATGAGAACTTAGCATTTTCAACTTAAGAGAAAAAATTCTTGTGAAAATCACAAATATTCAATCTACAATCAATTTAAGAAGAAAATTTTTCATTTTTGATCTTCAAATTTAATTGAAAAATATTGTTTTTTGTATTAATCGATCCAATTGTATGTATATTATCTATGGATCATAGTTTACAACTATGATTAGAAAATAATTATGAAATCATTATTCTCCATGGCATTTTATAATACATCTTTACAATTTTGGAAATCTAGACTACCCCCTAGTCTTTTAGGAGTTAAGGGTTAAAAAAATATGTTAATAGAGACAGTAGAAGGGAGGGAGTTCACATTCCACTACAACTAGGGACTTGTGGACAAGGTATGAAGACGACTAGAAGCTAGTCACATATGAGCTAATTTTTGTTTTCGAATAATTGATTTATAATGAAAACCTTCAGCAAATTACTCATCTATTCTTCAAATAATTTACTAATTCAAGTAGAAATGTGAGAAATAGCCAAAGCATGTTGATGGATAACCACGTAATAATAGAGAACTTGATTTTTTTGGATGGTTTAGCTCAAAATTTCTCCCCAATGTTGATTTTAGATGAATGATATGACCTATGAATGTTTTTTTGGCAATTTTTTGTTAGAATCTTATCCAACAATGCTAGTATATAAGCATGCAAAAGTGAGCAAGTGAAACTTGAGCATATGTATAAGTAAATATCCTACAACCATTGAAGGTGCTTATACTAAAAACACATATAATATGTGTATCAATAACATAGTTGCATTATAATCATGAAAGGTTTCTATAATTTAGGCATGTAAAACATAGGTGTATAGTCTTCTAGGCTCATTGGCTCACGTTCCTAGGCTCACATAATAGCAACCCTTGAATATTATTTAGATTTGACATTGGCTACTTGAACATTGAGAAAAATATTTCGAATTTGGATGACATGGCCAAATCCTTCTTTTAGAAAACAACAAATTCACCAATATTTGAATGAAAGTTAGAAAAAATAATAGATAATTTTGGGGATGAACGCACACCTATAGATGATTCTGTCCATTTTTCCTTACTTGCATACATTCCAGGGTGCAAGTCGCTCTACAACCCAAAAAAACCCAAAAAATTAGCTGGACGAGACCACCGTAGTGTGAGCGGGGCCACAACAGATAAATCTGGACCGTCTACAAATCCAACGGTCACGATCTACTCAAGCCTTTTCGGGGGCGGAAGCCACCGTCGTCTTCGTGAGTAGAGAAAGCACCATTGTAAAACCTCCTTTTCCTTGTGTCCCGATCAGGTCTCCGTCTGCGTCGTTGGCTCGGTTGGTGTCTGCGCTCCATCGCAAGAAGGCCGCAGCAGCGCAGGAGGGAGCCCCGGCACGCCACCACCATGGCCTACTTCGGGAAACTCGGCGGCTTGTTGCGCCAAAATGCGGCCCAGTCCGTGCTTCTCAAGTCCGGCCTCGGGGTGGTCGCGCCCGCATTGCTTGTTTTGCAGCGCGGCATGGCTGGCTCCAAGCTTTTTATCGGAGGTACATGATAGAATTTAAATTTTAGAGGACTATGGCCGATTCTTTGGGCCTCGCACTTAAACCCTACTCTTGTAGGGGTTTAGGTTCCCAAGTTGTTATCCCTGGGTTTTAGGGTTTTAGGTTTTAGGGCTTTGGACTTCCTCTTGTTTGCACTGTGCTGTGAGCCTCCGATTGAAAGACTCAGCCTTTAGTGGGATATGTTCGTTGCCTGAATTGGAATTGAAGTGCGAATTTTTCAAGAGATGTCCATGTTGGGATGGTCACTCGATCGGGTTCGTTATGCTGGTGGTTTGTCCATCTGATCGGGCAATGGTTTGCTTAAGAGACTTTTTGTGTATAAGTATAATAAGGGTTTAGGGTATGATGAATTCTGTGTTGTCTTTCCGTCGATCAGGAATTATGACTTCTTGTGAACGACTTCATATTGCCCTTTACTTCGTCATTGTTTTAGCATTCATTATTTTATTTTATTTCGTCCCATTTGAATGCTCATGACATTACTGTTAATGTGAATTTAGTGTTTCTGTCAGTATTATTTCCGGCATTTTTATTAGACAAGTGAATGGAATTGATGGTTGAACGCGTTGACTGTGGGCTCATGTAGGTCTTGCCTGGGGAACGGACGAGAGCACGTTGAGAGATGCCTTCGGATCTTTCGGGACCGTCACCGAAGGTATTGCGCAAGTTCCTTTCATTAACTGGTTCAGTGCTGTAGGTGTCCAGGATTAGGGTTTCTGTTTTGAGGGCACTCTCAATTATTTGCGAGTATTAGTGGATGTATAAGATGTGTTTGGATCGGGAATTTTTCATATTGGAATGGCTACTGTGGTGGTACGCAAGCATTTGTCTTTCTGGTGACTTTTTGAGCGCTGACGGTGTTCTGTTGGTGTATTCGCAGTAAAGATTATCCTTGACAGAGACACGGGGAGGTCAAGGGGTTTCGGGTTTGTGAACTTCTCATCTCCCCAGGAGGCTGAAGTTGCGCTCCAAGAGATGGACGGTCGGGTATGTTTTATTTCGAGCTTCTGTGCAAAAGTTTATGCCGGTCTTTGATTCCGTGGAATCGATTGCAGGTCGCTCTTTTGAATTTGCAACTGGTGGTTGATGAAGCTTACCGTGGTCGTCTCATCCTCAGGGGGGCTTGGGAATGACCAGTGCAGTGCTTCCTATAATAACGAGTGAAATTGTTTGGCAAGCACTTCACTTTATGGTGGAAATATTCCATGAGTCTTTTTGAGCGGTATGTATTGCAAAGAGGTTTCTGATATGCTCGCTTGAACAATGCAGGAATTAGCTGGACGTCAGATCCGGGTTGACTACGCCACCGACAGATCACGAGAGGCTCCCCGTGCGGGTGGTGGCGGCGGGTATGGCAGCCGTAGTGGTTATGGCGACCGTCAGTCTGGGGGAGGATTCAACGGACAAGATGACGGTGAGAGAGGATATGGCGGCAACTTCTGATGACTTTTTAGTTGCCAACTCTCGACCACTGGAGGATCAAGAGTTTTGCGCTACGAGTCTGGAATAGAGTGCTGGTTTTCCCCTCTGTTGAATGTAATGCTTGGAATGTAGTTTCCGGGGTCTTGGCAAGATTTGACTAGGGCTTGAAATATATGATCTTCGTTTGCAACCCTTTAGGCTGGAGATACTAATGGGCAGTTTCTGCCAAGATAGAGGGCATTTTCTTGGTCTAACTTCAAGCTGTGGGAATACTATGTACACTGCATTTTGATAGTTGTCAGGATATCTTCCATTTCAGGGTTCTGTTTTGGAGAAAGTGAAGTTGTTTTATCTTCAGTGCGGTAGTGACGCTTACTGATGTTTTCCATACATTCTTTCAAGGGATGCGAACCTCCAGCCTTTGGTTGGAGAGACTTGTTTTTCAATATGGATATTTTTTCAATGTTTCGATGGTCAAGCTAGATGGGAAAATTCGTGCTCGGGTGTTTGCAATATTCTCACGCTGCGGGAGTAAAATTGATTCATTCATGGTGAGATATTTTGAATTGCTGTTGCTATTGAATGTAGTAACTTATTAGAAACTTTCTTGCTCTTGATCTTTACTTCATCTCCTAATAATTGTAAGTGTACCAGTAGATATGTGGACACCTGGCAAGATTTTGTGGCTGTCTGAGTACTGTTCATATTGCATACAACCTTGCGTTTGTGTGCTTCCATACATAGTATTCGAACTCAGAAATGCTTTTTCACTCGGCTTGCACTATTCATAATGTTTGGAATGATGATATTCAACATTCGTGATATTTCTGGGTTACTTTGATGTATCTAAGAATGCCGAAGGCCCTGTAATCAACATTTAACCCATAAATGCCCAAGGCCTTCCATGAGCTTCTTGGAGTTTGCTCAAACCTAAATAGAAAGCCCAAGTTTTGATTAGTTTAAAAAAAATTGTAACTATAAGAACTCAAACCCACCAGAAATAAATGTCTTATGAATCACGTAGAAAAAGAAAACTCAACAATTTCACTTACGGATTGAAAGTGTGCAATATTTGATCGAGGTGTTAAGATTGTGATAGTGAATTGGATTTTTGATGTTAAAAATAGACTTCAAAAGATAGTCAACTTAAGAATAACCATTAGAAATATTACTTTGGCAAGAATTTATATAACTTTGAAGTGTAGTCAACACCGAAATATGGTGTCTTGGGCATTTAGGAGTTAAGCAACTCCAAATTTGGGGGATGATTCAAGACTTATCACTATTTTAACTTCATTGAGAATTTAAAATCATGATTTTAAGAAAAGGAAGGGATAATTTTTTTAATTTATATGAAGGAACTATAAATTCTTTAGTGCATAGTGCACCTAAAACTATTTTTTGCATTTAGGCACACAATTTGTACATTTTAGATTGTTTGTATCAACATACTTCCAAGATTGGCTTATGACGGTTTACGACGCAAGGTTGGGAATGGGTGCCTCTTCCTTAGTTCCCAGTTTTCTAAAGATGAGTGCTTTGGCATTAGATGCCCAAATCAAAGTTGTAGTGTTGCACTCATCAACAATGGGCATTGTTTCAAAATTAATTTTTCTATGTATACATATTCTTTGTTCGTATAAACGGCTTCACCAACTAAGGGAACAAACCAAACACAAAATAAATACAAGTGTTTACTGTGGAGCCAATGTAGGGAACTTCCACCATTAATTAACTTGTTTCTAAAATTGACCCACCTATTGATTCTCATCTTAAATGTATAGCCTCCACGAATACAATCCTAAATATTTTTTGTAATTCAATGATATAAACTATGCTCAAGCCCTTATTTGGACAATTTAAGGTGTTGGTACTTTATATATAGGATTTATACACGTAGAATTGTTGTTACTACTCCATAATTAAGAAAGGTAGTACATTGTAGACTCTTTCAATTGGTCACTATGCCTAATCATTCTAATTAGATTCAGAAAAAATTAAGCAAGAAAAACACTAATCATAGAACATTTTACATGTATATTGGTCAATTCATTACTGAAAGAGAAGAAATTAAACGCAATCAAAGCAAAATCACAAGGTTTCCCATTGTATAACTAAAGGAGTCACTCGAATTCTATTGGTCAAAATGTTAACACAACTTACAATCTACTCATTAGTCTATTCCATGAACTAATAAGAGTACTTAACCAACTAAATCCTTTACTCCAACAACATTACCAATTCAAATATAAAGAATGCAATTAGACTTACAATTGACATACAACATGCAATCAAATTCAAATAATTAGACTATGAAACATTCAACGATTTTGCATAAACACACATCTTCTACTTTCCAGTTCAATAAATTTCTTTTAAATCTTAGTAGGTTCATATGAAGTTAATTTTGAGTGGCTAAAAGTAAAAATCTTATCAAAGATGCATAGATCAATGAGCTTGCTAGAAATATAACTTTTGTCCCTATTGGGTGTCCGAGTCAAAAGTTATGGGGCTTGAAAGTATGTAGGCAACTACATGTGGACAGAATGATGACAGAGTGTAGACAAGTTTTTTTCCACAATGAACAATTATATCTTGCAATATATGAAGCCTAATGGGTTGAAATTTTTTCCACACCTTCTCATAGTAGTACAAAGAAATGTTCTATGGTTGAAAATGAAAATAAAAACTTTTATTTCCAATATTTGCACAACGCACTAAAAATAGTAGATTTAGAACAATTTTAGAATTACTAGCACAAATCTAGCTCCAAAAGTGTATGAAATTGTAAGCTTCTACATTGAGCACATTAGAAAGAGCATGTTTTTTTTGTCCACAACAGAAAGCAATTGGCAACAATAATGTATTACTCTTAACCTCTAAAGTTCCTTGACTATGTGTTCACCAAAAACACTCCAAAGTTGCCACTTCCAATACAAGTAAAAAAATTTAGAAAAAAAACATATTTAGACATATATGATCATGTTGTATGCTAGTTTGAGAAGACGTAGAAAAAAAATTCAGAAATTTCCACCATGTGGATTTTAAGATATTAGCATTTGAAGTGACAACAATTGTTTTTGGCCTTGCAAAAAAATAGGCAGCTGCACTTCACAAGGTCACATTTGTATGTAAAAATGTCCAAAATGGTGGTACTTCTTTGAATTCATTCTTCAAGGCAATTTAGCTACTTGTTTGAAAAAATTCAAATCATTTGGAATTGTACAAGATATAGGGAAGAAATAGTAAGTAGAAAGAAGTAGAGAATGATTCAAAATACTAAATTGTGAAGAATTTAGTTTTGGATTTGAAAAATGCCAATCCCAATGTTTATAATGTTGCATAAACAATCTACATCCTATGATTTTACTTTTTTCAAAAAATATTAAAAATTGAGTCAAATGAAGGACTTCAAATTTTTATTTTAGAGTAGAGATTCCATGGGAGATTCCATAACTACTAGAAAACTAATCTCCTCATAACTTTCATCTCATTGATCAAAATGGAATGGTTCAAAGCTTTCCCCACTTATATAAATCTAGAAAACCAATTTCAAAGTTTTATTCATGAAAAAAGTGATTTTTTATGATTTGCCGAGGTTGCCTGAGTTGAGAAACAAACAACATTTTGCATCATCACTTTTCACTTGTATACCCAAATGAAATAAAATAAAATTTAGCACTTAACGAAGATGATTTTTGTCCACACCTTGAAAAAAAAATTCAACCTAAATAAGTCAAATCTCTGCTCACATGTACCCGCCTAAAAAAGTTATGTTGCCAAAAACACAAGGCTGGTCCTATAGGGATTAAACTCCTTTGCTATTAAAAACGGATGCCAAGCAAAACTCTATCATAATCTTGCACACAACATGATCATATTGAACACATTCGGATTAGTGCCTCTAGTTGCATGAATTGTAAGTATATAAAGAATATTGGATAATTTGGAGCAAATAACCTCTAACACAAAAAATGTAGGAATTCAAAAAGTGGTAAAACTTTGAACCTCATTTGAACAAAGTAATAAAACCTTTTCAAAAAAAATTCAACTCAAAATTTTTTGGGAATTGAAGCTTAATTTCAATTTCAAAAATCCATTTGTGATTTGAAGTCTTCATTAAAATGTTATTGAGAAAGTTCAACGAGAAGTAAGGAGGCTTGTTTCTTCCTCTCTCTCTCTCAACTTCATTCATAACTTTTGAATAGATAATTTTAAAATACAAAAGGATTTTAAATTCCCACATTTTACTATCCAAACTTTTTTTGAAAAATAAATGGAATTACTATGCTTAAATAAGGTTTGAAGTTATGACAAGCTTGCAATTCTTGCATTTAGATATATTCCATACAGATTGTCAAGATTCATATCCCCGACTTGTATAAAGCATAGGCCTTCTACCATCATCAAGTATGAAATTCATTGTGATTTTCAATTGCATATGACTTAATAATAACTAGTGTACCTAATGCCATTGCCACAATCATTGGGATATCTAAAGTGATGACTAAGCCCTCTTTAATTTCCTAAAATAAAAATTCAAGTTTTATCTTAATTTTTTGGTTCATAAAAACTTTGAAAGTCAATAATTTTCACACCATAGGTCTAAACCCTACAAAACAAAGCCCATGCACCCTTACTCATCGAGGGCTTTCCAACGGTACCAAACATGATGTCGGGGATGCATGGTCTAGGAGATCTCAACACAACAAACAAAACAAAACTTTTCTAGTACATCTCTAGATTAGAGCACCAATCTGATCTTCTCTTTCTCATCTACATATTATCTTCTTTTCCATTTTTTTCCCAGAAAGCAACTATTTTTTTCCAAGAAAGCTAGTGTATGAAAAAGATATGATAATCTCATGTATCATCAAGTTTACGTCAATCGTAATTTGAACATAAAACATTTCCCAAGACTTTGACAAATATACTTGTCACAAATATAACTTATGCTTATATTAAATATACAATAGGTATAGGAAGGAAATTAGAAGAGCTTCTAGATTCTATTTTTTTGAAAATACACTAATACCAAGTCTAAAAAATTTTCCAATATGGACAAGTAATAGAGTAGAAAGAACTCTTGTGAATAGTGCTCCAAAGAATTTTCGAGAGAGTGTGTGCCTCACCTATGCCCTTCCCAAAAACATGCACCAAAAATGAGTTAGTGAGGTTACAATAGGTGTTTACAGCACACACCACTTGCTGTCATGATCACAAGAAAAAACATGGAACAATACACTTACATCAAAGTGCAAATATGCACCAAAGCCACTCATGCAATCCAAATACCAAATTGACAACTAACTATGGTAGTCTACTCTTAAAGTGCCAATTTAAGGGCTAGTTGGCCTTTTCGATGGTTTTGAGATGCACGAAATAATTTTTCCTTATTTTTAACTTGAAGAAAAATTGATGTGAAATCTAATCCAAGTGGTTTCATATTTTTCAGAGTATTTTTGAATTACTTACAAATTTCTAAAGAATTCTGCCATAGGTACCTATTTCTTGATCGTGGGCCTTTACAAAACCCACACATACATAGTCTGAAAAAAAATATGGCTTCACCAAAAACAAGCATTGTAGCATGTAGAAAGTAATAGCATATAGAAAATAATAGTTAGGATTCCAAAATGCGACCTTTACTAATCTAAACTCCCAAAGGACTAAGGCCTATTTTTTGACAAAAATCACTCAAAATTGCCATTTCTACTATATTCATTCAAGAAAAAAAAATGAAAATTAAAAAATCTAACCATAGGATCTTGTACTATACTTGTTTGATATCATGTGGGAAAATTTTTATCAAGTTTGACCATATAGATTGAAAAATATTAGCATTCAAAGTTGTGTGTGGAAAGTTTTTTTGAATACAAGTAAACATTTCAGAAATGGACCCACCTTGGCTCTTATTCCATCCACTAGCAAAGTATAAAGGAACATTTGACAAATCTTAAACCGCTTTGACATCATTGACAAAGCAATCAATGCTTTATGCATATCCATTTTATAACCTGTTAATGTCCATTTTAGACCCTAGCTAGGGATAGTCTGAAGAACATGGGCAAAACTAGAGCAGACTACCCTATTAGTAGAAGATTGAGAGGATGCCATTTTTAGGAGTAGAACCAAACTCCAACTAAACTAGTCGTACTAGAAGTAGCTACAACAAAGATTTCGCAAGCAACAATTGTGTTTTGTGAGAAGATTGAATCAACTTCTATAACTAAGTAAAGAGCATAGTGAAGTAAACTCAAGTGTTTCTAGTCTCTATGTACCTTGGAAGGAACGCTACCATTCTTATTCATAATAATAACATTAAGATTGTATGGAGCCACTTCTTATTTGCTTAATTAATATATGAAATTAACCCTAAGGTAGAAGGTGCTAATTTTGCCCATGTTCTAAGAACTGTTCCTACAAGTGTACCATGAATTATCACTACAAGAATGAAAAATGGCCCATTGATGAATTGGTGCCAATTTGGGATTTTCATTGCACAGTTTTAGGAATGGTTGGGGATTGATTTGATTAGGAAGTTGACAAAATATCAATATACATAATGTGGAGTTATGAATGGTGGGAGACTTTATGTCATCCTAGGTAATTACATGCACCATATTGTTGTAATTTAAGGTAAGAGCACCTAAAAGCGTCCCTGTACCCAATTGCGTCAAATTCTACGTCAGGAATTCATTCTAGAACATAAATGTAGCTGGACTGTACACCTCTTATCATTTTAGGTCAAAACAAATAAGCTATGTACTGTTTAAGTACATTTACAGCCTGAAATGATTATGCTCTGTAGAATGTGACGCAATTGGGTGCAGGGACGCTTTTAGGTGCTCTTACCTGAAGGTTGTACGCCTTCATTTTGGGACTCCATCTGCACCATTAAAGGACAAGTGTTGGACATTTAATGGCAATACCTACAGACTGAAAAAACACCTTGCTATTGTTATCTTTAAAAAATCATATCTAATTCAATCTAACTCTGAAAATTACAAAACAAATTGTGATGGATGTGTTTCCCTCTCTACTATTTCTGAAAATTTGTTAGAAAATACTTTGTTTAGCATAGAACACATCCTAAGCCAAAATGCTCTTAAATGGGCGGTTTTTGCAACTCCTACCTTAGAGGTTAATGACACAACTATCAAGGCAATCAACCTATGTTCATGAGTCCAACCATATCTCCATCTGTGTATCATAAAATTTGGTAGTTGGCTCGATTAGAAGTTTGGATGACCTCTATTAAGTTTAAGACATGAGTTCCAAAGTTCACAATGGAAACAAACATTAACTAAACCTCATGTAGTCCAAAATTATGTGAAGAGGTAGGCTACATGTGAAATAGGCAATTACTTATCATTATAATTGCCATGAACGGTAGTAAAATGGTGCTTGATTGGAGATAATTTTAGTACCAAGGTACATAAATCACATCAACAATTTAGTTGAGTCAAGGAAAAACAACAAAATTCTTGGCATAGTTGTAAAGGGGATGGTAGAAGATAGCAAATCCAAATAGTACATTTAAATAATCTTCTCAGTCATGGTAAATCTCTTTAGTGTTTGATGTATATTTTTTACTATATGTCCATCTTGTTTGTGAGTTTTAGATTAGTAATATGCCGAACATATATTCAATGACATGTTTTGTGGTTTTAGATAGCAAATCAAGCACATATCTAGGTATCAAGCTTGAATAAGGAATCTAGACAAAACAAACAAACAAACAACCTAACTTAAGGTATGGATATAATTTTTTGTTCATAAATTTTTTGAAATTCAATAACTTTCACATCGTAGGTCCAAACGCCACGGAACAAAGCCCATGCACCCCTCTTTGCCAAGGGATTTCCGATGGTACCAAGCACACGGCCAAGGATGCATGGTCCAAGAGATCTCATGATAACAAACAAACAAACAAAACAAAACAAAATAAAACAAAATAACTAACTTAAGGTAAGGATAGAATTGTCTATTACATACTAATCAACTTGTCGATGCTATCAACAATTAGTATTCTAATAACTCATTTGTATAGCCTCCAACACCAACACTGGAGATGTACATGTGATTGAAATGTCTAAATTGACATATGACATAGACATTAGGAAAATTCTAAGCTGTAAACAAGGCTACAAGTATTAGATTTTTGGCACCCCATGGAGCAAGTACAGAAAAATAAAAAATGGTAGGCACGAAAACAAAAATATAACACACTTTTAATAATGCTCAATGTAACTTATTCTACAATAAATTTGTTGGTTGTAACAAACACATCTGATTCAACACCATTTGTCAAATCATTAGGAAAATTTTGAGCTCTAAACAAGGCTACAAATTATGCACCCCTGTGGTGCAATTATAGAAAAAAAATTAAAATATGGAATTTGACGTGGCACTACTAGTGACACATCAACCACATAAGATTAATTGTTTTTAAAAAAAACATAGATTTAATACAAAACTATCATTAGGAGAAATTTCTGGCTTTTAACAACACATGAGTAAGTATTCTAATTTTCTTATTAAAATGAAAAATGAAAAATATTTATAATAATGATTATAAAAGTGAATTTCAATTTTTTACTAAATTTAATTAAAATTAGTATTAAAATTAATATTAAATATACATGTATTTGAAGTATAATATATATCTCTTGGCCACATCAAGTTGGATATAAGTGATCATTTTAATAATAGTTAATGAAGATTTTAATGATTATTTTTTTGGGTTCAATTTTTTTTCATATTATTTTAAAAACCATTTAATGATTTACAATATATTCTTATTTTTGATTTGAAATATTATATTTGGCAAAAAGAGTGAAATGGCCCTCTAAAACTCTCAAGGCCTCTAATCACATGGAATGGATTTGAAATGTTTTTTCAGTGTGGATATGTACTAGTATTTGTGCTTCCATTGTGTACACGTCTACAATTAGCATGCAAGTAAGTAATATAACTACCTATCCAATGGTATAAGTTTCCAAAGTCAAATAATGCCTTCTTTAGACTATAAAATTGAGTCAAACATGTTGACCATATTGGACAAGGTCCAAAATTTCTTTTCTTCTAATTTCAAACATTATAACTTAACAATCTATACAATGATTGAATAGGCTCTAATTTTTTCCACTCATTTCTATAATAGCCTAGTAATAGTTTGTATGGTAGAAAGTTTGAAAAATATTTTTTTCTTTCAATTATTGTCAATGAGCTATAAATTTGCAGAGTTGGATTTTATTTTTAAAAACATGCCTAGTGTTTTAGAGGTATATCATTTTGAAAAGACTTATTCTACTCAATTACTTGTTGTCTATCCTATTCAACCAAAACAATAATCAAATTTCTAAAATAATTCTCTTAGGCCACCAATCCTTGATATTAGGCAATAAACTTTAATCTTTTCTAAGTAAATAGTCTATTACAGACATAACAAGGCAATTTGAGTAAGCCAATCAGTGGATTCTTGCTACTTACACTATATATATTTGATTTGTATATTTGATCCTATATATTCACATAAAATGAAAAACTAAATAATTCATTTCAAAAAAATTGGTCAATAGGTTTAAAGCCAAAGATTCAGTTATCATATGTTGGTTGAGTAATAAAAGGGATTTGGATTCCATTGTCTAAGTATGAAAAGGCCTTATATATTGTCAAGATGTCATACGAGCATTCAAAACTTATTGTCCCTAATTTGAAGTATTGAGCTTATTTATTGTCTTCATTTGTTGCGTTAAGTTCCTTTTGATGTAGTGAAAGATTAAACAATTAGATGTAATATATGTTAGAAAAAGTGATATTAAGAGGTCCAAGTATATTTAAGAACATAACATGAAAGATTTCAATAAAAATTATGAACTTTTGATGGCAAGATTATAATACAAAAGCGCTTCAAAAGTAATAAAGTAACAATATATGAGATAAAGTCTTCACCTTCCTACTATAACTACACAAAATAGTGAAATTAGGTTGCCTTAGCAATGAGGTTACTTTATGTACCTCAAGAGAGTTTAGGTGGACTTTACAAGTCATCAAAGTTAACAAATATTTCTATAAATATTTCCATTGGTATACATAGAGGTTCATGAGTCCGAATTACAATAATACATGCAAATGTATTGCATTCTTGTATAATAAACAATAAATATTTATATTATGTCAAATGTTGAGAAATTGTTATGGGGCAACCTAATATTTACATGGAGCTTCCTATTCTAACTCAATTGACATGGTTTAAACAAAGTTGATACCATTACAAAGCTTCTCAAATCATTTATATTTCTTTTTGTTCAAAAAATGCTTCAAGAAGCATAGAAAAGACATTTTGGTGTTGATGGAAAAAATCAAGGCTTGTTATTCCCAAGAATTTAAATTTCCTCTACATTTTTCTATTAAATTAATTCATTTTAAATGTTTGAGTAGAAGATTTGTATTATCGATTGAATGATTTATAATGCATGTCTTTTCACGTGGATAAAAAAATGGTTAAATGTATAACCCTTAGAGGAATAGTTCCATTTCTATGTAGTCAAACTGTGTTTTTGAACTCCATTTAGCTTTTTAAATCATGTGCAAATTTCAATGTGTAATATTTTCGTTATATGAGACTATGTGAGCTCTATTAATGAGAAAAATCTCTATTGGTTTCATAAAAAAATTTAAATTTTTATAATTTAAAAACAAATAAGTGAACAAATTAATAAATATAAACAATAGTTAAAATATTTAGATATCTATTTTACAAAGTTTGGTCATATGACATTTCACATTGAACTCTTTATAAAAGGAAATTTGAAACTTTTTTGGTGATGCTTGTTGAAAAAAGATATATGTGTAAATGTTTCCTACATATCAACACAATTGAATTAAAAAAATTTTGTCATCAATGTTTTTCAATCAATGATCATGTAAAACCAAGAATGCTAAATGAAACAATTCAATGAAACTCCAATGATTTTCTAAAATTAAAATTTGGTATGCATGATTGGAAATTGCGTTAGAATTCAATGATAATCATACAAGCTATAAAATGTCAGTTGTAATTTACATGATGTAGAATTTTTTAAATGACAAAACAAATAGTTTGTAAGATTATTGGATCCAACTATACATATTTCTAAGATTGATTTAGGGTGTAATGTTGGAAATGGGTGCCTCTACCTTAGAAAGATAACTTAGTAGGCTTCCTTGTCAATCAAGGCCTTGAACCACACACCAAAGTCCCTAACTTTTTCCCCATGGGTGCATGTGAAAAGAAAAGCCCTTTTATTTTGTGTTTGATTAATCTATTTTCTACACCACTCCTAGCTACTTTGGGATCTTTGATTGCAAATAAAAACTCAAACTTTTAAAATTTTATCATGGGTGGAAAATAAAAAATTCCAATGTTTTCTCTAGGGATAAAATACGAGGCAATAAGGGGGTCAATCAATGTTGTTTTTAGTGTTTAGCTTTATATAAGGAGTGGAGATAATTTTAGATGAACTTTTGATGAGGGGGCTATTTCTATCCATCTTTGGGAGATACTCATCAAGAAAGTAACTCCCTATTGCATTAGTATTGTTTCTATGGGGTTTTTAATCCAATACTAAGAGTATATTGCTATAGTATTGCAAATAATATTGCAACAATATACTTTCAATATTGGATTGTTGATCCCATTGAAACAATATTGATGCAATGGGGGGCTTTTTCCCAATGTAGTTGAAAATTCTCTAAGTAGATGATCATTGGTGAATTATGGCTATACATAGATATTGATGAGTAAAGCAAGGAGGCAACATATCCATCTTCATAGTAGATGTCTAAGTATAGCAACCTTGTTTGGAATGAGTGTCTACAATGAGAGTAGTATAGGTGATTACAACTAGTGCTTGTCTAACTCAATGGTGATGTGAGGTTTTGGCACGAGGCCAAATGGCTACAAACAATTAGTGGATAGTGAAATTAGTCAAAAAAAATATAATTTCTACCCCTTTTAATTCCTATAGTCAAATAGAAGTATCTAGACGGTAGGTGAATTTTGGCGATTTTTTTTCACCACTAAAAAAACGCTCTGGTCGGTGAATACTCCGCCCTGGCCGTTCACCACGGTCGTCTTCCTTGTCTGCTTCTCAAATCACCACCCACCCCCCAAAAATGAATACTTTGGAGATTATATTCCAGTTTGACCAAGGTGGGTGCGAATATGCGATTTGGATGGGCCGACTTTCTTTGGGGGTTGGGGGGATTGGATGGTATCTTAAGTTAAGGGAAAGTTTTGTAAAGTTCTGTTTTGTTTCTCACGGTTCCTGGCAGTCCAGAACGTGGGTGCAATGGGCAATTGCCACACAAGCCAGTTTGCGGATAACTCAGTCAAAAGCATTATGTTGCGGTACCTTCCTTCCTCACCACCCAAACTCCCAAAGCTTGAAGCTTTCCCATGGATGAAAACCAGCACATGAGTCCCAAGTGTCGTCCACAGAAAATAAGAGCAAATATCTACAGTACTGAAAAATTATCATCGATAATCGCTGACCCAACACGTGTCAACCTTCTGGCAATCCTAACCGGTCGATTTAACGACCGTCGTGGCGCATTGGGGCCCAGCCAACCGTGATCAGATCTCAGATACCACGTAGCGGGGTCCCGTGTCCGCCAAGTGGCGCATAGGGGCCCAGCCAACCGCCACTCGTCGCTTACTTCTCTGGAAATAAGTTCCTGGCCTGGGAGTTTTTCGTCATTTAAACACATCTGCTGTTAACTTTGAGAGCAAGCTGTGCATCTGGGTCTAAGTTTCTCCATACAGTCTTTGAATCTGTGATCGGAACACCAGCTGAGTTTGTCTTTTCAGAGTATCGAGTTATTTGGTAGTGAGTGTAGTGGAGATCGATTGTGGAACGACGGACTGCTGTCTCTGGCGTTGCTGCAAGTGTTTGTAGCATTTGGTGACAACACTTTGTGAACAGTGTTTGTGTTATGACGTCTCTGAAACGAGATCTATAGCCTGAGTTGTGTGCGGAAACAGTTTTAGGGTTTCGTTTCGTTTCGTTTCGTTTCGTCACTGCGGTTTTCTGTGGTTTTACTGCAGTTTTCCGTAAACAATGGCGGCCAGTTCTGTCCTGTCGCAAGCGGGTGGTCTGGTTGTGGCAACGAACAGCTTCCGCAAAGACTCGTCCAGTGATGGGCTGGACTCGTCGAGCCAATCGTGCTTCGTTGGCTCCCCTCAGAGCATGACGGGGTTGCGGCGAACGTCAGTCCCGCGGGAAGCTTCTTCTTCATCGGTTCGCCCCGTGTCGGCTTCTCTCGGTTCCATGATTCCCGTGACTGCTTCTCTGACCTCCATGTTTACCGGTAACAATTTCATGGCCGGTTTTTCGAAGAACGACGCGGCCATCGACAACGGCGACAACAACGACGACGACGAGGAGGAGGATATTCTTTCCACTTCCAATGAGTTTCTGGATACCGTCAACAACATCATCTCCGATGTGGTCGACGGGCAGAAATACTTGAAAGAAACGGGGAGGACCAAGCCACAGCCCATGAAGCGGCGCTCCTTGATCGCGTGTCTGGCCATGGGAACACTCCAACCCTATTTGAGCGATGTCGAGAAGAGGATGACGAGCTTGGGACGGACTACCTCGAATAGTTTTGCGAAAACTGTCGCCCTCGTCTCGCAACTTTCGGTCGGCGCTTCCAGGCAGCTGTCCATGACAGCTCGTCAAATCTCATTCACTGCGCGGCAAATGTCGTTCGGACCAGCGGAAGCGGAGCATCTCATGCCGGCAGCTGCATAATTATTCGGCTTGAAAGGAAATTAATTTTCAAACCTCGATGGTTCCGCCATTGCGTTTCCAGACCCTTTTAAGTTAAGGGTTATACGTAGAGTAAGATGAGGGTGCACATGCATTTTTATTGTAGCACTACCTCAGGAAGAGTGATTGATCATACATCTTGTGAGTATACCATTGGTACATTAAGCTTCGTTTGCACATATTGGGTGCAGAGCAATTGGACGTACCGATTTTGTAAAGTGTTACCAGTTGTACAGAAGTAGCTGTTTGCACATAAATTGTGTGCATTCATTCATCCAGACATATTGCTGTATGGTCCTGCATTTGTTGTAAGTTGCTTGAAAGTTGCTGTTGGAGTCTCGGAATTGGTGATCACTTCGATAAGAAGCATCTACTGTTAAGTTATTGTATGGTCTCTGTCAATTTCTGTGCAAGTACCGTTCACTTTCTACAAAGGTGATATTAAATTTCTGTATCATTGATTGAAAGTTTGGACTGTTGCCATGTTAAGATTCCAGCTTGAACTCTGGAGCGATGAAATATTGACTGAGTAACCTACTGTAGAAATTATCAAAATTCTCATTGGCAAGAGGATGGGATGAATTCATGAGATCTGCAATAACCCTAAAATTCATTCATCCGGAAGATATTTTCATCTTCCGCTCAAGATTTTTGAGTGTTTGCAATGATTGTTGTTTTCTAGAAGGAAGCCATGATCATCAAGTGTCTGCTTGGATGACATTTCTGGAGATTGTAGGACGGAAGGAAATGAAATTTCCATCCAATGGTGTCTAATGGATGACATAACTTGAGACTGGAGGATAGAAGTGGAAATTGCTTGAGTACAATTTCAGAGAATTCTATTACATATTCCCTCATTATGATATTATAGATTTTTCTAAAGAAGAAGATGCGTTATCCATTTAGTGTATTTTGGCCACTTCTTGTTATTTGTTCTTCATGTGATTTTAACAAGCCATAGAAATGGTATATTTGAATTTAAATTCAACTAATGAAATGAAGCTTATAAAGTGTGGTTTCTACTCCAATGGAAAATTCTGAAGTTTTACAAAAATTATCCTAATTCATCCAATTGAAGTTCAATCACAATTAATGAATGAGTTTCCAAGGTAATTGATAGGGTGAGGGTTGCTTCACATTTAAAATTAAAAAAAATAGCTTGTTACAGATTCTAGGCAAATTTTGTCATTCCTTGAGCAAACCAAGTTCTACAATGACAATCATTGTCAATGTCCCTAAATGACTTAAGAAAAATTCTAGATATTAGAAACTTCAACACGAGACTCTTCTATGAAGATCTAATGGCTAGAGAGGTAGAATAAACCTTCAAATTTCTATGAGGCTTTTAAATTTCTAAAATAAAAATTTAATGCTATAGAGTTCTCTAAGTGGTAGATTTATGAGTAATCATTCTTACTTAGAATCTTTTCATATTCTTATTTCAAATCTTTTCAATATCTCATATAATTTCTAGAATGCAACTTTTATGTCTTGACAATGGGGTGTAGAAATGAAGAAGCTTTTTGATGTTGTAGTGGCTAATTTGGATGTGACAATTAACTATATTCCAAATAGTATATATTCATTACCTATTATTCTTGATCACATGGAGACAATGGAGATTGTATTTATTACTATGGGATAAGACATTCATTTGTGACTTTGGTATAGGTAAAGAGATTCATAAGAACAATTATATTGAAAAACTAATCAATTTCATGCAAATTATACAAAACTTGTTATACAAGTACTTTAACCTTAAAGGACAGATTGGTGACCATGGAAATCATCACTTTTGGAACTATGTGACATCATCTACTTTAGAAAAACCAAAAATATCCATTGGAAGTCAAACAACTGTGGAAGATCTCCCCTTTCCACCCCTATTTCCAAAGATGAATAGTTGCACTTCAATCCAACACAAGATTCTATCCAACACAAGAGAATTCCTTATCATCCATCAAACACAAAACATAAACAGAGACAACGAAAGTTATATATACTGATGATAACAACTTCGGATTACGCTGCCTCCACACGTGAATTGCTCATTGCAATGGTATGAGAGTTACTTTTTGTCATGTGCATTTAATGGCATAAATTGGTGAAATTTCATGCATCATGAAAGGGGTCAAATTAGGTTCATGAAAGAGCACAATAAGGCCTTCAAGTTCTTGCTGTACATCAAGAGCCTCATTATTTTTGCTGAACACTATACTTAAGATTTAACATACACTGCTTTTATGTCTCAAAAATAATAACTGTGACAGCCAGTTATTCTAAATCACAGTGAGTTGTTCACTATTTGTTTCTACCTATCAATGAAATTTCCATCAACTTTTTTCTTTTCGCACAAAATACCCACAGCCCTTATAAGGAGCAATTTAACCCTATAAAATGCTCAGAGAGCTATCACAAAAAATATCTTAAACAATCTGTGAAATGTGCTCCATGTGGTAAAAGGGATTGGTTCCCAACTGAAATCAAGTTCAAAAATGTAATATGCATCTCAACTCTACACTTCCCCCAAATGCAGTGCCTTGTGGTCTCCTTTGATTAATAGGCATTCCTGTTCTGAATGTAGAAAGAAACACCAGAAAAAAAAGGCAGCCGCGGTGTTTGCGTAGAACATGTCCCTTCTCATATGGCTACTGAAATTCCCCCGACTTAGACCTCCACAAGCATAGCAATGAATAGCACCCAAACAATCGCCTCAGTCGATACAACACGCCATTCAAAAAAATAAAAGATTTGTAGTGTATTTCATGCAAAATCTGAAACATGCATCTAGAAGAACAAAAAATTCAAAAACGACTGTGCAAATTACTGTGTAACCATTTTCAAAGAGTGCCAAGGCATATGGGACTCACCTGTAGGAAGCATTCTCAATGAGTCACTTTGGTGCTCTCTGACGTTAGCTTTAACTGGAACCAGCGCCACTCCTTTTATAGTTCTCCAGCTTAACCCTAGGGGCAAACGTCTGAGCTACCAAAATGGGAAATGCTATTGTAGCATCGCAGTGAACCTAGAATTGAAACACCACCCGAACACATGATTGAATAGTTTAGAAAGTTCAAAAACCAGCAATTCAGGGTATTAACCCTCAAGCACCCAAAAGTACATTTTCAGAACAAATGGACAGAACCAAAAGTGTCTTGATCTCTAACGAATCTGAAACTTTCTTGGATCTTCTGCCAGGTGCTTAACAATGTCCCAAATCAGGTTCATACGAATATTCTATAAAAAAACCAGATTGAAAGTACTTCAAGTCAAAAATGATCTCTCAAGTAGTTCAAAAAACTGGGCATCAAAATTGAAATCCACATATTGATTCATCAAACTTAATAAAAAGAAACAAGGAATATTCAAGGTATTACATTGACAAACCCATTCCAATAGAATTGAGTACTGCAAGGTGGTCAAGCGTCGGAACAAAGTGTTCGTGTTGTGTACCAAAACTCAACTTTGTATCAACTCCAAGTTCTTCATAATACAACTCAAATCAAGAGGTGAGCCAGGGCATCGAGGAGAGGGGGACAAAGACGTATGATAATGACGGTCCAGAGCCCAAAAAAAACCCTACCTTGACAGAATTGGCACTGCTACGGATCTTCCCCCAAGATACTGCTTCATCAGGTCTTGCACCAGAATCACTTCCATCGTACTCTTGAGCTGTATTGATGAAGACAGCAAAGTCGGCTCCATTTCGCATCAGGTTAGCATTGCAAATGTGGTGTTTGGGGAGGCCACCCCCTAGAATGATAACTCCTGTTTTAGAAGGTGCGGCATACACTGCTTCACCGTTCATCCCCCTGATGTCTGCCAAAATTTGCAACAATTCAGATCATTTGTAAGCATAAAATTTCACAAATTCAATAGAATTCATCCGTTCTGTCACGAACCAAACAGTTACCTTGAACAATATCGATGACGAGGCCAGGGTTGCGGAACGAGTGGAAGTAGATCATATCCCCTAATGAACCATCAGTCAGTGCAGGGCAGTATATAGGAATGTTATTCTGCATCCAACAGTATGAAAGAGTCAGGATGACAGATACAACTCGTCAGGAAAACCGCTTGTATGGCCCACTGACATCATGAAATCATAACCAAGAGGTCTGAATTCTCGTTGCTCTGGCTGGTGCAGATTCACTCAAAATAAGCACATAAAAATCAGCACCATTAAAAACACACTATTGATCATCTGAGGACTTGTGCATGTTGGCCAGAAGTACACCTTCTGTGCCCAGTAGCATATAGAATCTTCGTGATCGATCTCCTTCCCCAGTCTGGCTATGACTTTGGATGGAGTCCACAAGGTACCCTGACAAAATGCAAAGCCGAAGACGACCCAATGATCAGCTCATCTTGAAACAACTCAACAATGTCCTAAAGGGGATATTTGAAACGACTTGGCTCAGTGAATCCTCTGGAACCATGAGTATTGCCGTATTAAGGGTTGCTTCCATGTCTATAAGAGTTGAAATAAACCCTTCATGAATCTTCAAGGAAGGAAACAAAACGTGCCAAAAGAAACTAGAAAACATCCGCTACATTTTCCGGTGCCAAAAGTAAGCTCTTAAGTTAAGATAATCAACTAGTAGCTTCCAAAGTGGACTTCTATTTTCAACTCGGGCACTTCGATTCGAATTTCAACACTCTTAAGGCTTTCATACAGCGAGCAGTGGAGCAAATCTCCTCACAAAGATGGAAGCGTAAACAAACCTTCTCCTTTTGCTCAACTAAAAGCTGGTCGAGGATGGGTACAACCCAATCCTCAAATTTGCAATAATTGTCGTTCGGCACCAATAAATTTCCGATGCGGTTTAGACCTTTGGACCGAAGCTGAACCCCTTGCATAGCAAAGTCGCCCATGTAAGTGGGTGCTAAGCACTTGATCAGATCCTCCTCAATTCCACCCGCTGTGGTCACCAGCACATCCACCTGCACACACAGCAAGACCATCACTCAATCAAAGCTCTTTATCCAGACACACTGCAAGTAGTGCACAATCCAAGTAGCGCCAAATGGTTAACTGGAATTAGTCACTAAATGTCCGCGATACCCAAGTTGGTCAGTAAATTAATGCTACCTCCCAGTAACAAACCCGCAATGAATTCACAATCATTCATTTCCACAATTTCCTGTTTTTTACCAAGCAAATGAATTGGGCTTATACCAATGGTTTGAAATGTCAAATCTGCCTGGACCAAGTAAGTAGCAGAAACCCAAATTCCTCATTAGTGACCTCACAAGTGTGAGTACACGGGTAGGTTAGTTCACTTCCAATTACAATAGTTTGTCTTCTTTAGTCTCCTTGCTTAGTGTAGATTCTGAAATAAGATGGGCCTACCTAGCAGAGGACTGTGAATAGTGCTGTAATCAAGCCATTAAATGTTGTAATCAAGCCATTAGATTCTAGATAAGAGGACGCAAATTATTGATGCAGAAAAAAAAAAAAAGGCTTGAGATAACGCGGCCTACACAAGATAGAATTAAAAGTGTAGCATATGGACCTTAACAACCTATTCAGCTCTAATTGGACTTGGTTGCTGCAGGCGGGTCCTAATAGAGCAAAAAGAAGTCTCAAGGAATGCAGAAACTTAAAAAAACTCCCTAACCCTAAACTCGCCATTTTGTGCTCGAGAAGAAATCGAATAGTTTCGCGAACTCCGGATGAAATGAGGTTGGACGTACATCCCAGAAAGATTTTGCATTTGACTCCTTTCCGATACTCTGGATCCTTATAATCGTTATTCGATTCTTCATCTATGGGATCGTCACTCAATCGCCAGTCCAGCTGCACTCAACATCAAGTCCATCTTAAGATCAACACAAAAGTCGGGAATGAATCAAACAAGAAAGCTCCATGAAGATCCAAGAAGCTCAATCAAACGAAGCTCAGGACAACAGCGTACGCTCTCTGTACTCAATTACACCTTTTCGTAGAAATCTTTCAACAACATGAAACTCAAACCTACTTCCCATCATTTGCAATGTTAGAAAATCCCTAAGTATTTCGCATCCAATTGCGAATTAACTAAACAGGTTTGAACAACAAAGAAGAAGATTACATACAAATATTGGTATGCATCAGAAAAGACCACAACGAAGCTTACTTACACTGTACTTCTAATCGAGCTCAGGACAACACGGTACGCTCTCTTCACTCACTTCTGCCATTTGTAAAATTTCATAAAATTTCATAAAGACATTGCAAAATCACAACTACAAACCGGATTCATCTGAAGAACATGTTTTCCATCATCTGCTACATGCAATTGTGATTTATTCAAAAGTACCAATGCTCCAGAACTATAGAATTGGAAAGTATTCCAAGGAGCTAGAGTGAGAAATCCAGACCATGCGGTTAACCTCGACGATGGCCTGGCCCAAGTGCGCGGCCTGGAAGCCCGTGGAGACTAAGGAGCGCAAGAGCGCGTCGAGGTCGAGGCCATTGTTGAAATCGTAGCCTGCCACAGGCGTGGCGTTCTCTTCGGGCAACTGCGATTTGCGTAAAACAGCATTGACAGTCCCGGAGGGCAGTTTCTCCTCCGCCATCGCTGCAAATCTTCAGCAACGGAAGCTTCCTGCACAGCCTCTGTGAATGGCGTCGAGGGTTTAGGGTTTAGGGGAGCAGGGCAAGAGGGCATGGCGTTTGCTTTGGGTTTAGGGGGGGCCATGATGACAAGGTGAAGGCTTCTTCTTGTCCGGTTCTCTAATAAGGAGGGATTTCTTGTTGTCCTGGGTTTTTGGAGATCAAATTTGGAAGTCTTGATTCCAAGGTAGGTTGGCCCTTTTCAGACATTAGAAATTATCATTAGGTATCATAAGCACTACATAAGGTGGGAATGAGATTCAAAACCCTACCTCAAATTTTTGACTAAATTGTGTTCAAAGGTTGCAATGGATTGAAAATCAAGATGAAATTCTACATGAAATTGATGAGTATTTAACATTTATTTTTCTTAATCCTTAAAAGAGTGTTTCTTTTAAAAAAAATGGGCAAAAACTAGGGTCGCAAAAATATCTAGCACACAGATACAAAGTAAAGTAGAGTTGTATTTGGGAATCCACCTCTATAGATGGACAACAAACATGGTGTTTTACCTTTGGTAAAAATATGAAGATTGAAATACCATTGATTAGATTGGAAAATTTAAATCATTTATTTTCACAAAAATGTGCAAGATTATATTAAGTGCCATTTTCAAGGTACTTTGACATTTGTTTAAGCATTACTACATATTTCAATATCCCGTAGGTGTGGAAAGATCATTGAAAGGGGCTCCCAAACTACGGTAATAGGTGTTGAAGCATTGGCCAAATATTGAAGACTAGAATCCTTGCAAGGTGATAAAAACATAATATATCTACTACATGTCACAATTTCATCCATCACATAGACTAGTCACATTTTTATCCATTCACTAGTAGAAAACTATGTTGTAGTGAACAAAATGTAGGTGACATTTTTGTTCACGGCAACACAATTATCAGAAAATTGTATTTACTGAAACACAATTTTTTAATAATTGTGTTGCCATGAACAAAAATGTCACCTACATTTTGTTTATTGCAATGCAATTTTCTTCTAGTGATTTTTTAATCTATATTTTGGAATTTTAAAAAAGAGACCATTGCTAGAAAGTTTGATGTTGTAAATTTTCAACAAGGATTACTAATTTCGGATGTAATCTATGTACAATATTATTGTAAAGAATATTAGGTAAACAAATACAAAATCAAACACACTGCCACTAAGTAAGATAAGGTGGATATATCCAAAATTGCACCCTCCCTAAAACCACTATCATCACTATAGTACATGTACATCTCCAAGATCAATATGTACATCCTAGTTGAAGAAATGATTTTAGAACATCTACCTATAAAAACTTGGACCTTTCATAATTTTTGCATATGGTATCTAAATGCCATCAATTAATGTGCTTTGGTGTGTTGGAACTTAACTTCCTTTCAATTGCCAACAAGAAAATATGAAAATTTGCCCAATCTAATAATATTAATTAGGCACAATAGCAAAAAGTAGTAGTTTAGGGGATATCCACCTTGATTCTCAATCCCGACCATTTTTTTTAGTCAATATTTTATTGAAAAGCAATTCAATTTCTTCTTTGGAGATAGCCCATCCTCAATGGATGAAACAATTGAATTGCTATACAAAGCTTTGGACAATATCACTCTTTTGGGGATGAATGTATCATACATCCTTGAAGAAATCATTTCAGTTTCACCCATTTTGGCAAGTTTCATCCATGTCTATAAATGGAAAGAGCTTCAACACTCCAGCGAACATCGATCTCTGTACTGCCACCAAAATCAATGAAAAAAGAAATCCTGATCCTAACTTACACCACGGAGGCACGGACCGATCCTCCCCAACTCCCCAAGTAAATTCTCAAACAGTGAGAGACAGGCTCCTCTCTCCGAGTCAACCACAATAGTAGTCTGACTGTGCCGCTCTCAACAGACTGAGGAGCAAGCGCTCCTTGTGAGCAAGTGCAGGCAGGCAGGCAGGCAGGGTGCAGGCAGCTCCAGTCTGGGGTCAGCTTCAAGAATTTATTGCCATGGCAAGACCGAGCTCGACATGGCCCTTGGAACGGCAAGCAACCAAGAGAAGAGAGCGAGAGAGCAAGCGAGAAGGACCTTCAAGCTGCTCTCTCTGGCCCCGGACATGGTACGGTAAGCTTAGCTTAGCTCCGCTCCCGCATTGCATATAACTTACAGTGCCATGGTTAAAGCGCGCTAACCTTAGCTAACTGCAGCTTTTGTATCGGCTTGATATGATCAACAGCCACCTGAAGGCGATGGAGTGATGGCCGCTGGGACGTTGTTCATGGCTTGGCGCCCTTGTACTTGACCACTAGCAGGCACAGTTGCTGCAGTAGCGCTTCACAGGAGCTCAGCGTGATCATGTCGTTACGCTGGTGCAACAGTCGGCGTTTCACTGACAGCAGCCTCCTGTTCATGGCGATGGTGAGCCCGTTTGACTGTTCATACGGAAGCGAAACGGAGACGTGCTACGGCTGAGCACAAACGATGTCGACTTTTGTTGTTGTTGGCTATGGCACATTGATTGCAAGCTCAGGGGTGGGAAGCAGGAGTCATGTGTAACCCATGGGAGCAGGTTGTGAGCTTGCATTGATAGCGGCAATGCACATTGGAGCTTTGGGTTAAGAAAGCTGGAGCAGGGGTTCTAAGAGTTCGCAGCAAGCTTGGGAGGCAAGCAATGGGTGGCTTGGGATTGTAAGCTCCGAGCTGGGGGATTCATCGGGAGGACGGCGGTCGAGAAATGGAGCAGGGGCTCCAATGGAAATGGCGGCTCTCGCCGGTCGTGGTGGTGGCGGCGATGGTCATGGTGCAATGCTGTGGAGCGGTGATGGTGCCCATGAGTGACGACGTGATGGGGCTGATGTCGTTCAAGGCAGGGTTGCAGGATCCCACTGGGGCGCTGCATTCCTGGCGGGAGGACGACGCCAGTCCGTGTGCCTGGGCGGGGGTTACTTGCGACCGCGTCTCGAGCAGGTCAGCTGTAGTTGCGCTTCACGCTCTTGCCGAGCTCATTGTAGGGTAACGTGGTAGAACGTGTTGCTGATTGTTGGTTGTTGAAGCTTTTTCTCTTGAAAGGTCGGGATACAGCCCATTCAAGAATTAAGGAATTGCATTGCAAAATGCGAAGCACATTGTCTTCAGGGTATTAGTTAATGTGTTCTGACAACGTGGCGTGGGTGCGGCGACAACAGGGTCTCGGAGATCACCCTGGTGGGTTTGTCGTTGGCGGGTCAGATCGGACGAGGTTTAGTGAAATTGGACGAGCTCCAAACCCTGAACCTGTCCTTCAACAACTTCACCGGCAGTGTTGACCCCGAAGTGGCGGCGTTGCCATTGCTCCGCAAACTGAACGTGAGCAACAACCAGCTGGGCGGTGCGATCACGCCGTTGTTCACCAGCAACGGCAGCCTCATGCTCCTGGACCTCTCCAACAACGCCTTCACGGGACCCATGGCAGACACGTTCTTCGCCGCCTGTCGAAGCCTGGTCTCTCTCTACCTAGCTGGCAACTTTCTGAACGGCTCCATCCCCTCGTCTGTCACCTCCTGCACGCAGCTCACGGACTTGAGCCTCGCGCACAACCAATTCTCAGGGGCGATTCCAAGCGGGTTAGGGCAGCTCCGCAAGCTGATGGACATCGACTTCTCGCACAACCAGCTGTCAGGCTTCATCCCCGCGGAACTTGGGGCGCTTCGGAACCTCACCAGCTTGAGCTTGATGGACAACAAGCTCTCGGGGAGCATCCCTGGGGAGCTCAGCAACTGTGCGGGCTTGTTGGCCGTGGACGTGAGCCAGAACAGTTTGTCAGGGATGCTTCCCCTTGAGCTTCAAACGCTGACTTCGTTAGCCCTCTTGAACGCAAGGAACAACCTGATCACGGGGGATTTGCCACCATGGGTGGGCGCCTTGAGCAGGTTACAGGTGCTGGACTTCGCCGCGAACAGATTCACAGGCGGGGTGCCGAAATCGTTTGGACAGCTGCAGGTCCTTCAAGTGCTGGACTTATCCGGAAACTCACTCGGGGGGAGTATTCCGGTGGAACTCGGCTTCTGTATGCGACTTCAAAGTCTGGACTTGAGTTACAACAATCTCACGGGCGCCATTCCACCGGAGCTCCTGGCCCTCAATGTGCAGTTTCTTGGGTTGGCAGGTAACGCTCTCACGGGGAACTTCCCGGCTGTTGGGCCCGGGAATTGTCCTTTCCTGCAGTTTTTGGATGTTTCGATGAACAGGCTGCAGGGACCTCTCTTGCCACAGCTTGGGCAGTGCTCCAATCTGGTGTCGGTGAACTTCTCCGGGAATAACCTGTCGTCCTTCATACCGACTGAGCTGGGAAACTTGCCGTCACTGACGGACTTGGATCTCAGCAGAAACGCAATGGATGGAATTATCCCTCCTAGTTTGGGATCCGCAAGCCGGTTGACTGGGTTGGACTTGCATCATAACATGCTTGTTGGAGACATTCCGGCTCAGCTCGGCAACTGCACCGCGCTTTATAACTTGTAAACTTCCGATCTCCACCTTTTGACACGCCCTGTTTTCAATCATTGTTGCTAATTGTGTTCTGGTGTTAGTAGATCTAAAGAAAAATTTGAGAATGCTTCGATTACCATCTAAAATGACCTGCAACAACTCCAATTCCGTTAAATTCGTAGTATTCCATACCCGGATTCGAAAATTACATTAGCTTGCGGTGCCGACAGATGTACAAAGTCGTACACAGTTTGAATATCATCCACAACATTGTCCACCGTTCAGCCAGAATTAACACACACCTAGTTCTCGATTCCCTAAATCATGCATGCCATTTCCTTCCTTGCTTGAGGGTCCATTGTGCCATCCATTTTGAAGGAACCGCGCCTCTCTCTCTCTCTCTCTCTCTCTCTCTCTCTCTCTCTCTCTCTCTCTCTCTCTCTCTCTCTCTCTCTCTCTCTCTATATATAAAACACGAAATTAACGTTCTACACTGATGAATAGTAAGTTCTAGCTTTTAGTGTCCACGAAACTCAAGCCCTTCAATTCCTTTCTGATCGTGTCAAGCGTCGTGCAGGAATTTGGCGGACAACAAACTCAGCGGCCCCATTCCCGACGCCCTGACCAACCTCACATCCCTTGCGTATCTGGATGTGTCGTCCAACAACTTGACGGGCGACATCCCGCTCGGCTTCGAGAACATGAAGAGCTTGCAGAACGTGAACATCTCCTACAACCACTTAACCGGCCCCATACCCAGCAGCGTCGCCTTCGCCAACGCGAGCGAGGTTTCCGGGAACGCAGGTCTCTGCGGCACGCTGATCGGTGTGGCCTGCCCGCCCGGCCCTCCGAAGCCCATCGTCCTCAACCCGAACAGCACCTCTCTGGTGCACGTGAAACGCGAGATCGTCCTCAGCATCTCCGCCATCATCGCCATCTCCGCCGCGGCCGTCATCGCCGTGGGCGTCATCCTCGTCACCGTGCTCAACATCCGTGCCCAGACGCGCGCTCGTCGCAACGCAGGCGTCGGCATCGAGATCAGCGTTCCCCAGTCGCCCAGCCACGAGCAGCTCTCCCTGGGCAAACTCGTCTTGTACAAGAAACCCCAGAAGGCCATCAGCAACGCCCAGGATTGGCTCGCAGGGAGCGCTCAAGCCCTTTTGAACAAGCAAGACGAGATTGGGCGTGGCGGCTTTGGCACCGTTTACCGCGCCGTGCTCCCCGACGGGAACACCGTCGCCGTCAAGAAGCTCCTCGTCGCCAGTCTTGTAAAAACCAAGGAGGTTTTTGAGCGCGAGGTCAATCTCTTGGGGAAAGTGTCCCACCCGAATCTCGTGGCCATCCAAGGCTACTACTGGACACCCCAACTGCAGCTCCTGGTGTGCGACTACGTCCCGAATGGAAACCTCTACCGACGCTTGCACGAGCGACGAGAACAAGAGCCCGTTCTGCGGTGGGACGACAGGTTTCGCGTCGCGCTCGGCGCTGCCATGGGCTTAAGCCATCTGCACCATGGATGCCACCCACAAGTAATCCACTACGACCTGAAGTCAACCAACATTCTGCTCTCACACAACAACGAAGTGCAAATCTCCGACTTTGGTCTGGCGAAGCTGCTGCCCGCGCTAGACAGCTACGTGATGAGCAGCAAGTTCCAGAGCGCGCTGGGCTACATGGCGCCCGAATTTGCGTGCCCCAGCTTGCGGATCACGGAGAAGTGTGATGTGTATGGGTTCGGCGTGCTGCTGCTGGAGCTTGTTACAGGACGGCGGCCCGTGGAGTACATGGAAGACGATGTGGTGATTCTGTGCGACCATGTGCGCGCGTTGCTGGAGGAGGGACGCCCGCTTTCGTGTGTGGATACGAGCATGCTGCCTGTCCCGGAGGACGAAGTGTTACCCGTCATCAAGCTTGGGCTTATCTGCACCTCGCATGTGCCGTCTAACCGACCGTCTATGGAAGAAGTGGTGCAGATCCTGGAGCTCATTCGACCCATTCTCAACGCCCGTGACTCCTAGTGAACTGACAACCACAATTATATGGATTCATTGCACAGGTGGGAGCTCGATCATCGTGCTTTGCTAGCTAGTTTATAACGACACACTAGAACGACATGATCGTATGTTCCAATGCATTTCATTCACTTGTTCTGACATTCCAATGTCGATCTTTCTACGTTGCTCATTATACCACTTGAATGGGGTCCCAACGCATGATCCATATGCATTGGTTGCATATCGTTCGATCGGCCATTCCATGCCAAATAATGTCATTTGTCCTATGTGGTTCGGAGTGTCGATCATTCTAAGTTGTGCTCTCCCCTGCCACCTGTTTTCGCAGGGCACATGGAAGCTTTTTCAGAGCCAGATTCATTCCTTTCAAGACGTACACCAATTCGACTTGCTACTGGATTTTCGAACCAGTTTCGGTAGTCCCCGGGGCTCTTCCAACGCTGGGTCAGTCGAAGTTTGGATTTGATTTTCAGTGTATGTACCATGGACAGACAGACAATTCAGGTGGCTCCCGCAACGAACGAAGACGCGATCTGGCCAGAGGATCAGATGCAGGAGCTAGCAGAGAATAACTAACGAAGCATGCAACCACACCCTCTGGACATCTCAATTTTAGGTCTGTGACGGGTATGGTCATTACAGTGACTGATTTGTCAGCAACAACGATGTCAATTGCAAGCGCATCGATCGGGATTCTATTCCTTACGTGACCCCTGTGCCCTTGGGACCTCGTTCTGACAGACTAGTCACTCTCCTGAATGACCAGGACTCCACAAGTACTGGATCGGATCAAGACATTGATTTTTTCTTTTATTTCAGACGCATGATTTTGTTTTATTTAGGCTCAAGAGGAATTGTGAAACATCAACTCGTTTGATGTTTCTGTAAGTTACAACCAGCTTTTGAGTCGGTCTTCATTTGTGGTGGTGGAAGATAATCTGAACGAGTGAGCTAGCACGTGTTTCATATCAGGGAAGTGCCCCCGCATGGTGGCACTACTGCCTGCATCTGTACTGAACATAGCCCCCCCTGGCATTTGGGCTACATTTCATTGTTCAGTATTGATGCAGTTTCAGTACTGATGCAGTATTGATGTACACTCAGTTGTTCCAATACTGTAACAGTTCCAGTTGTCCTGTACTGATGCTATGTGGTGAATTGCAATAGTACTGTGGATCATATGATGTATAAGTATGTACTGCAACAATGAATGTTGTATGAGCATTGATGTAACTGAAGATGTTGTGTCCATATTGATTGTTCATATGCAAAGACTCCTTCAATCTCTTAGAATTGCATCTCTTAATGCTTTACTTTTGTTTCTTCTTAGATGCACTAGAAGCACAGCTACTGGAAGTATGGGTATACAGATTATGATGCTTTCAGAATGGCTAACTGCTAACTTATGGACCAAAGCCTTCTTCATGGACTCAAATCAAACATGTCATTGGTCTTCCAAATTTCAAAGCACATTTTGAACCCTATCTTATTATCCTCTCTAATTCTGAGTTGCTAAGTGTAGCTTAGTACAGTAGTAGTTCCATTTTGATTGTAATTGACTATGACTTGTACTCAACTACCATTCAATTGTGGCTCTCTCAGCTTGCTTTGAATTTGTGAGCCTTTCAGGTGCAGATTGGACATGACATGCACATGACATGCATATGACCATTCAATTCTTACTAATTAGGAGTCACTAGAATTTGTTGGTATGTGGGGTAGATCACCCATTTCTGACCACTTAACCAATTGAGCATATCTGGATCACAGGTATGTTAAGTGGAAAAACTACCATGAATTTTTCTAGGTGAAGATTTTGTTTGCATCATATTGATCATATAGGTTGTCCCATTTCTGACCAAGGGGTGGTTGCAAAATTGAGAGTACTTGTAGACAATCATAATATACCATAGCTTTGCTATAATTGATCATTCTCTCATCTCCACTTGTATGAAAATGCACCATCCTACGATGCGAGAATGAGAGGCTGGTTGGGAAGGGTGATCTACCTTATTTGTTCAAAATCGCAACCTAATTTAACCTCCGCAAAGGCAGTTCAAAATTAAGGGTAGGGAATGGGAGACTCAAGGCAAATGGTAGGATCTGATTTTGGGTGGACAACTCCAGCAGAATGCTTCATAACGTGCCCATTCTCCAAGAGTGAAGGCCTTGCAAGATAGTGGCAATTAATTAACAAGGGGCTCTCCTCTTCAGCACTCATGTATTCAGGGAATTTTGCAAATTTGTCTTTTCAAATGTGAATAAAGACAGAGTATCATGGCCTGCACATGTGTATACTTACCAAATTCTTGTGTATGAATATCCAGCTACAGATTTACTGGGAAAATTAGTTGCCACAAGCACATCACTTGGATATATGGAATCTGTGGAAAAAAATGAGCTCGATCACCACCTTACAAAGAACTCAAGCTTCTCGAAGCCAGGACAGTGGCACCACAGCCTTCACTGGTTATTAGTTAGAAAGCCTGGTCTCCAAAATTCTTTCACCTAGCTCTCTGGCCTATGGATCAGTGCACAATTAGCTTGGAGGACATTAAGAAGCAAAGGATTAAAAACTATCCCACCCCTATTAGGAGATGAAATCCATTCTGCAACCTTTCTCTGTCACTATGGCCGGGGGGAATGGGCTGCGGTGAATAGGAGAAATCCTAGAGCTGCACAGATCCATGACAAGTGCCTCGATACTTTCGTCAAGCGCCGCCGCCGCTGTAGAAAGGAGGTCTTCGCTAAGATGGTGGACGGTAAGCCGAAGTGGGTCTCTACCGGTCCCTGGGCAGGTTTCATTTTTCAGCCTCCATGAGTGGCGAGTTGCGACGGCCGGGTGGTGATTCGAGCTTTTTTCTGCTGGCCGGGAGGGGCCTCCCGGCCCTCTCTGCGCCCGCCTTTGTCTCTCCCCATCTTGTTGGTCATCTGTTCTCCTTTTTCTTTTTCGTGTCATCCTGCCAGGCCACCTGTGGCTGGCAGGCTTGTAATTTCTTTCCTTGCAATGAAATTCCGTATCATTTGCGTCCGAAAAAAAACAAAACGAAAACTGCTCTGCCAATCACATGATAATAAGAGTTGCATGCAGAAGACGTACGTATAAGTTAATGTGGGGTAAAACCCACACAATCACCCTCCCCAATCCCTATGTGACTACGTTATGTGACTGGAAAGGGTTCTGCATAAAAATGCACCAGACGCGTTACCCAAGGTCGATCAGTTGACCTGGAACATTACTCAATCATACCCACGCGCCCCCGGGACCCTGGGCACTCGGGAGTTGGGACGCTCTCTCACGCTTATCAGTATATCTCCCCAAAGACTGACACCTGAAATAGTAGGCGCAGTCATTGAGGTTTGTCATGTAAGTTAAGTTATAGTACACCTCATGGAGTCTTCAAGAGCTAAAATGCAGTCAAAATACATATATTTTAACTTATATCATCCTGCAATGCTCCCTGGAAGAGGCCAAGTATCGGCACTGTAGAGAGTGCTTCGTCATTTCTAATTAAAAGCTGCTCCAATGCAACCGTCAAGGGGCCTTCCACTTCCATAGCTTCGGTATGCCATCACTCAGGATCAGCAAATTTGCAAAATGTGAGCATCTGCAATGCATATTTGGCATACAAGCCTTGTAACAGCAAATGGCAAGCCATTCCATGAGGCCCGCACAGTGTCGAATTTTTCTTTGAAAAAATTGACCCAATGCAAAGCCAACAATCCAAAAGTCAAATGGACTTTTTTATATTGTAAAAAGAAAGAAAAAAAAGAATCTATAGTGAAAGTCTCATGCCCCTTAGTGACACTTACCACCTTAAGTTCACCTTCTAATGCTTTCCAAGCACTTAATCTTTTACTGACACCAAGGATCGCGCTCTCCTAATACTACACATGCTATCCATCCACAATGTTAGGTTCAAACTCAAGTCATGGGGTTCCCCATTCCTCCGTGACTCCCAACACTTCCATTCCGACCCTTAACTCCCACAAGACACTAGGCATGTCATTTGATGACATGGAGCGGAACTTTCATTGATGTCTAAGCACTTGGTGGAGGCACTACTCTTCACTGGTACTTATCACCCTTGAATGGGATTCAATTCATCACTAGGTCCAATCCAACTCATTTCAGGACTCATTAATCAGGAGTCACCAAACAGGACACATCCCATGACCTAGTGTGAAGTAGGACACCACCCAACCAATATTAAGGAGTGCACAAGCACTCTACGGTAACAAACAAGTGGTGGTGAGGCTCCAACACTAACCTCACCACCCGGGGCCACTTGGGCTCACCATGGCACTATCCGGGAGGGATGACGGAGACCACCCCTCCTCATAGTACTCTCTAAAGGATTTACCAGCCCCCCCCCCCCTACTAAAGGTCACTAGGAACCCCCAAGATGCTCCCCATCTTAGAAAACCACCCAATTCCAAGTGGTATCCCCCAAAGACTGTCAATCTTTTCATCGAGATAATTTTTAGCTCCAAGCTCCAAATCCCAAGTGCAAGCCTATTTTCGTGATCTACATTTTGTAGATCATAGTGGACTATTCATTTTACCCAATACAACAAGTATTGAGGAAGTTATGGCCCTCCAAAGGTACAAGTCCCTCGGGAGGTGTAGTTCTCTAGGACTCCACCCTCTTTGGATGCCCATAACTTTTAACTCACAGCTCATCTCTTCATGAGCCTTATCATTCTAGAAAGCTTGTCTCCTTGGCTTTCCAATGATATGTGGCATGCCCTATTTGGCTCAAAGTAATCCTCTCAAACCTTGCTTCCCACGTCCTCATGCCTCAGGACACGACCGAGACACTGCCAACTTTGAGGAGTCATAACTTTTGACTCCCAATTCAGATTCTCGCGTTCTTTAAACCCATGGACGCGTCTTCTCACAAGCTTTTCAAGTATGTATGACACGCCCCCTAATTCATCCGGATCATAGCGCTACAATGTTCTGATCGCTCAGTACTCCTAGTCCCCCTCACCCCTTCTCTTGCAAGGCTTGCGGAGTCACCCCCAATGTCCTTTTTGCTCACCAAGGTGACACGGGCACACCTCGTGATGAAGGTCGTGATAGAAAGGAGACTTTTCATAGAAACAAGGGAAGGTAGAATTGATTAGCACATATACCAATGCTTAAAAAGGGTTGACAATAATGACTATTCCTACTAGGGACAACTCACGGGCCCTTTACATTTTGCAAATTTGTTGATCTCGAGTGGTTGCATATCGAGGTTGTAGAAGTGAAGGGTCCCTTAACATTTTATTGGAGCCAAGTTTTAATTAGAAATGACAAAGCACCCTCTATAATGCCGATACTAGGCATGTTCCCAACTCCACTAAAGATGCTCTAAAGGGCCCGCAAGTTGGCTTAGTGTAGGAATAATCATTGTTGTCATACTTTTTCAAGCATTGGTAAGTGTATCAATCAATGCACCCTTCCCTTGTTTCCATGAAAAGTCTTTTTTAATGTAGAATTTTTTCCTTTCTTTCTTTTTATAATGTGAAAAGTCTATTTGACGTTCAAATTGCTAGCTTTGCATTGGATCTATTTGTTCTAAAGAATCCCTGGCACTATACAAGCCTTATGGAATGCCCCGTGATTTGGCAATACAAGGACTCTTTACCGAGACAGTATTGTAGATGCTCTTAGTATGGTATCCTCACATAAAACTTAGACACTTTTTTGAAATCTAGCATTCTAGCATCAATCTCTAAACACAAATTAAATTAGGAAAAAAATCACAACCAAGATGTTTGTTAGCAAATGAAACTGGAAGTGAATGCAATTAGCTTGACGATTTCAAAGACAATATGAATAAACTATCAATTTTCAAAGTGGTGGTCATAGGACTAACATCTACTATTGAGAGTAGACTATCTTTGATTGGGCATACTTGAAATACAAAATGCTTCAACTCTCATTAGTTTCTTCAAAGAGTTTTTCATCTCCCATTAGTTACTTCTAGAAATTAGTGTTGGCTTAACTCCAAAAGTTCTTTGTAATGATTGTTTTTTGCAAAAAGTACTCAACACTTGTCACTTTTTAGTGCATTTGAGAATAATTGATTTATTAAAACATTATTCAAATGTTTAGTTGTACAAATATGCACTAGACTACCATAGGAATTTGTAAAAAAAAAGGTAAACCATTTGACTACATAGATTGGAAGATTATAACATTTAAAGTTAGAAGTTATGAAATTCTGTGCCCTACACAACAAGCTTAGCATAGTTTGAGTCAACTTTGTGGAGAAGGAGGCACTATCTAACTTTGGAAACTAGAACTATTAAATAGGTGGTTATGTTAGTTACTTGCGTGAAAACTTTCAAAGATAATGGAGGTGTTTTAACATACACAAAAATCTTGCACTACTTGAAGAGGATGTCCCCCACCCCCCCACACAAAGGACTACACAAGCAAGATTTCAATTTTTCTAAAGAATCCATCTCTTGGGAAAATAAAAATCCCAATGGCCAATACACATCTTTCCTTCTTTTTTTTTATCAAGTCCAAAAGAAAAGAAAAAACATAAAAATAAATCTCATGAATTTAAACAAGAATTTGTGCTAGTGGTTCTAAAATTTCTCTAAGACTTTTGTTTCTTGTTCACTAAGGAGAAATTAGAGAAAAAATTCATTTTCAAACATACCATTATCTTTCTATACTACTATGGAAGTGTGTGGAAAAATTTCAGCCCATTCAACTTCATAGATTGTGAGATATAAGTGTTCAAAGTTGATGAAAAAAACTTCACAACTTGCTTGATTGCTCGCCTAGTTGTTTGCCCTATTAGCACATTGCCCAAGCTACCCCTACACTTTTGAGTCCCATAACTTTTGACTTAGATGCTTGATTGAAAACAATTGTGTATTTAGGGGAAGTTCATGGAAATGTACATCCTTGATAAGAATTTCACTTTCATTTGCTCAAAATTGACTTCATAATAACCTTTCTAAGTTTTCAATTGTCCACTCAATGGACAATTGTCCTTTCAGGGCTAATGAAAAGAAATTGTTGAAATTGGATAATTCACCCAACTTTGAACACCAATAGTTTAGTTGTCTCCAAAAGGGTGGTATTGCAAAAAGGTATGCCTACCTTAATTCTCAGCAACTGTAATGTGTATATTGAGGCCCATGCAACATAGCTAGGCACTAGAGAAGTTTTGAGGGACAAAGGAGCCTCACTTAGAATTGTACAAGAGGAGATATTCTTGAATTCAATTATTCAACCCAACCATGCGATCTCGTAGGACCACAAGCACTGTGGTTGATACAACTACAGTTGCTAAGGTAAGTGCACCTTATTGCACCCTATACCTATTGCATCACGATGCATACCCCAACTTCATTTCAAAACATGAAACCAAGATTGTCATTCTTCTTTCAGCCATGTGGTACAATTCTTATAAAACAACACTTAGCATGGCTATCCTATATTTAGGTTTTGAATCAAAGCTCTTAGTTAAAAGATGCAATTATGTGTTCTTACCTTACCTCTAGATCCAACATGATGGACATGCAACAAACAAGCACAACAAAAGACTTTCAATAATATTCTCCTACAACAACAAAAAGAAGGTATTGAATTCTAATATCACAAAAATTACTTCATCCTAAGAACAAAAAAAACACATTACCCCAAATGTCCAAATTTTACTCCTCAATGTGGTATCCAAAGTTACTTCCGTTAGCAAACATACAAAATAAAGAAAATTTTTTACACTTGAAGGTGAACAAATTAAACCAACCATACTTTTTATGGAAATACATCCTAGAATCATTTTAAAGTAGTTTTTTTCTAAAAATAATAGTTCTACAAAAATGTTAGTTCTTAAAAGAATGACCTATAAGTAAAAGATAGATATAGGATGTAAAAATGTAAGGCTAAGGTGATCTTTAGTCTCAACAATACATCTCTTGCACTTTTAGTTTTTTGCTTTAGCTAATGATGCTTTTGAACCCTTACTTTAAATCTAGGATTTGATCTTATCTTGTCTTCAAAGTGTTTATAACAATACTTCCATCCAATCTCAATGCTTCATAGTAGTAAGGCTATTTTATCCCTCTTGGGATGAAAATATGTACCTTTGGTGTGAATGTACCCTTAGATGGTTATTTTAGCAAAAAGACCATCTATTCAAGTATGATAGTGTATCCAAATGGATGTAGAAGGCAATTTTCATCTTTGCAACAAAGGCATCTTCAGATAAAAGAATATGTACTTTGGAATTGCCCACCTATAGAGATTATTGCAACATTTGTCAACACACAAAACAAGGATTTGCAACCCCCAAAGGAGTCAAAATGTAATGTTTGAAAATGTACTAGAAACACATACAAACTACTGTGTATCTCATAGAGCTTACCACCCTTGATAATTTGATATCTCTACTCTATAGACAATCTTTGAATTCAACATTTTATAGAATATAATGGATTGGAAGATGTCCATATGTACATTAAAAGACACTTATCACTTAGGGTAGGTCCTACATAGAATTTGAAAATCTATAATTCTCATACATTCATGATATTAATCTAAGGATGTTAGAAAATTTAAGGATACAAAATATAAGTCATTGTACTAAGCAGTTGTTTGCACTTATGGTATATTAAAGATCAATTCAAAGTAGAGAAATAATATGTTTTCAAACTTCGAGATACAAGTACCAATTGGCTAAACAATCATGGTTTCTTTTAGATTATACATCCCAATAAGATAAAAAATGTTGTTTCTCAATTAGTTGAAATACCTTGTGCAACTTTTTTATTAGCAACTAAGGCTTAAAATTGTCTACATAGACTATTACTACAATAACAATCCCTCAAAAACAACTCCTTCTTATACTTATTGCAGGAAAGGCTTATAGGCTTTTTTATATGCTGTAGATTGAAATATTTCCAAAATTTAGAGATGTCTTCATATATTGAAGATTCTAAACTCATAAAAAATAATCACTTTAGAATTTGTGTTATTTTTAGGAATTATACTAAAAAGTATAACCTCATATTGAAAAGATAGCGTCTTTCAAGTTGCTTGACTTTTCTTAATTACAACAATTCTATCTTGGTATCAAAACTTCATCACAACAAAAATTCATCACAAGTGTAATAAATTGTTTAAAGATTTTATTCTCCTTCACCTATTACAAAGAGGGATAGCAATTTTTTGGGGGGGCACACTCTACTATTTATAATAGAAGAAATTAAAAAATAATAGAGATGTCGACTCTAGCAAATTATTACTATTTACCATCTCCAAAAAAATCGAAAGACAAATCTAAAATTAATTTTCTTACCATTTATTAAAATTTATTTTTGTTTGAGTTTTTGAAGTGCAAGTGGTGATAATCTTATCAAGCTAATGTTAAAAACATTGTCTATATTGCAAGATCATTGTATTCAAACTTGTAGGTGGTACAACATTTAATTTACAACAAGCATCATTTTTTATTTGGGTTTTGTCTATTATCACATTACAAAAATAGGAGGAAAATTTAAATGAAATTGTCCAAAAATTCTTCAAGAAATATATAATTTCTAAATTTGGATAAAGTTTATTAATTTTAGATAATAGAATGCATGAAAGTACTATGTAGTGGATGGATGTCCAAAAACTAAATGATTGTTTTGACTACTTGTAGTTTATGGTGCATGTTATGTTACCAATGAACTAAATTTTTTAGTAAATTATTTTTATCCCCATAACTTTACCATCCTTAGGTACTAAATACCCTAGTACCAAAATAAATTGTCTAAAGAAGTGCATGAAGTTGCCAAATGCTTGTCAAAAGAAAATGAGATTCTCTAATATTTGGATTGAAATTGTTAATAATAGATGATTTTTATGGATTATTGATCATACACATAACGATGATTCATTGTAGACTATATGCTTGCCACAACATCAACAATGGCTGCTACCACCAAGAAAACCAAAATGAAAAACTCAGGGGACCCATGACTTTCTACAATAGAAGTTTCCATGCCCACTTTGCTTGCATTTGCTTGCATCAATACTATTACTAAGGGAGGCAACTCCTTCCTGATCATTGCTCTATTCTGGCACCATGTATAGTAGGAGTAATTTCATTTAGGAGGTGATTAATATGATTAATGTTGGCACACTTCCCGGTGTAGATGTAGCCCCTTATGATTGGCCACAAGACTTTCAATATTGCAACCAACCCTTGGTCGGAAATAGGAAGGTCTATATGACCAATATGGGTAGAACATAATCTTCAATTGAAAAATTCATAGTAAAGTAGGAGGCTTGGAATCCACACAAGCTCTAAAACTGCCCACCTCCTCAAATGTACATTGTTTGTACATGGTTTTTTTCCATCTTTACAAGGATGTACCAATAGTGCACATTTGAGGAGGTGGGCGATTTTAGAGCCCTATGCCATTTTGACTCCAAAAATTCATAACTAATTCCACAAAGCTCCAAAAATTATGAATTGACTTGGATTAGATGTCAATTTCATTTGCCTTTCAAGGAAAATTTACTGAAAAATATTTCAATAAGTTTCACCTCCCCAAAATTCTGTTTCAGCTCTTCAATGGGCACTTTATGGATCTCCTACCTTAATTCTGTTTTGAGAAATAAAAATCTGAAAAAATCTGAAAACCTTATGAACTCTATTTCTGCACATGGGAGAATTTTCCCACTATTGAAACCTCCCTTGCAGATACGTGTATCTCCATAAGTGATCAGAAATGGGCAGTTTGGCTGCAGAAGTGCAGAATCTTCAATTGCAGTGGCTGGTTTTGGTGGTTTCTGGACTGGAACGAGAGCCGTCCGATCTTCGGAGAAAACAGGGACGGTTGAGATTCGTCCCCGTCAGTGAGTAAAATTCAAGACTCGTACCGTAAAGAAAAGATAGTAGGTCGACAGCTTATGGGCAGACAAAAGGGATGGGCGGGCAGCGAGAGCGGGCAGACGGGTTCAAACAAGGACGGTCAGAGAGAACGTTCTGGATGGTTGCCATTCTTGGCCTTAAGACGTCCCCTCCTGTCCTCGAAACCCTCACTTGTTTCTACTTTCACACCGACTTTTTGTTTTTGCGGACTCCGAGGCGTTGTTGTTGTGAGGATTTGTTCAGCTTTGAGCGGACGTTTAGTGAGGAAGTGATTCTGTCGAAGTGCTTGTGGAGGGAAAGGCTGCGACGATGCAGATCTTTGTGAAGACTCTTACGGGGAAAACGATTACGTTGGAGGTGGAGTCGTCCGACACCATCGACAATGTCAAGACGAAGATTCAGGACAAGGAAGGCATCCCCCCGGACCAGCAGCGCTTGATTTTCGCTGGCAAGCAATTGGAGGATGGTCGTACTTTGGCCGATTACAATATCCAGAAGGAGAGCACTCTCCATCTGGTTTTGCGATTGAGAGGCGGTATGCAAATTTTCGTGAAGACCTTGACGGGGAAGACCATCACGTTGGAGGTGGAGAGCTCTGACACTATCGACAACGTGAAGACGAAGATTCAGGACAAGGAAGGCATCCCTCCCGACCAGCAGCGCTTGATTTTCGCTGGCAAGCAATTGGAGGATGGCCGTACTTTGGCCGATTACAATATCCAGAAGGAGAGCACTCTCCATCTGGTTTTGCGTTTGAGGGGCGGTATGCAAATTTTTGTCAAGACGTTGACGGGGAAAACGATTACGTTGGAGGTGGAGAGTTCTGACACCATTGACAACGTGAAGACGAAGATTCAGGACAAGGAAGGCATCCCTCCCGACCAGCAGCGCTTGATTTTCGCTGGCAAGCAGTTGGAAGATGGCCGTACTCTGGTCGATTACAACATCCAGAAGGAGAGCACTCTGCACTTGGTGTTGCGTTTGAGAGGCGGTTTGTAAATTCACGTGAAGACCTTGACTGGAAAACGATGGCGTTGGAGGTGGAGTGGTACGACACCACCGACAATGTCAAGACCAAGATTCAGGTCAAGGAAGGTATCCCTCCCGCGACCAGCAGCGTCTGATTTTCGCTGGCAAGCAATTGGAGGATGGCCGTACTTTGGCCGACTACAACATCATCCAGAAGGAATTTACTCTCTATGTTCGTAGTGTACTGTAATTTTTCTATCTTAACGCCTTTTCTTTCCGAAGCGATCTGAAGCGCCTCACAGCGTTTGTTGGATGTTCACTTCTGGATATTTTCAGCTTCACTTTGAAGCAATCAAACTGCTAGTATTTTGTGCATAGTCCATTTTCAGTAAAAGGTCCTATTTACGGATATTATGTGTCGATATGGAAGTGTTTTCACGCATGTTTGAATGTGCTACGCTTTGGGCAGACATTTGTGTGCGAGTCGTGTATTTTGTTAGTTTCTGTTCGGAGCTTGCTCGTGGAAGATGAATGTGAATCATGAATGTGTCCCCAGGATATATCTATCGCTTAAAATTTCCATATCGGGCTTTCTTTGCGTCGCCTTGATTTTTTTTAATTTGTTCAATTAGCATCTCATATTTTCCTAAGAACACTGTTATCATCATGCTCGGTGCATTTTGCGTTTGCTGTTTATACTGAAAGGGATTCGCAAGTGCGACTTCCATAATGGCTACACTCGAGTATGTGAGTGTTGAGACGCTACTTTCAGGAGTGACTTTGTCTTGAACTGCATGGTTAATTAGGGTTTTGGAAGTCTCAAGATTTCCTAAATGTGCCCTAAAGTCCTGTTGTCCCCTTATCAAAGTTCAGGCAGTTTCTTATAATCTCAATTTTTGGCACATACTTTTGAAATTTTTTTAGAAGATAGGAAAACATGTTACCTTTTCGAAAATATAATTTTTATTTCAATTGATACCCATGAGTAAAAGTTCAAGCAATAATAGAAACCAACAAAAATTTGAAGTATAATTTTAAAATTTTCTTTCTCATAGATTGAACCCATATTTACCTAATTATGAGCATGTTGCAAAAATATGGATGTTTTTCTTTACTGAGAATGCAGTAATTATTATGTGGTAGTCAAAACTTGTAAATTCTAATAGAAGAATTTTTCATAGACCCTAAATGATGGTTTTGATCCATTTTAAACTCAAATAGTCTACTTTTGGACTATATATTTCATACTTTCATCATTCATGTGATATTAATTCTTACTATGGATTTGTCCATCATTAATGAAATATGAGATATTTTTTTGGCTATATGGAAAGCCTTGATGCATTCCATTTGGATTAGTGATGTGAAATTTATAGAGCTTCTTGTGTTGTAGGCTATGATAGAAACTTCTTAAAAAAAAACCATATAGGAATGGTTAATTCGAGGATTTGTGTATCTCAAATCCATCTTAAAGCTATTAACCCTTAAAGGTATGTGCATCACCTTGTTCAAAATAACCATTTTGATTTTTGATTTAACCAAGAAAATAAAGCTTGATAAATTTTGTTTCTCTTCTATATTAAAAGTTTGAAAAAATATTAAAATTTTAAAAAAATTATTGCAATTGCATGCTTTATGGGTTAGAATCCAAATTATACAATATTGTGTATATTTCATTCATTTCATCTTCTTTTTGAATTTTTTAAAATTGAAATGATAAAATAAATTTCCTCATTTAGACTTGTATTTCCTATAAAAAAAAATTTAATTGTATATATAATAATTCATATAAATTTTTTTCATTTAAAAAAATTTTGGTAATAGATTTTTCCATCAAAATTGTGAAAAAGAAAAAACAAATGTAAATGTATTCTTTTGCAAGTGAAAATATCAAAAATTTTTATATCAATTATATAAAAAGGACAAATTTAGCTTAGTAGTGGCATTTGACTTTAACTTGAAGGTCAATGGCAAGGGTGTTTTGGGTTCAAAAATTAAAATAATTAATGAAGAAATCTTCAAAGTAATCCCTTTTACTAATTTTACCTCATGAAATTTTTTCATATTAATTGAAATTTTTTTACTACATTTGCTAATTTTATTTTATTTTTTGCTACAAAAATTATGACAATGGCAATTCATCACAAATCAAATTCAATCTTGTTGCTCTAGTAAACAATCCATAATATCATGTACTAAAAATAAAAGAATGACATTTGAATACAATTTCAATACATTGACTGAATTTAGCTTAGAAATGATGTTTGACCATTTCACAATTAGAAATTTGCTCATTTTCAGATTAATGATTTAGTTTTACCCTCTATTTCATATCTACCTCTACTTTAAAAAAAATTTAAATGAAAATCAAGTTTCTTTTTCTTTTTAAAATATCCATAGACTTTCAATTCAATTCTTCAACATAAAATTATTTAATTGAAAATTCTTACAACAAAATTTTGAAGAAGATCTAAAGTCTTATGATTTTGTCTCAGAATTGTGTGTAGAAAAGCTTGTTTTCTTCACTTAATACAAATATCTTACAATCTACCTAGCTATAGTTTCTAAACTTTTTTGCATAAATTTTCATACAAGTCTAATGCAAGATCCTAAAGTTTTTGCTCTTTACAATGTAAATGGTAGTTTTGGATGTTTTTTGATGAAAAAATGGCATGGGGATTGTAGAGGTTAGCAAATAAAGTCATCAATGAATAAATTACAACTTTTCATAAAATATAGGGGTCTTCTCTTAAAACTTGGAAGTTAGTAAACTAAATGATTTTATATTGCAATAACTTTTACTCTTGATTATTATTTTTAGAAATTATATTTATAAAGATTTTTCTCTTTTAATAGTATTGACATCTAATGTTCTTGGAAATCATCATCATCAAGAGTACAAGCTTATGGCATTTTATAATTAGTTGGTATATGCAATACCAAACATCATTATTAGTGATGAATCTTATCTAATGTGGGATTGGATCATCAATAACTATATAATATAGAGATTTATTGATGGTGTTGGAGAAGTTAAAAGTTCTTTTAAGTATAATGTAGGATTACTTAATGTAGGATTATTTAATTCCATATGTAAATCTTGAGATGTGAACTAATAAACCCATATGATAATATAGAACATCCATCTCTAGCTAGCACAAAGAAAGTTTTGTACAAATTTGGAAAATCTACTAGTTGAATTTTGGATATTTTTTATAACTATTACATAAAATATTCAAACATCTTCGTTATTCCACCTAGATTAAGCAACAATTTGTCTATGCATTTCTAAAAATTCAAATCTCAACGGCATACAATTATGACTATTAACAAAGTGTTGGTAATGTTAGACAAATACATATATGAAATGTAATAGGTAGACAATGGTCATGTTGTGGAGAATAAGATTTGAGAATTCTTTATGGAAAACAAATTTTTTTACACAAATTGGGGTTCTGAACTATACAAATTTTAAAGTAGAAGTTACACTATTGCAAAATCTCCAATTGCGTATAATATAGTACATGTTTTACAATGTATTATCCATTTAGAAAATCTTGATCTCAATGATCTCCTTCGATGATATCATCTTTTACAACACATAATCTTTTTAGGAAATATTGACCTCAATGATTTCCTTTCATGATCTCCTTTGTCACAACATTTAATCTTTTTAGGACACATCTACTTCAATGATCTCATTCTTAACAACTATTTGTCCTTTTAGAAAGCATCAACCTCAATGATCTCACACAACTTTTTATCCTTGTAGAAAGCATCGACTTCAATACTCTCATACTTAACTTCTAAAGTCCTCGAGTCTCCTTGAAGGACATTTGGGATTTTGGATAGACTTGTGTGACTTCAATTTTTGACATGATTTTTTGAAAGTTTTTACGAAGATAGAAAAATATATAAGACTTAAATAAATATAATTTTGATTGAAATCAAGGCCCACAAGAAAAAATTATGCCACTCTAAGCCTCCATAGTAGTTCACTATGCAACCCCCCCCCCAAAAAAAATTTGAATTATTTTTTTCTCGTAGATTGTATTTTTGTTTATATTAAAACATTTGATTCATTCCATTTGGATTAGTGATGTGAAAGTTGTAGAGCTTCTTGTTTTGTGGACAATCATTGTATCTTCTTAAGAAAATAATCTATTGGATTAATTTTTGAATTCAATTTTCACAATTTTTTCATAAATTTTTTTCAAAGGCTTCAATTTGCTTGCAAGAACAATCTTAGTATTGAAATAAGTTTGTTTCAATTCATCTTTGGAAAATTAATGATTTTGTTTTTCCTTCTATCTCATTCCAACTTCTATTTAATAATTTAAAGGATGAAAATCAAGTTTTTGGGGAATTGATTTTCTAAATTTTCTAATGAATTCTACCATAAAGATCTCTTACCTCAAAAATTTGTAATGCAATATTCAAAAGTTAGGAGGATTCAAAGTCTTATAATCTAGCCACACAAGGTGCAAAAAAAACTTGTTTTCTTTATTTTAAATGCAAATATCTTGAACTCTATACAATCAAAGTTTTTGAAATTTCTTTGCACATTCTTATAATCCAATGCAAAACCCTAAGGTTAGATATGTAAAGGAAACAATTATTAAACTTTTTGGCTCTTTTTGGCTATTTGCAATAGAAATTTTGAGAGCATAAGAAAGGATTTCAGCCCACTAGAAGAATGATTGTGAGTTTCTAGAGTTTTTGAATAATGGGGAATTCTAGAAAACATTGCCACAACAACGATTTGATGTGGTAGTGACATTACCACATCAGATAATAATATTTAATAAATAAATAATTATTTTAAGAAAAAATAAAATTTAAAGTTGAAGTATCTAATATTTTAATAAATATTTTAAATATTTCATGATTTTTTTATTCTAGCCAATAGGGTCTAATTCATAGCACAAGGAACGAGCTTAAAATAGTCTTTCTATGCCTTCAAATCTCCTTTAATAGATTTTGATGAAAGAAAGGCCTTAAGAATTTAGGGATTAATAAAGAATTAGTAGCAAGTGTTGAGTTCAAATGTTATCAAACAAAGCAATTAGTACTAAGTAGTGATATCTTAAATGTTAATATCAAATAGAAGCAATTACAATGACATCTTATATTATCTTTATAGGTCATGAATGGAAATGAGTCTAACTTCAACTATTGAATAAATTATGTAAAATAAAATTATGGACTTTGAAATTCAAACAAGAATAATGACATCTTAAATTATCTTTGTCTTGCTTGAGAAGAAATAACTTCCACCTCTACTATTGAATATTGTGAGTTAATTTCTAAAGTCCCAAGGCCTTTTCTTCATCAAAAAGCACTTAAAATTACCATTTCTATTGCAAAGAGTAACAAGTTGAATAATTATTATTTTTGTATATCTAAACATATAGTCTTGTACTATACTAGTATAAGAATATGTGGAAAATGTTTCATAAATTTGGACTATGCAGAGTGCAAGATATTTGCATTTAAATAAAAGGATCATGTTTTTTTTACACCTTACATGACTACATTATGAGACTTTGAATCCTCTTAACTTAATATTTTTATACTACAAATTTTGAATTTCTAATTTTTTTATGTTGAAGAGTTGAGTTGAGAGTTTGGAATTTTTTTTCAAAAGAAATTTGATGTTGATTTAAAAAAATTATTAAATAGAAGTAGGTACAAAATAGAAGGAAAAACAAGATCTTTAATTGCTCAAAGATGAATTGAAATACACTAATTTCAACAATGAGATTATTCTAGCAAGCAAATTGAAGCTATTGGAACTCTTTTTTGAAAAAATTGTGAAAATTGAGTTTAGAAATGAATTCAATATATTATTTTTTCAAGAAGATGCAATGATTGCCTTGCAAAACAAGAAATTCCATTATTTTCACATCACGAAGGGAACTCAGCCTATGATAGGCACGACTTTGGACAAGCCTAATACAGTCCCAAAAATTCTTGTGCAGTACATTTTACAAGACACATGTACACTAGAAGAATTTTTGGGACTGCAATAGGCATGTCCAGAGTTGGGCCTCTCATAGGCCGAGTTCCCTTAATTCAAAAGGAATGAGTCAAAGCTTTCCATGGAGACAAAAATATAATCTTGTGAAGAAATATCATTTCTTTTATCATTCTATTTTTCAAATCTTGTAGTTTATATCTACCCAACAAACTACTTTTTGTTTTCAAGGTGGCATAGCTTTTGCTTGTGGGCATTGATTGAAATAAAAAATTATATTTCTAGAAGCTAATGTATTTTCCTATCTTCAAAAACAGTTTCACAAAATCATGTCAAAAATTGAGATTGTAGAAACCTACCCAAACTTTCAAGTGTCTCATGAAGGGACACTTAGGACTTTGAAGGTTATATAAAATCAAAGACTTTAAAACCCTAATTCGAGCAACTGCACAATTTTTGCAACATGCTAAAATACCCATGTTACACATTCAGACTCATTGAATTCTAACATTAATTCATTTTGAAGTTTCATCAAGAAGCTTGATTGTAACTCGAGCTTGACTACACATACTTAGTGAGATGATGAATGGTACATTTATCATCCTTAGAATGATCATATGATGATCAACGTCTTTCAAAACTCTTCCTTATAAACTAATCTTGGGAGGCGATCAAAACACAACATGTGATGATCCTCATGTGGATGATTTTAGAGTAGTTTAGTTCAACAAATCCAAATTTGAATTTATATGCGGTAGTCCAACTAAATATAACATATTAGTGTTTTCCTACGTTTCTACCAAGCAGTCCCCAAGGTGTGATGAATCCCATGTCAAATAAAATCCTCGCTCTTCATAATCATGTGCTGAGGTGGATCTGAAATAGGCAAGTCTAAAACTATGGCGAATACATTGATAATAATTAATACGTAAATAAAAACACCCATTAGCAGCGATTGAATCCCTCGAGCGAAGCAATCCTGTCTCCAACAACTTCAGTGCAAGGCACTAACTGCGTCAAAGTGAGTCTTCCATTAAGCTATTACTCCAAGACTCTTCCGCAAGAAAATGAGTGACAGAAGACCATTTCGTGATTGCAATCAAACAAACGGACCATTTTGATAACCCTGGAAAACCAAATAAACAAACCAAGGTGCTCCTGGTGGTTGTATGCACAGATATCACATTACTGATAAAAGTATCATCTTTTCAACTGGTCCAAACAGGCTCCAAACCCTGAATAAACCTGCTCCACTACACTCTCTAGGCCGTGAAAGTCTAATTCTTTTACGAACTGAGAATAATTTTAGTGACAAGCAACCAATGAGGTGAACAGAAACTTTGGCTCGTTACATACCTGGAAAAAGAGCAAAATTTTGGAAACCCTCACTCTAACATTACGGGACTAGTACTGTCACTTAAAATTACACGAGAGCGGCAAGGCCTATGCTTCAGCAAACTGTTGCATTGATTCTCCAGACCTTGTCCACAGCGGCTTGCCACTCTTCATTGACCCAACAGGAAAAAGAAAAGAAGAGGAAAAAGAAGACATAAACTACAAGATGAACTGGGCTATAGGAAGTTGGATGTCGACTGATTTGAAGTGGGAATCATTCTAAAGAAGCCCAGCTTTCAACAAGAAGCAAGCGCCGGTAAGGCTTGCCATTGACATCCGCCTTAACATGCCTGGATACACTCCGCATCTGGTGAAACAAATTGAGCTCATCATTAATAAGACCAAAGTTAGCATCTGGATCCCCAATTTGGGAGACCTTGACTTGGGGAAATCCAAGCTCAGGCAGAAGCTCCTCCGGCCAGTCGCTGTGGAAGTAGAAGTGCGTCTTGAGCTCATGAGCCAAGTGAGTAGAAGATTCATTCATGAAGTCCGCCAGCACCACCGTCTCGTTCGTGCAATGGCCCGAAATGCACGTCAAGGTCTCCTTCGCACGCGCTTCTTGCAGGTAGTACAGGAAGCCTTCTAATATCCACACTGTAGGCAGATGTACCTTGAACCCCGCGACCACTAGCCTGTCAAACCAATCGTCCACAGCAATATCCGAGGCCACCCTGTTCAAACTCTTCGCCTCCAGCCTAGGAAGAGGCTCCCCTGCTTCCACCATCGCCTGCAGAATGGACTCCTTGAGGTGCAAGGCTTTGGCAGAGTCCACTTCGAAGACGGAACAGTCTTTGAGAGACCTCAGTCGGTATGCACGAGCGTCCATTCCTGCACATCGGTGTTATATCGTATCACAATTTAAAACAGCTCCTATACGATTGATTCCATGAATTTTGATTTCCTGAAAGTACGTGACACTCGATCCTAACCAGTGCCCATAATAACCAAGACCAAGACTTCAGGTTTCACTATGGCCAACTGGATTGATCATACAATCAAAAGCGTATCTTAGACAGGGTATTTTATATAAACAGAATCAGAGAACATTACATCTGTTGATCAAAAAGTTCGATAAATTGGACAATTAAGAAAATCTCCATATGACTAATCAAATCTGCTAAAAATATGCGGCCTAAAATTTGGGCTCTATTGTCCTTCAAGGTCCAAGAATTCATGGTTTTAGATGACCAAACTGTGAAAATAATTTAATTCAAATGGAGAAATTTGTTATATCACTAGAATCAGTGAAGAACATTGCATGTGCGAGTGAGAAAAGAAATGAATTAAACACCAATAAATCCCCATATTACCTACTCAATACTGCCAAAAAAACATATTGCCCAATTTGGGTTCGTCGGTCCTCTAGGGTTAAACTAACGGTGTTGACACTGAGGTCGAATCTTCAATAAGCACATCAACTTCAATTAGTGTAGTAAGCTGTAGTAATCTTTCAAGGGGGGAGAAACATAAGATTAGACGCATTTTATCATTCACTCCTATGGGACCAATGAAAACAACTCTTTGAATAAAGCTTGAAAGATGGCAGAAGTCTCTGGAAGTAAGACAGGCTTACTTACCAGCACCCAAAAGGACGACTTGGTGAGAATTGTCGGTAGTGACAGAATCAAACCGAGCCAGAGCTTCAGCGAGGCGAGCATCAAACCAGAGTGTGCGCACGGCCATCATGACGCCCGCGGTCTCTCGGGCGTTCTGGTCCTGATCTCGTCGCACCTTCTCCAGCAATCCTCTGAGCAACACGTCTCCAGCAAAGACTTCGGCCAAAGGGTCGTGGATCACATGGTTCCATAAGGCTCTCCCTGCCGCTGTCTGGCATGCGCTGCGCTCCAGATAGTCCCGCTCAGGGTCCAGGGAGTTGTGTAACCTCCTCACTGCCTCAAGCTGGCACTGACTCGTCGCCAAGTTCACGCCCAACCTCCTGTAAAGTCAACGTCTTATATTGTTACTTAAACGGACTTATCAACTAAAAACAAGACTTGATTAGCAAATGTAGGTAGTTGAAACAGGAAACATATCTAGAGTTTGGAATAACATGGTGAATCTTACTGTCTCATTCATACAATTTAGGACTTGTTATCCTGCTGGATTCTGAATTGTTTGCTTTAGAGAAAGAAAGGATAAGCAGCAGACTGTTGTGCTAAGTTGCCTTTCTGTCAAGGCCTAAGTATTGATGAAAGAGAATTTTAAGGAATATGGAATATTCTAGTACCCAAAAGCTCTCTAATTACACTGCCTCGGGGGAATAGGACGGGCTTCAAAATGCACACTGAAATATACTCACAACTCGACATGACGAAGTTGTCCAATAGATCTGCACACAGCATGAGAGATTCTCGGAATATACAGCGAATGTGCAAGTAGAAAAGGTTGAGTGTGATTCCTATGCAGGATAAGACATACATACCCAGGAGGGCCAGGTGCCACATCATCGTCGTCAGAGCTGGAGTCAACAGCCGCTGTGGAATGCTGCTCTTTGCCCACGCTCATGCTGACGAGAAGATCGTGGAGCTTAAAGTTGCAACGCGCAGCTGGATTGAGAATCAAAGACGACCAGGCGAGGGAGGGAGAGCACATGTGGAGCAAGAAGGCATGGGATGTCGCAACTGCCAGCATGATAAGGACTCAGTACTCTCCGTTAACCGCACCGCAGAGCCAGCACTGTGACAAAGCCGTAGCGAGTAGTACAGCGTCTTGCGCTTCGAATTTTTTACTCCCAGCCATATACGCTGCAGCAGCGTCAAACTTTGGGGGGTCTAGAAGGAAGAATTGACACTGTACTTACAAATTCGCTTTGGCCTTCGACTTTAATAAACCAGCCCTCACGCTCATTCTCCTCTTCTGTCAAGCTTTACTTCACCTGCACAGTGAGCATCCTGTAAAATCACCCACCTGAGTGCATCCCTGCTCAGAAAGGGAGGTCTCCGGCTTCAAGTCGGTAAGCAAATTCAAGCAGTAGGAGTGAATCCTCAGGCTTTGGCAATATCCTGTCAATGGAGGCGGGACCAGTTTCCTCGTTGAGTTCCCACTTCTCTTCCATTTGCCAAGAGACAGCGCAAATCCGCTCCGACCCCACCCAATTGCGTTTTTCGGCACCTGCAATATGCAATCAACAGCTCAATTCGAGGAACTCGAGGCTACTTCCACACTTCAAACCGTCCAATGCAGACAACATTGATTCAGTACTCCAGCACTAGCCGCAGCACCTCCCTCATAGACTGCTAATCCCTGTCCCTCTCAACCACACCCAGACGGCCACGACTCCGCAATTCGCTGTCAAGGCCTATCTCCGAATAGCACCCTGGCAGCAAACTCACTCCACAAAAAAAAAATACATGAAATCTGTACGTCTTCGAGCAAAATCTACACACACGATTCCCCTTCCACTTTGGAGAATTTCAGCACAACGAAATTGCCACGTCTGCGCAGGGAATGAAACGATGCCACATTTTCCGTACCGAAATACAAGCATGGAACGCACCGTGACACGCCGCTTCGGAGCGACGAGAAACGGCAAGTCGACGACGGGTACAGGAGAAATGCTTGAGAACGAGGAGGGTAGAGGCGCCATGCCTGAGCGAGATTGAGATGTGTGGTAGGACAAATGTGGAGTGGGGTGGTGGCAGTTGGGCCAGACAGTCCCGGCAGAGCAGATGCGGACGGCAGGGTGGCCACGACGCCACATCACCCGGACAACACTTCCGGCAGCGAACCCCCCCCTGGGCCCACTCCCGTCCTCCGTGCTAACACTGCCGGCTCCACCATCGTAGCCAAGTTCTCGTGTTTGTGTTTCCCGGTACAGAAACCCTCGACGTTCCTTGAGAAAGGAAGGCTTCTTTGAAGTCACGTTTTATTTCAAGCCTGTACAGGTCGGAGCAACAGTAACAAACGAAGTAGCTGCTGCAAATATGAAAAAGTAAATATGAAACGTATAAAAGTAGTGTAGACAGGTTCAAACGAGGCGATTAAAAATGATTTACTGTAAAGGTTCGCGGGAGAAATAGATTCAAGACAAGTTTACATCCAAACATGCTGCATCTTCCACAACCCACTAAGACAGGTTCAAGGTTCAAGACCTCTTTCCTTAAAAGAATGTATAATAAGCACCAGGAAGTGTCACTACTACATCTTCACCTTCTCTAGGATAGAACCCTGAAAGGAAAAGAGATTCTGACTTCTATCAAAAGGCAGTGTCCATAGTATTCCCACAGCTCGAAGCTGCTATGCACAGAGAGCTTGGCAGAAAATGCCCCCTCAGAGAACATTATATCAAAAGCCTGTAGAATTGCAAACAAAGACCTTATATTTAAGGGGCTAGGTCTACTCTTGCCTAAGACCCCGTCTAGCTAACTATCCATCCTCCAGGCGGAATGAAACCAAGACTACATTCCAAGCTAATAGCACCAAAACTCTTGATAGTCGAGAGTTAGCAAGGTCATCAGAAGCTGCCGCCATATCCCCTCTCACCGTCGTCTTGTCTGTTGAATCCTCCACCTGACTCACCAACGCCATAACCTCCACGGTTGCCGAATCCGCTACCGCCACGGGGAGCATCTCTAGACTTGTCAGTGGCATAGTCAACCCGGATCTGACGTCCAGCTAGATTCTGCATTGTTCAAGACAGAGTTTCAGAAAACTCCTCTACAATACAACTTGCAGAAAAATAGGCACAAGATATTCTAATGGCTAAACCACGCATCCGGACGACTATCCCTGACTCCTTCTGACAACAATTACATGGGACAATCGCCACTTTAACATTCAAATGACTGACTTGCAATCGGTTCCACAACGCCAAATACCCGCATAAAATTTTAAAAAGAGGCTCGCAATAAAACGTACCCGACCATCCATCTCCTGAATAGCAACTTCAGCCTCCTCGGGTGATGAGAAGTTCACGAATCCAAAGCCCCTTGACCTTCCCGTGTCTCTGTCAAGGATAATCTTCGCTGCAATCACACCACCAAACCAGTCAGCGCTCACAAAGGCACCATACAGACAACTACTCGCGTGCCTCCACAGTCGCTCATTCCAAGATTTACCCCCTACGAGAGTCTGGTCGAAGGAGAAATAAATTATGGATTGAGACGAAACCAGACAGAAGATCTTCTATTTTGCAAGCTTTCCTTTTCTTCGGTCTCAAAGCGAACTGTAATTTTAACTTGCACAAAAATCATGAATCATGAAGCACTGACCAAGCTAGTCAATTGGCAGAAGAAAAGACAAAAAATGATATTTCAGAATATTTCGATATACATCAAACATTTCGTATACGTTTCATATAGCTCCAGCAAAGTGCTATTTCAAACGTTCATCATCCACCGACTACATGTTGGCTCCCCCTACGGATTAATGATTCTCATCCAGAAACATCTATCCACATACTCTGAAACAATTGAGACTGTTCTCCTAACCGAAACCGTAAATTCTGAACAAACCACTGCTCTGAAACCAGAGAGTGAAGGAAACAGGCGCAATACCTTCCGTCACCGTCCCAAACGAACCGAAAGCATCTTTCAAAGTGTTCTCGTCGGTTCCCCAGGCAAGACCTACACGAAACCACAGCAAAAGCATGGGTCACCAGTTGCATTCAAAAATTCAAAATGCTGACACTAAGAATCTCTACATCAATGAAATAAGCTACACCAACTGCATGCACACAGGACCAAACTCCAGCTATTTCACAAAGTCGAAGGCGGCACGAGTGTGAGAAAAAGATAAGTCACTCAGTCGCAACTCCTGATCAACTCCAGAACGACACAAATATTGCTCACACCCCAAACTTTAAAGAAACGACATTCTTCACATTCTTCACATACCAATACCCGATCGGAGGCTCATTGACGCACCATTCAGACTTTGAGGCCAGTAGAATAATTGGATTCTAAACCTAATTACGATCACATCATACAAAAAATCGAGTCCTTGAATCGAAAGACCACAAGCACGTAGCAAACAAGTAGCAAAAAGCCCTAATGCGAAACACTAAATGCGCCAAAAAGATACATGGCGACCTAAACCCCTCTAAAGCCAGGGTTTAAGGGCGAAAACCAAAAGAGTCTGCCAAACTCCTCCACAACTGAAAGGCTGTCCTGTACCTCCGATGAAAAGCTTAGATCCAGACATGCCGCGCTGCGAAACAAGCAACGCGGGCGCAGCCACCCCGAGGCTGGACTTGATTAGCACGGACTGGGCCGCATTTTGGCGCAACAAGCCGCCGAGTTTCCCGAAGTAGGCCATGGCGATGGAGTGCAGGGGCTTCCTCCTGCGCTGCTTCGGCCTTCTTGCGATGGAGCGCAGACACCAACCCTAAACAACGCACACGAAGACCTGATCGGCACGCAACAGATTGGAAAGCTCCAATTCTTGAGCGCCGTCTCTACCTTACTCCACGGACGACCATGAAGACAGGGGCTCGTCCAGCTCGGTGACGAAGGGAGATCTTGGCCGTTGGATTCGATGGACGGTCGAGATCTCTGAAGAGAAGGGCTCGCTGCCGTTAAACATAAAATATACATACATAAAATAGTCCTTGCCCAAATATCGTTACACTAGATTCTTGCCTAGAATGAAGATGTATGTTATGAGGATGTACACCCTCTGAACAGCAGAGCCCAGTAGGGTTCATAAAAGATTCGGTTCTGGCCCCAAGAGCATTGTGAATGAAGAGTGTATTTTGGGTAAATTCAATTATCCATGTTGAGGAGCATGGGTAGACAAGGCTGTCCTTATGTTTCATTTTTGAAGTAGATTTCATGACAAAATACTCTCTAAGGGAGGCAACCCATTTCCAACCACTTAAGCGGTTACACCTATTTGGAGGGCAAGTTTTTTTGGGGGGAAATTTTCTAGTGTGCAAAAATAGAGTTAAGAAGGTTTCTATAATTTTCAAGATTTTGATTTCTCAAAACATAATTACTATAAATTTTGTAGTGGAAGATTTCGTTCCCCCTACTCTGGTCATGTAGACCTTCATGTTTCCCACAAGGGCTAGTTGCAAGATCCACCCAAGAATTGAGAGTGTTGTAAAACAATCACAATGTGCCACAACTGCGAAGGCAATTGTAATGTAATTAATCACTATCATCTCTTCCTATGCGGAAAGAGAGTAGTCTATATTGCCAAAAGGGGAAAGTATTCAAGAATGGGTTGTCTCCCTTACATATTCGACAATAAGTATTACTTTGAAGACTACCTTGTAAACAACAAAGCTTGTTGTCGTCATTACTACCCCCTTGAAATGGATGAATCACAAAATCAATAAAATCATATTACCTACTCAAATCTTAACATGATATGACTCTAATGCTCACATTTTTATATAAACCCATGCCAAACAATTAAGTTTAAACAATTCATATACATAACTTTAAACCTAACAAAGATATGTATTTTGGTGTCGCTTATTCAACCTCAAAAGGTTGAATGTGGGACCCAAGATAAATAAGCCTTAAAAATTCACTAGCCATGGAAATTGGCTAGAGATTTTCTTCAACACTATTGTGAGAATTTATAAATTCATAATTTTTTGCATACTACTAAAATAATACATGCTAGAGTGGAGCATTGGAATCCTTTCTCATTTTTCAATGGATCCAATAAAATAATTTGATGTAATAATAATAACTATGTTTGGTTCATAAAAGGATAATTTGAGATGTGCCAACATTGTTAAGGTGGGTTTGTATATTATTCTTATATTCATAATTTTAACTTCTATAGAACTGAAGAGCATACTTTGAATTTTTTGAAACCTCGGACAAGCTTTATTGACTTCATAATTTGAATACTTTATATGAATTTTTTAGGATGAATGCTACTAGTTATCTACTTCTATGTGTGAAGCTTTGTTTAAAATCATTCTAATAAACAAAGTAAAAATTTGAAAGTGTTTTTTTATAATTTTGAAGGTCGAATTGGGTAGCAAAAAATATATTCTAAAAATGATTAATTAATTCTATTGAGCTATAAAGATTGATAGCTATTCAAAACCATTTTTACTATTCAATTTCAAAAAATGAAGTGAAAATCATGAAGAGTTTTACATGATAGACAATGAAAATAGAAAAATATGTAAAAGTCTTATTTTGTACTCAATTTTCAAAAATTTAAAATAAAATAAAAATAAGGGTACAATTCTCATTATTAAGACAATCAATTATCAATTTCTTGTAAAATTTATTAAGAATTTAGTTTTTCACTTTCATTTAGTACCACCTTCCAATTTATTATTTTCTTAAAGATTAAATATGGAAGTTTTTAGTTAATTTTTAAAAATATATTCACAAACCATTTTCCAACATATTGATGAAGTCATCGAATTTACAAGGCATCAATGTTTTTTTCTAAAGATATTGAAAGACAAAACTTTATCTTTTGGAAGGGCTAAAAAGTATGCATTAGATGAGATTCAGCTGCCCTGGAGGACCATTTCAGGCTAGTTCCCAAGGCTGGGAACCAGCCAGGGCTGGCCAAAATTTAAAATAATTAAAAAATAATTAAAAATTTTAAAACAAAAAAAAATAATTTAAAAAATAATTTTTTTTCAAAAAAAATATTTAAAAAATAATTTTTTTTTCAAAAAAAATATTTAAAAAATAATTTTTTATTATTATCCAACGTGACCGTCGCCTAACCACATCAGTGAGCTGCTGTGGCCGAGTTTCCACAGTCTTAGAACTTGTGGGAACTCGCAGTCTTCCACAGGAGCTCATTCTCATCTAATGCATTTTACAAGTTTAGGCACATGAATTTGCAATTAATTGGAATATTCAATCTAAAATTTGAGGAGAATATACTTAAATAAATTCACTAAATAATCCTACAATTAGATTCTTTAAAGAATAAATATAGATTAAAATTTAGCCTTGCTTTAAAGACTAGTATATTAGTGCTTTATAATTTATGGACTAAAATATAAATTGCAATCATAACCAAACTAATATGTGAATTATTATGAAAGTAAATCAATTTCAAAGCTAGCAATCATTTGTAACTTCATTTTTGGAAATTTCTTACAAAAGCATTTAAAATTTATTAATTTTTATATGAAAGCTCCAATATCGTTTATACATTGATATTTTAGTTTTGGAATGTTATTATTTATCATTTTAGACTTATTTTCATTATCATTGCAAAAGGATGATTTCATTGAAATTTAAAATGTCTATAATTTGACAATTATATATTTCTTACACAAATTCCAATATTTATATTACCACTTTATAATTCATTTACTCTTCTATAGGATTTGGCTTTTAAAATACAAATACTAAGACATCCAACTCAATTTTGAAGGGATCATAATTTCTTTCCAATTGCAAGCAAATATACAATTTCAATGACAAATGAATCCAACTCAATTTTTGAAGGGATCATAATTCATTCCAATTGTATGCAAATTTATAGTTTCAATGACAAATGAATCAACATGGACTCTAGTACCAATAACTGATAAGTTGTAGTAGATTTGTTTGTACAAATTACAAAACTTTTTGGAAGGCCAATTAATATGTTGTAAGCTTGCTAGCATAGATGTAAGATTTTCCTCTACTATAACATTGACAATTAGATTCAACCAGTTGTTTTCCAATCTAAAGTCAACACTCACTTGTATTAGAAATTATGTATCAATTTGAAGATTGTTCAACAAACAATACTCAAACTTCAAATTTTCAAAATTTTGTACACTGTAAGTGATTTAGAGATTCACTTAGAAACAATGAGGATGGACTTTGAAGCTCATATACAAACTAAAATCTGCCTTTTCACCCTAGAACACCTATAATTAAGTAGCACTCAATTCTATATGTTTAGACACTTTATGATACAAAACAAGCCCATTGGACTTTAGGGTTGTTTCTTTTGATTCAAGTGGCATCTTGTAATCTAAGAATTCAACCTAGAAGTTAAGATTGAAGGTGAATAATGGACGTCATCATATGCTCACAATACTAGCACAAACTAAGGTAATCATAGATGATTGCCAAATTCACCAACCCAACACACAATGAAGGAACATCTCATTGTAGTCCGTGAAGGTCACTCCATTCTTCAATTGTTTGATTGACATCCAAGTGCTTGTAGATGGTTTCTAGAATCTTTGCTTTATCGCGTGTTGGGAAGGACTCTACAAGCTCTCCATCCTTGTAGAAATGGAACAATGGCACAACCTACATGAATAAACACATACAATGTTGTCAATTCACCAAGACTGACTCATACACATTACAATTGTAATCTTCTCTTGTACCTTGTAGTTCAAGTCCTTACAACATGAGACTAAGTTGGCATTGATTTCATGAAAAGGACCCATACAAGCAAGCAAAATGTATCAAGTCCTAGGTTTCCAAATGTTGGTTCAAAGGTTTGGATACATTTTGTTCTACCAATGTCAAAACCTTTAACAATCTCAAAGGTTCAATCCCAAGAACCACTCATAAAGAATCAAAGGAGGTTAAAGAGATAGGCCACGAATATAGAAGAAGCCCCAAACCTTGACCTTTGGCTAGTTTTGAGGAATACCCAAGTTTTGCCTCTTGGATGCCCTCCACTAAAAGTAAGAGATTTTTAAAAATCCAAATTTTTGTAAACACACTCTTCCATCCAATCTCCACACCCACTATTGACAACAATAAAACAAAGCAAAGGCTAGTGTTCTACCATGAACATTGACACTTAATTCATAACCATACCTTTATTCTAAACTTCTCTGCAATGTCAGACTGCTCCTCATACTCATCCAAGACCTACACGTGCACAATGAAAGGCCAATAATATAGTCAATACTACAAATTTTGCTTCATCCAATGTAGATTGCTATTCAACTAAACAAACTTGGTTTACTCTTCCTTATTCAACTAGCCCCAATGCCAATATGAAAGTTGTCAATAGTCAAAGGTCCAAGAAAACTCCCTAAGGTACAAAACTTTCAAGAAAGGTTCCACTAAGCATTAGTTAGTAGCAAACTCACAATAGCAGAACAAGGTGGAAGAGCAACATGTGACATGATTTCTAAAATGGTCATGACAAACATCAAACACTTTCCTGCAAACCATATCACACAACATCCCATAGTCCCTCTGACACACCCTTAGAAGTGGGATGAATTTTAATCCTATCTTGATCTTCTCCAATATCATCATATCACTAACATATCATCTTACAAATCTAAGATTGTTCCATTCAAGTTTGAAAACTTTAGCTAAAGAATGTTATGTAAGCCTTATGAATAAATGAAATTTGAAGGAATAGAAGATTGAGGACGTAAATAAAACTTACACTCAATCCTCTCTATACATCTTGTCTCAGAAAACCAATGGACTTCTAAATGCACCTTCATATACAGAAGTCATACCATCATATGTATATATAAGAAGACAGATTCTAAGGATATCATAGGAATGTACAAATTAGAATGTGTCAATAGAGAGAATCAAGTGTACATGAAGAGGAGAGGTCTTTCCTTACATTATGTTTCAAAAAGATGACAGAAGCTTCTCCATTGCCAGCTCCTTTGCAAAGCTTTGCAAACCCTTTTTCAATATACCGGCAACTCCCACACGCCGTCCGGAAGAAATCCACCACCACCAAAGCCCCCATAGTCTTGGCAATGTCGTGAATGACATGCTCTAGCTCCCGCAATGTCTTGATCTCACGAACGCATTCGATCGGACACAAATCATCATCACTATCACTTTCCCCTCCAGACCCTTGTGCCTGCTTCTCCAATTCTTTTTTCTCCCTGTACTCTCGCGAATTCAACAATGCAGATGGTGCCATGGAATGTCGTTTCGAAGAAAAAGTTAGAGCCTTGGGCGAAAAGGTGTACCCGATGTACGAATTCAAAGAGCTTCGAGCGAAAACTTGACATGCGCCATTCAACGTGTTCTCGTCGGTTCCCCAGGCAAGACCTACACGAAACCACAGCAAAAGCATGGGTCACCAGTTGCATTCAAAAATTCAAAATGCTGACACTAAGAATCTCTACATCAATGAAATAAGCTACACCAACTGCATGCACACAGGACCAAACTCCAGCTATTTCACAAAGTCGAAGGCGGCACGAGTGTGAGAAAAAGATAAGTCACTCAGTCGCAACTCCTGATCAACTCCAGAACGACACAAATATTGCTCACACCCCAAACTTTAAAGAAACGACATTCTTCACATTCTTCACATACCAATACCCGATCGGAGGCTCATTGACGCACCATTCAGACTTTGAGGCCAGTAGAATAATTGGATTCTAAACCTAATTACGATCACATCATACAAAAAATCGAGTCCTTGAATCGAAAGACCACAAGCACGTAGCAAACAAGTAGCAAAAAGCCCTAATGCGAAACACTAAATGCGCCAAAAAATACATGGCGACCTAAACGCCTCTAAAGCCAGGGTTTAAGGGCGAAAACCAAAAGAGTCTGCCAAACTCCTCCACAATTGAAAGGCTATCCTGCACCTCCGATGAAAAGCTTAGATCCAGACATGCCGCGCTGCGAAACAAGCAACGCGGGTGCAGCCACCCCGAGGCCGGACTTGATTAGCACGGACTGGGCCGCATTTTGGCGCAACAAGCCGCCGAGTTTCCCGAAGTAGGCCATGGCGATGGAGTGCAGGGGCTTCCTCCTGCGCTGCTTCGGCCTTCTTGCGATGGAGCGCAGACACCAACCCTAAACAACGCACACGAAGACCTGATCGGCACGCAACAGATTGGAAAGCTCCAATTCTTGAGCGCCGTCTCTACCTTACTCCACGGACGACCATGAGGACATGCCCTTTTTTTCACCCGCCACCCGCCATCCGCCTGGCCAGGTGGCGGGTTGACACTTGCTGCTCCAGGATACCCGGATCGGAGTTAGAGGGTTGTGATGATAGTAGTATGACGAGCAGCGGGTTTTTTTGCGCGATAATTCGCTCAAAAGCGATGAAATCTGAGCCGCTCAATTCTGGAATATGGAAATGGCATAATTTTGAAAGGCTGAAATCGCCAGAAACGTGGGTCCGACACCCTCTCCATCGCCGTCGATTTCGAATCACAGAGGAGTCCATCGGAAGGTCAAGCGAGGCGGATCGGATGCTCATCGTGATCGCGAGCTGTCCCTGCCAAATTTCTAAAAAGAATTTAGCCAGGCCATGATTGCTGTCCCGCAAGTCAGGCCATCGTGGCGTCGACGCCCAAGCCGTGGGAGTTTGTCACTGGTTAGTTTGGGCTTTGGGGACTTGGGGCTTTTGCGCCTTCCGGCCATATCGCTGTTTGGTCTTCGGGCTGTGCAGACTTGCGGTGTTGCACGTTGGGGTTTGTTCAGGTGTTGGGAAGTAGGAAGTTGAGAAGTTGGGAACGCCACGGCCCACGCAGCCACGTCCTTTCTGAGACTTTTCGTTGCTCATGATTCTGAGTCGAGAATCCTTACTACAAGAAGAGATTGACTCACCTCACTGAGAGCTTCGACCTCGCCTCAACTGCGGTAATTTGAGATCATGTGTTGAACGTGATTAATTCATATCGATGCTTCCTTGAAACGAAGTTGCAAGTCTATGATCGGTGCAAGTCTGAGATCTCTTGGAAGTCGAGATTTTATTTTCAGTGTTGCAAGCGAGATCTGTGAGTGTTGCAAGTCAAGATCTATTGCAAGTCTGAGATCTCTGAGTGTTGCAAGTCGAGATTTGTGCATGTAGATTGAGATCTGCTGCAGGTTTAGATCTGTGACTGTTGCAAGTCGAGATTTGTCTAGTGTTTTGGCCAATGCTTTGGTTACACTAGAGCGAACTCCGTCGTTTCTCATTGAGGAGATCCCGAGCTGTGTCGCTTCTCACTGAAAATGATCTATTGTTAGTATCCAAGTCGGTCCCACGATTTGTCCCCTGTGACTTTTTTCACTCACCCCTCGTTTTGTCGCTATTTCAAGGAATGAAAAGCGACGGGTTTCGCAGTAGTGTTATAACATTGCTGCAGCAAGGAATGCATCTGCTGCCGTTCAATGTGTGCCGCAAATGCGAACGATGAAGAAAACGAGCACTCCAATCCTAGCGCATCCTCTTTCTCTTTGCAGAATAGCGTCTATTCAATGTAGCCAGAGCATCGTTCACTTGATCTTACGAAGTTGACTCGGCCGGCGGTTGTTGACATTGTCACACATCGTAGCGCACAAGTTTCAAAAAATTGGTACCTTAGTACGTATGACCCTCCAGCCATATCCACCCAGGGCTGAAACTATACTCTGATAAGCAAAAGAAAATTAGGAAATGTGCAAACGATCACTGGTAAAACATATCGATCAAGCTTCATCTTTACTTCATTGAGTAGAGTCGTCTGGTGCAACTAGAGATGGATTAATACTGAAGAATAGCACTCCGATTAGATCACAGGAGGAACTTGGAACAAAAAACAACAACTTACCTTACAGTTTTCAAATCTAATAGTTTTTGAAGTGTATCGCACATTTGGCTTCCAAAACGGCAATGAAATCGTCAATTCTTAATAACTTCTCCAACCAAAATTCGCCAAGAAATAATAAAAAAATATAGATTTCGCTCATTACTTATGCCAGTTCGAATCAAATTCGCCCATGTAACGACTGCCCTGCACAAAATATCGCGACCTGCACTGCCTGCGGAAATCGAAAAAACAACCCTGATGACGAGCCGTTTGCGGGGTCAGCTCTGGGACTCGGGCAGCCTGGACGAATCCTCCGCATGTGCCGCTGTTTCCCCTCCCACGAGACAGACGCGCTGCTGCGGCACAGCCCGCCTGACGCGCCCTAGCGGTTAGCGGTTCAGATCCAGTTGTTGTTTTTCATTTTTTGTAAAGTGCCAAAGTGGAGATATTAGATGTCTTAGTGGTGCTCCAAATTTCAACATTCATCCACATATTGGATAGAAAATATCACATTAGCACATATCACATATCACATATCACATATCCATAATTTTGTTTTCATCCACAATTTGGTGATTTCATCCAAGATTTTACTATTTATGTTCTATGGGCTTAATGTGGGACCTATCATTATGGTGCAAATTGATGACGAATCGACATAAAAAACCACTGTTCAAATCCTACTTTTCTAGACGACCTCCTAGTCGCCATGCTCGTCAGCTTAGTGCCCTCCATAGTAGACATCGTTGTTTCACTGGACCTGCTATGCATGTGTCGTAAGAGTGATCGAAACATTGCAAAAAATCATTAGAAGTTGGTCCTGCTAGGCCATAGTAGTGCAAGTATGTTTAGATCAGAATGTGTTTTTTTAAACAAATGAAACGAAATTTCATTGCAAGGGCAAGTACAAGGCCACCAACCTCAGATTAGATCATGAATCCGCACAACTTTTCTTTTGCTAGTAGATCAAATTTTAGAGATTTGCTTTCACTATTTTTATATGGTACTAGCTACAGGATCGATCTCTTGTTGCTGGCTACTACAATCTATTTAATAAGAATGAAATTATGAATTTTTTTTTCTAATTTTGATAAGGTCGGAGCACTAGAAGAAAAACATGTCCGCTACAACTAATTGAAATGTGACTAAGTGTCCTATACAACTATCCTATGACTATAGCCCTCTCTATTTGCACCAAATTCTTACATCATTGGTTGACGTCATTTTTATACATCAATAGTACAATGTTTAGTTGCAAAGTAGTTGTAGAATGAAGTGAATACATTTTGTTGCATAGCAGTCATAGAATGTAGTGTAGGATTATGAAAGTTGTAAGAGAGTTCAGATTTAGAATGAATGTGAATTACTCTTCATCTAATATTCATCATAGTTGTTGATGTGGACAAGTCTATGCGTTGTGGAATCCACTGTGTCAATCTGTTGTAACAAAAAACGACTAGGAAATGACAAGAAAGCAACTAGGATTGTACAATAAGGCTAGTTGTTTTTTAGTCAATTCTTAGTTGTTTCCTAGCTGTATCAAAGTTGTTTATTAGTCATTTTTTAGTTGCTTCCAAAGTCATTTCCCGATTGTCTTATATCAATTGTACCATATCAATTATGAAGAGTACCATTAGGTTGGACATATAAGACATGTAAATTGTTGTATAGTCATTTAATGAATTTTGTCAATAGAATTCAAAGATTTCTACATTTTGTAGACTTCTACATTTTGAGATTTTTACAATTTGTAAATTTCTACAATTTGTAGAAATCTAGAAATATTTCAAATCCAAAATTTTGAAAACCTATGACATTGTAGAATTTTTGAAACCAGTGAAATCTATTACCCCCTAACTACCTATACAACTATAAATGGTCGATCTAAAATTTCAGGTCCATTTCTATGTGGGTAGTCAAATTCTTGTGACTAGTTTAAAAAAAATTCAGGCAGTTTCGAGGGTTAACCATGGTAAACTTTCATTTTTCATTGAGAAAAGTACATACTTAATTATTGAGAGGTCTTCAAAGGCATATGTGTACTAAAAATAGAGTATAAAGCTTGCTAATTTTACTTCATTTTCGGGCTTTATGCAAAGCTTGACAATTTCATTTGATTTGAGATCTAAGAAATTGTACTTATCCATTTGCTTTGAGAATGGTCCAAGTGAAATGTTCAAAGTTTTTATATGATTTTTACCATTGAAAATTTCAATATGTAAGTTTTAATTTGAAGCTATTTGCAATTTCTACTTAAAAACAAAAATTGGATTTCAACAATTGCAAGGTGGATTGTGTAATGAGTTTGATGTTTTTTCATTTGAAATTAAGTTTTTTGGGAGTGCATTTAAGTGTACTAACACTCTTTGAAGTTGTTTATATTATCTCCAATCTCCCAAAATATTTATATGCAAATTTTTGAAACATTGTGGACAAAGACAACTTACTAAAAATGAAAAATGTACATTTCCCTTGGTATAATATCACAACTCCTTGTAAATTTCACACTCAAACTTAGTCTGCACACTAATAAACAAGCTCTATTAACATCTATATTATTAGATTTGGAAAAAAAATACAATTTGCTTTATTGAGGATAACTACAAGCCAATGCTCTTTTTTAATAGTCAAAACACACTTGGAAAGGCTTAGGCACTTAGGGGTTAAATACCAATATTATAATTTCTGAAATTTAAAAAAAAAGCTAGATCTAAAATCTACAAATCTGTGAATCATTGAGATTAAAATTTCAAAATCTACAAATCTACAAGTCCTAGACTCATTGCAAATGAGTCGTAGACAAGTCACAATGAAGTCACAAATGAGTCGCAAACAAGTCATACATTAGTCACAAATGAGTTGGCAATAAGTTGCACACTCTTCAATTGAGTGATCGACTTCACGTGGCAACAAATACCACATAAGTAACTACGTCAGAAAAGTTCATTGATGAAGTTCCAAGTAGGTTGTTGCAACTTGCAACTACAATCTTACATGCAACTTGTCTATTGCAATTGAGGACTCCAAATTAGCACCAATCACAAAATGTCCTATGCAACTTAAAACTAGTTGCTTTTTGTAGTTGCAAAAACCCTCGTTTTCTTCTACTGGAGGCTCAAATTTCCAAGGGTCATTGTTACAAACCTCCCATGGCCTATAACTTCAAATTACAAAGAACTCTTAAAACAAACAAAATATACTTATTAACTAGAATGTTTCTACAAAGAGCTCAAACCACCCGACCATAGAGAGAGATCAATATGCAAAAAATAGCCTTCTCACCCCCGACCTCTTTCTTATATACTATAAACTATCAGTAAAGACTATTAGTCTTTAAAATAGACTAAGATTTTTTTTTTATCTTTAGATTTCTTTTCTATTTTTAGCTTTCTATTCTTGGTTCTATCTAGAATCATCCATTAAAATAAAGGTCTTAGTTGTACTTCTCTAGATCGTATCTCATTTAATCATATCTTTATCCAATTTATTTCTTATCCACATCTTGATCTTCTACTTGGACTTATCTAACTCTAAGTTTCATCACACTTGTCGTCCTCTAGGAATTGTCTAAATCCAATGCAAAAGTTATCCAAGTGGAATTGTCTAACTCCACTGCATAAATCCATCATTTGATATCTATCTCCAAGCACTCCAATGCCCTTGTCATCCAACTAGAGTTGTCTAACTCCAACATACAAATCCACCATTTGGAGAAATCTATCTCTAGGCAATTTCTACTTGTCCACTAGTGCATATTTCATCATGGATTAGTTTATCCATCAATGCATTTATCCATCAAAGGCCATGACATAAGGCTCATGACACAATCATCAAAATTTATCTCATCTATCAATGCATTCATCCATCAAAGGGTTGTGATAAGGGTTATGACAATCATTTTCAATAGACCATGTAAGCAGGTATAAACTACACTAGAGGGTTTTGGATATGGGTCACCCTTTCCACATCCAAGAAAAGGCAACACTAGTGTTTATTTTTTTGACACTAAGATCTTCACATTTGCTTCTCTCATGAGCAGAACTTGAAGTAGCCCAATCATTCATTTGTTTAGCTTAAACAAAATTGCAATTAATGAAGTGCTTGAAATTTAATTTAAAGACTTCTATGAACCATGGGAAGCACCGCTACAATTACTTTTTGGATGCATTTGTTCAATTCAAAGGCATGCTATGAGCAAGACTAGTGCCCTATAGCATCCTCCCTTTAAAATTTTGTATTTAATTCAATTTCACTCAATTTTTTTGGAAAAATCAACTACTAGCTACTTTCCCACTTCTTCCTGTGCCATAAAATTTTCCAAATGGTCGGCCCCATTGATTCCCTAGGAAAGGCGTCTCTTCCCTTGTATGCTCCATTTAAAAGCCTCCTACCTTATCTTACTGCACTTGTAATCTTTTAGAGCTTCGAGTGGTAACACTTTGATGTCTAACTACAATAATGTCCAAGATTGGCATTGATCTTCTATTCTACGTATTTTTTTGAATGACTTCCAATTTCTTGTGATTTTATTGAATATTGTTGAATGGTTGAATATGCTTTAAGTACCAAAGATGAAGTTGCATGGAAGTAACTCGTTGTAGTACTGTAAATTTTTTAGTTTTCCATCAATTTGATTTTTCAAGTGTAAATTGGGTTGTCAATTCACCTTATTTCCATTAGTAAGTCAATTAGGAATGTAATACTTTCATCAAAATTGAAATGGATGTATTTACTTGGATTTAAGGAAAGGTGAATTGATAAAAAAATGAAAGAGTCAAATTGAATAGTTGTAGCTCTCTATGAAAAGTCACCCTCCTAATTTGGGGACTATAAGTCCAAAGGTCGATTTGATTTTTTCTAGTTCATACCAAGTTGTATGACACACTATACTCTTGCGACTTTGTAAACAATTTTCAAGCATTAGAAATTTGTACTCATTCTGGTTTTGTGAGTTAAGTTTGTCTATTTGGTTGAGTGATTCGGCCTATAGTGCTGTAGTGGCAGATTGCAAAGCTTCGGTCAAAGTCAAAATTGGAGGAATTGGGTAATTGTGTTGAGGTCTAATTGATGTGTAGTTATTTGTGTATGTGTACCTTTGATTATTGTTAAATATTTACACAGGTGTATGTTTGGAATTATAGACTAATTGATTGTATAATATAGTTATGTATGTGTGTGAGTTGGGATAGTCGAGTGGCTGCAAACTTGTTATTGTCTATTTGCTTGAAGAATTAAACTAATGTATGTGAGATTATGTGTGAGATTATTGTCCAATTGATTGAGAGAGAGATCACGATATAGTATTGTGTCTACGAGTGGTTGGGCAAGTCGGCATTGCATTGCAGACATAAATCTAAGTCATTGTCTAATTGAATGAGGTCATTACAAGTATGTGCAATGTTGTTTTGTATGTGAGGAATTTTTGATCAAGTTGATTGGGAGTTCTCTGGACTTGATGGGAGAATTGATAGTAGAATCAAATAAAGAGATTTATGCATGGTGGAATTAAGTTTAGTCAACTATCCTAGTATGTCTGAGTAAGGCTAGATTATTCCTTTGCTTGAAAATTGTGAGTCCCATTGGCTGGAATGATGCTGGTCAAATTGATAAACTAGAAGCAAGATCCTATTGTGTTGCTAAGGCGGTAACCAGAGCAAATTAGTAGTAATGGAACTAATCTAGCCTTGTGTAAAAAGGGATCCAGGTCAAGTCAATTTGATGATGTATAAAGTTGGATATCAATTGTGAGTAGTTGTGAATGGAAGAGTGAATTTTAGTAGCATGTTTACTAGGTGGATTAATGTGTGAAGGTAATTTGCCTGGACCTTATAACTGTGTTAAGATGTGTAAAAGTCCAATTGACTATACTTATGTAAGTCTTAGTGTGTGAGGACTACATGGTAAGACCTCACTTGTAATCCATAGTGATTTAGTATGTAAGATGTCTACTAGCTCATTGTAGTGTGAGAATGTTTAATTGACAATATTGATGTGTATGTGGATAAAAATAATAAATTGCAATGTATGCTTAGCTAACTTGGAATTGTGATTTTGAGACCAAATGGTAAAACTAGTGTATGTGTGTAGTCCATCAAATTGAAATGAAATAATGAGTAATCCATTGGATAGTTGTAAAATCCAATTGGTTGTACCAATTGTGTAAATTTGCAGAGTGTAAGTTCAACTAACCAATTAAGCCTAATTGACATAGTATTAGCTAAGTTCTATTGATCAGTCCCTAATAGACATGGTCATGTTGCAATGGAAATAGCTTGTAAAGCAAATTGACTTATTCAATCTTGGATTAAACTAAGTTACATATTATTGTTGAAATTTGGTATGAACTAGAAAAAACTAGAACTTGGTATGAACTAGAAAAAATTGCAATTAAATTAATACGGTTTAGATGGATTAGAGAAAGAAAAGAGGATTAAATTTATTTGAAAATTAAATGTCATTTTATAAATATCTATACAATATTAATATTAAGTGATTAGAGCATGCATAAAGACAAATTGACAAATTGACTTGAAATTTGACATAAGCCATACACTAGACAAGATTGTGATGTCATCCATTGAGTTTGTAATATAGCATTGGGAATTTGGACTGTGAAAAATTGACATTGAAGTATTTCCTTGGATTATTTCTTGAACCAAACCCAAAACCACGTAAGATAAGTATCGAAAATACGAAAATGAGTGACCTTAGTCATGCAAACATTAGACTTATTGACCTTTCCTTGGGAATTGACATCCTATACTATATTTCCTTGGGCTTTGTTGAGTAGGCAAAATTTACATTACACTCGTGAATTCTCTTCCTAGCTCACAATTAAATAGAATGTGAGCATGATTCAAAACTTAGAAGCATTGAGTAGGAATTACTAGAGTAAGTGCTTCTTGTTCTTCTCTTTTGGAAAGAGTAAGCTAATTCATTGCTTGAATGCTTCAAATTTACATAGATTTCAACAAGTAGAAAAGTCAAGGAAATTCCAGTGAAGAAGTTTGACGAAACCAATAAATGGTACAAAGCTTTTGTCCTTCGAGTAAAGCCCCTCTCCTTGAGACTAGTAAATTATAAGATAATGTGCTAAGAACATGCATGACCATCAAGCTCTCTTCAAACTTGTCACAGGATGCTAATACGAAGGCAAAGAGAAAAATCACAATTCATTTGCCAAATTTTTTAAATAGGTAGAGTTTCTCGAAATTGACAATTTTTTTGACTGCACCATGAATTTAAGTTACACCTACTTTAGAGTTCTTTTTGCTCTTCAACATAAATTTGACAATCTAAATCCATGGAGATAGCATGTAAATGACACTAAATTCATGGACTCTTCTATTGGATAGCATAAGTAAAGTAAGAATTTTACTAGTGTTGATTATAATTATAATTATCTGAATTAGACCTTACATTTTCTTGTTGAGAAAATGTACTGTAAATTTTAGGCAAGGATTTTCAGGGGTTGCTTGTGCACAAGGGTCACATTGGGGTGTAATGACTTTGGTCAATAATTCATTCACACTTGCCTTACAACAACTCTTGTACACAAACTGGAGGTTGTAATAGAGACTATAATTTACTATGTGTGAAAATTTTACAAATGAGCCATTCATATGTGTTAAGCTTTTAAGGCTCGTGCTTGATTGGGGGGTGGGCAACCCACTTTCATTGCATATGTGAAAAATTAATATTATAACACATCAACGATTTAAAACAAAGATTTGACCATACATATGCATTGGGCACATAGTGTATTTTACAAACATGTGTATCTTTCTTATTTATGTCCATCTTTGGCCAATAATTGCCTTATTTAGAACAACTTTTTTGTTAGTATTTTGAATCCCATTTCCACAAGCAAGCATAGATTGGGGTGATTCTTGGCCCAATGGATGTGGTTCACAAATCCCCACATCTATTCCCTTTGGTCCTTCCATGGATTTTTCTTCAAACTTTGCCAACCATGCAAAAAATGTCCAGATCAACCACAATATGGTTGACTAGTCCTTAAAGGGTTAAAAGCTTACCATAGAAGAAGACACTTTCAACAATCACAATCTTTGAAGTTTGAAACCAACAAGCCCCCCAACATTTGAAAGTTAAAGAAGCAAAAACTATAAGGTACATACTTGGTTTTAAAAAAGCAATGTTAACAATGGTATGTTTGCACACATATTAAAGCAAATTTCAATTTCCCTTAAATTTGGATAGGGACAGTGTCAACCTTGTTGGTGTACAATACTCAGCAACTCTCAATCGTCTACCCCATTTTGCCATTCCAAAGAAAATTGTAGAATTTATCACATTATTAACATTTTTTTGTCTTGCATAATTAACATTCAATTCCTATACAAATCAGATCAAGCATACCAAATTTGGATTTCGGAAAACCAAAATGGCATTTTGGGTGAATTGTTTCATTAAATTTTAATGATTGTACACTGTATTTCATTGAAAAATATTGATGGTGAATTTTAATAATTTGATTGTGGCAATATGTAGGAAACATCTACATGCATGTCTTTTCTTCAATAAGCATCTCCAAAAAGTTTTAGAATCTCCTTACAACAATTTTAAAATTTGGCATGACAATGTCCAAAATTTGAAAAATAGATATTTCTTCATTGTAATGAGATTTTGGCGAAGCAACTATACCTTCATGGTCAAATGTATAGAATTCATGACAGTGTGAAGGTCAAATAGAAAAATCTAATTATAATAAAGAAATATCTATTTTTCAAAATTTGGACATTGCCACTTCAATTTTTGAAACCTTTGTGAAGAAATTCTAAAACTTTTTGGAGATGTTTACTGCAAGAAAGATGTGTGTATGGATGTTTCCTACATATCGACACAATCAAATTAAAAAAATTCATCACTGATGATTCTCAATTAACTTTCATATAAAACTATGAATTTTAAATGAAATAATTCACCAAAAATGGAGTTTTACTTTTTTGAAATCCAAATTTGGGTATGCTAGATTGGAATTGCATAAGAATTGGATATTGGATATTGAATATGCAAGACAAAAAATGTCAATCATATTATATATTATTCAAAAATGTTTTGAATGGCAAAATGGGGTGGATGATTGAAACTTGCCAAGAACTGTACTGTACAACAAATGACATTAAAGCTCAAGGATTGAGTAGATGTGAAAAAATTACCAACTAATATTCGCTAGGACTAAATCCTTTATCCCAACAGATGAAGTCGTCAAAATCTACAAAATCCTCACAATGAGGGATCCAAGCACAAATAAAAGCATCTCAAAATTGTGTCATATACTAAGAAATTCCAAAGTGTACAAAATAATTGTTTTGGAAACTAAACCACTAAGTTGAAGATAAAAAATCACTTTGTTGTCTTCATCTATTCCCACCCTTCTAGTGATTCTTCCACTGTTTCAATCACTCTCACTTCACACGCATAGTAGCAGGTCCAATGGAACAACAACGACTACTAGGGAAGGCACCAAGCTGAAGAGCACAACGACGAGGGAGTCGCTGGAAAAAGTAGGATCTGAACCACTCGGGCGCATCAGGTGGGCTATGCCGCAACACTTCAATCTAGTGGGTGGGGAATCAGTAGTACATGTAGAGAATTCATCTAGGTTGCTCGAGTCCCAAAGCTAACCCTGTAATTGGCTCGTCATACTACTAAGTTATAGTCACAACCGATTTAGAGCTTCGTCGCCTTTCATGTGCACATGCAACTTCTGTTGTGCCCTACCACGCCCTGCCAAAGTTTACCAATTTTTTAAAAATTATTACCGTGCATCATTTCAGTCTTAAATAATTCGCATTTAATTGCGAAATGACAGCCTAATCATGGAAAATAATTATTTGAAATGAAAAAGTCCTTGCAATATGAAAGTAAATAGGAAACCCTAATCCAACACTAGAATTTAATCCCTAAAGGATCAAACTACTTTTTTTGGCAACACAACGAATTTGGTCATCTCACTACAAATGAAATTTTCTATTTTTTTCATTGAAATTTTCACACAACATGTGAAAAAGGGTTTTCTTTAAGGCCCAATAATTTTCATAGCTTTTGACTAAATGGTTAAAATGTTATTGTATGATATGTAGTTTCTTTCTCAACTTGGGCACTCCGGGAGGATAAAAAGAAATCACTTTTTTCATAAACAAAAATTTGAAATTGGTTTTTTAGATTTCTATATATATGGAAGCTTTGAATCATTCCATTTTGATTAATGAAATGAAAATTCTGAAGAGTTTTAGTTTGTGGGTAGTTATGGATTTGCTACTCTCAAATAAACTTTGAAGTCTTTTATTTATCTCAATTTTCCAATTTTTTGGAAAAAAAATCAGAGAAAGTAGATTGTTTATTACAACATTACAACCATGGAGATTGACATTTTTCAATTCAATAACTAAAATTTTAATAATTTAATATTTTGAATCATTTTCTATTTCTTTCTCGAAGGGGTCAGTGTATTAAAAAAAATAAGGGTATAGGTGCAAACAACCACTATTTTATAGGGGGGTATTTTATTTCTTAATTTTTTTCACATGCTATCATTATGTAATTTTCTAATGGGACCTATTATTCCATACCCTATAGGACTTTAGAGATGTCCAATGCCATTTTTGAAACCCTATATTACTCTAAACCCATTTCTAATTTTTAGCTCCGATGTTTTTAAAATATCCTATCATTTGTTCACACATATGTTGCAACTCCAACCGCTCACTACCCCCTCTCTTGAGATTTCTTTTGACTTACTATTTTTTACTATATGTTGTAGATTCTGAATGATTAGAATTTTTTTAGGCATGTAACCAATTGCCTTCTAGAAAGAATCCAAAAAAGCATGAAGAACATGGATATTTTTCCATACAAATGTGCCCCTTGTAAAGTACAACTACCATATTTTTTAAATGGCCTAGAAATAGATTTTTGTCAATTCACATGTTGAAAATTTCTGATTTTATTCCGGACCTTCTAAAACTAGTGTACTACAAGATCCTACAATTACATGTGTCCAAAATTTTTATTTATTTCCTAAAATGGCAGTTTTGGAGAGTTTAGGGGAAAACATAGTCAACAAACTTTAGGGGTTGAGAACCCATTGATAACACATACAATTCATGCTTGGGGGGGATAGTGAGCGATTGGAGTAGCAACATATGTGTGAACAAATGATAGGTTATTTTAAAAATATAGGGGCTAAAAATTATAAATGGGTTTAGGGTAATATAGGGTATCGAAAATGGCATTGGATGTCTTTAAAGTAATGTAGGGTATGGAATAATAGGTCCCGTAAGAAAATTACATAATGATAGCATGTGAAATTTAAAAAAAAATTCATACCCCCTTATAAAATAGTAGTTGTTTGCACCTATATCCTTATTTTTTTAATACACTACCCCCCCGAGGACACTTTGTCATTCATCAAAGGTTGTACACATCAAAGAAGAATCCAATCGTGATGCACAATTGTCATTGGTTTCGAATACCACTCTCAAAATGCTCTACACATATTCATGGTAGAGCCTTGGTAACATGTTTTCCAAGAAAAAGAATGCTCCTCTCAATCTCATTCAGTGACAAAATTGATGTACATGACCCCAAGAAATAGAAAATGCAAGCATCCCTATCACTAGAGAGCGAAATGAAGTAAGTTACCTCCAATTGTTAAAAATTTAAGTATGAATTTAGCTACAATTCAAGTTTCAAGAACATTGGTCTTCTTCAATTCATTCAAATTTGCAATCATGTCCTCCAATACAACCAACATGCAAAACCCAAAGTGAGCCATGGGAATGCAAGTTGACTATTGGGAGAAAATATTTGCAAATCACACCAATTAGAATGAGGACAAAGGGTTGAGAGTGCAACCATCCTTGGTGTGATTGTCAGTTGCAAATCAATGAACATTATTAACTACGGTCAAAGTGAGAGTGACAAGCTGATGGGGATGGAATAAAGATGGGACATGGGGGAACTGTATGATGAATGAAATGAACACTAATGGACTGAATGGACAGTGATTAACAAAATGGACAATGACAGATGTAATGGATGGTGATAGAAAAAAAGACCACTGGACCATGGGAGTTCACTACTAGATAGGATGGAGCACCAATGTTGTAATACCATACAAATTTGGCGTAAAATAATTTCAAAAATAAATATCAAATTTTTATGAAAGTCATGTTTCACAAATTAATGCTTTTGTATGGTAAAATGAGAATCAACAAGAATAGGCACATAAATTATAGAATAATGAAGTAATCTTTTGCAATTAGTTGAAAGAAATGTCACTTTCCAATAGAGTTTCAACCTTTTTCTTTCCAACTCTATGCCTTATTTGTAATGATGGAAATGGGTAGGCTTACTACCATCATGAATGAAGAATTTATTGAAAGTGATTCATCTATCTATTTATAAATGTGAGTAGGTGAAGTCTACTCTTGTTGCTTCTTTTGGAGGTAGAATCAATGATGATAAATAACCATGAACTTTGTAGTCATTGTATATGAATGGAACATACAATCAACACAATGGTACAAAGAAGAAATGACTTTTCAATTGCATCACAAATATAGTTTGGGACTTCAATGCAAAGGGTTATAAAGCCAACAAGGTTCTAAAATGGTTCAAAGAGGTCTATGGTCATTTGTCTAAGATGTAAATGTAAATAGATACCCAATGTACTCATAATAGCATTTAAAAAAAATGTGACTTATGACATATTCTATAGACATGCATTTATGGACCAGAATGATCATCGTGGCGACATTGGAACCTATTTTAAATTCGTTTGGTTTCCAACCATCTATATTTTAGATCCCATCTTACAACATGGACCAACACTCAAGAAACTTTTTGAATTTTACCAGCTAATTTCTTTCAATTCCCAAATTGAATTGTTTTTTCAAATATGGAGCCCAGGTAATTGAAATATAAATTCTGTACATTATTTTACCAGTTTTTTGCTGATGTTTTGAAATTGCAAGCGGTTTTTTTCTGAATTCCACTGGATAACTTTGAACTAGCCGCCATTATTTCCCGAACATTTGACATGGACCTGATCTTATTCCGGCCCTGATGCAGGCTCTCACACCGTTTTCAGTGCCGACCTGCAGGTCCTGTGACCTTGGCACAACAGTCAATGCACTCGCGACACGTGGTGCCTGCATCTCGAAGCTCCTAATCTCCCATGGCTATGGCGGCCATGGCGCTGGCCTGACTCCACGGCGATTCCTACTTGCCAATTGCTCTGCTCCGTCACCAGTTGTAATGCATCGTCACCACTAGTACCTTCCCCGCGTGATCCTCTCTTACATCTTGGTGCAACATCGTTTGAACCCTAGCAACAGAAAGATTATACACTGAGGTATGGCATTTGAGAAATAATTTATTGGGTTGGTTACTGGATTGCATCGTTTGCATTAGTTTGCATTAGTTTGCATTTTATGGATCTTGTCGTTCTTGTCGCGATGATTTAGTGCCGATGTCTCTCTTGATGCTGATCCGTTACGTTGTAACCACTGCTGCTCTGTATTAGTTCTGACCGATTTTATTTTCGACCGATTGTGTGAGCTTCTACATGTGAGGGACGCTGTATTTAACTTCACAGAAAGTGTAGCACCTGAGTATGCATGCGCCAAATATTGTTGAGCACTTTGTGATGTAAGTTAATTGGTGATGTGACCTAAATAGGATTTCGGTGTTGTAGAGGATTGGGACAGTTCAGCGATTTAGTGTTTTTAGGTGATCGAGGAGAGGTGTATTTGGTTGCTATTCGGGGTTGGAGAATCATTCATAGGGTTTGGGAGCTTTTTGTCTATTTTTAGGGTTCGATGAAATGCTTTGAGATTGAATTGTTTGCTTCAAGTCTGCATTTTATGAATCTTTCTGTTATTCTCTGCAAGGGGCGATTTTCTTGTTCCTATTTTTGTGGCTTCTGCTAGTGGGGGACGAGAGTGACTTGGACGATGAGAGTGATTTTGGGGTTCGGTGATGAGCAGGGAGACGTGCATTTGGTTGGTAGCGGGGTTGGAGTCGGTCTTCGCAAATTATGTAGTTTTTAGGGGTTGTGTTTTAGCTGTATTGTCGATCTTTAATTTTGTAGGGTTTGGAGAAATATAATTTGATGGTGATATTACGGATTCAGGTGTTTTACGGATTCAGGCCCCAGTATTTCTCGTTGCAGAGAAGAATAGAGGCTATGGTTTCCCATCAATATTTGGAGGAGTAAATTGAAAATAGGTTGCAGATATACATGATGTACTTCCGATGCGTGAGCTCACACCCATTTCAGAAGTCTATCAACGTCTGTGGCTTTTTATGTCTGATCTTGATTGTGCGCTTAGCGAGCACCGCAGCGGATTCCCTGTCCGTACATCCTGTCATCCTACCTCACTGTTCTGCACCGACTCTTCAAGAATCATTCTTACAAGAAACAGTTGCGGACTTCTGCAAATCTAGTTCTCAAGAATGTCCATCTAAACATCATCACTTCGCTTCCGAACATCCACAATCCACGCGGGTTGCTGAGGTGATTTATCATGTCCATGTTTACATTTACTTAAGGCATCTATGCTTGTCTATATCTTCCCTTTTGAAGGAACCACTACAGGTACTGTTTGCATGAATTAGGATACTGACTTCTTATAGCTGAGACTATCTGACTTCTTTTAGGTTTTGAATTTAGACATGGCCGGTTACTCTCCATTAATGCAAAGTTTCGTTTCTGATATTGATTAGCGTGGCACATACTTTCTGCAGTTGAATGAGACAACCTTGGAAAAAGCTTTAGACCTGGTGCATAGCAGCAATGGAACTTACATAGCAGTACTTTATTATGCAACCTGGTGCCCCTTTTCCAGACAAGTTCGACCTGTTTACGATGTCTTATCTACGATGTTCCCCACAGTTCACCACGTGGCCGTTGAAGAATCTTCAGTCAGGCCAAGGTGAGAAGTTGATTTCTTATGAAAAGAAAATTGGGTTGGGCTGTTGGCGCAATCGTTTGTTTCAATCCTAGATTTTCAGATGTGAAGATGGACACTAAGCAGGTTCTGTTCCCGATGTGGCAGTGTGCTGTCTCAGTATGGAGTCCACAGTTTTCCAATCCTCTTCATGCACAACAGAACTGCAAGAGTGCGCTATTATGGATCCAGGAACCTTGAATATTTGATAAGATTTTATCAAAATTACACAGGTACAGACTTCATAGCATTCTCAAACTTCTGAAGTTTCCGGTCGCCAACTTTCCCTTGATGTTAGCCGAATTAGTCGGATGTGGTCTTGTTCTTGTCCTTGTCCTCCCCTTACTAATGTCTACCCTGCTCGACTATTGCTCACTCATGAGCATGGTTATATGTCATTCATATCTTACATGTCCATGTAAAAACATTTGGAGCATATTTGCATTTCTTTTAGTTAAATTGCTTCAAATGTTGGGCAATTTGGCCCGTACGAGAAGAGCGGAGGATGAAGATACTAGTACTGTTTACATGCTCAATGGTTATTTATGCTTCCGGTGTACGTTTTATTTTTCAGGCCTGAGTGCAACTGAAGGTGAACCAAGGAAAAAGGAAGATTGCGCTTTCGCGAGGTTGGTTTACGATGCTGGCACTGATGCGAAAGAAGGCTGTCCCTATCCTTGGGCTATATCTCCAGAGAAGTGGCTGCAAGATGATATGTACCTAAATCTGGCTGTCGTGTTCCTTGTGCTGAGGTTAGTTTATCTTTTAGTACCTGCTCTCGTGTTGAGGTTGAAAGTACGCTGGGAGAAAGGAAACTTTACAGTAATGCCACTGAGGGCAGATTTCCCTCTTGCATCTAATGAAGAAGGTGCATTGCTGGGGAATGCGAGCCAGGTTATCAATGAAGCGGATGACAAACAGCTAGGTGCTAGGCCTGCTAATGGATCGAACAATGTATCTATGCCGAACTGGTCTCCTGCTCACACTAACTCTGAAGTTGCTGAAAGCAGCTCAAGTCGAGCTGGGCCTTCAGGTGAGGTCCACGATATGGGCGGGATGTAGTGATTAGCATGTGTTCACTGAGGTATCTACGCCTTGTTGTTACAACATAACCGTAATGTTGCAATATCAGATTAAACCCTGTAGTGGGTCTTGTACCGTATTCCCTTCCAGAGCGTCCATGTAATCTATTTTGATATTTCAAGAGCTTTGCAAGAGATCTACTAGATTCTTCTCGGTTCTTTTTATCTTGCTTGAACATTGGGTGCTGGGTAGTTTAATATTCTATGATGAGACGTTGCTTCTGAAGACACACTTGCTTCTAGCTTGAGAAATTTTTGACAGCAGGTGTTGGCAACAAATCAGTCGTTTTTGAGCTTCCCATTGTAGGCTCCCTGTTTCGCAATGAATATTGAGCACTGCTTTTGTTCTTGTGTTTACAAAGTTTTAGACCCATTGCGCAACTTGCGGTGGTAACCTGGTGGTAACCTCGAAATGAATGTGTTGCAGCAGGGGTATTCAAGAATAACGCACTCACCTCATACCAGCAGAGTTTCATATGTTTAACCCCGAAATGCCCGAAATACCTTTTTTGCCTTTTTTGAGCTTCTTGGAATTTGCTCTAAACTGAAAAAAAGTCAACATTTTGATAAGTTTATCAGTTTTTTTGGAATTGTAATGGCAAATTTTCAAACCAAATTAGATATGTTTCAGACCACATGGGAAAAGAAAACACAACAATATCACTTATGGATTGAAAAATTATAATGCTTGATCATGAGGGGTGAACCCTGGAAGGACGTTGTGGAAATAATTGGTATTAAAAAAATCAAAAGAGCTCATTTGAAGTCAAAGTATTATAGAAGATCTCCACTTCTCACCACTAATTCTAAGGATGAATAGTTGAATTTCTGTCCTATACAGAAGAATGTCTTGTCATTCATCGGACACTAAACATCCATGGTATCTTTTCTAGTTAAACTTCTGAAAGTGACTTGAAGTCTTTTGATCTTCTTTTCATATGTCAAATCTAAAACATTGGTCACCAATAAAATATGAGCTTAAAGGGCATAATATGCTTAATCCCAATCATTTTATGGCTTCTCAAAATCTACAATACAATTTATTAAAATGAATTTGTAATGTGATTTTTTCTCCAAGATCTAATTAGTGTATTTGAGGCCCATTTCCAAGTGCCTTCAACACTAAAATATCAAGACTTGCAATGGCCTTGCACAAAATCTTGAACACAAAAATCATAATCATTCATTTTCATAATTGGATTTTTGATGTTGAAACCAAACTTTAAAAATAATTTTTCAAAAATAGAAACTATTATAAATGGTAACTTAGTAAGGTTTTATTTAACTTCAAAGTTTTGTCAACACTAGAATTTAGTGCCTTGGGGATTTGGGGGTTAATTTATGATACTTAAGGTAGAAATACCTTATTGAAACAAGTGTATAAATGTGACACCCTTCAATTTCAACTATAGTAACTATGATCAATGCTTAAAGTATGGATAATTAAAATATGAGAGTCCATTGAATTCTATAACTTTTTAAGCCTGTAAATTTATTTGTCTACTATTCTAAATGATAAATAATACACAATAGAACAACTAGACATAGTTTGATCATCATTCTTGTGCAATTGAATTAGATAGGTATGGTGTTTTAGAATTCAAAATTTGGATTAATTTCACAAGCTTGAATTGCTTTGTAATTGTATTAAACTAAAGTAATGGTGCATCCAATTTATAACAAACAAAGGTGACAAATAATGGGGGTTCCAAGTACTGAAGAACTAGTTTCTAGAACTCCATGCCTTCTACAAACTTTATAGTCTTGTATGATCATGCAAATTGAGAGGAAGCAAAGTTAGAGATGGCATTCGACAGAAAAGAAGCAAAGTCAAATATGACACTACAAATAGACTAGCTGTCCAACCGATGGACTAGCCATCCAATTTGATGATAAATGATTTTTTTTGGCCATCTATATCTAGAAGTGATCTTGACACTTTAGGACACTAATACCAATGGACATTCTGGTGCAAATAGCCCACGTCATGTCATGATAGAAAATCCTAGTAAAGGAAAAGTTGGCTAAACTAAAGGCTTGTTCTTTGACGATGGTAGTGGAGTTGAAGAAGGTAGATGTTGAGTTGGAGAAGGTGGATGATGAGTTGGAGAAGAATGATGGTTAACAAGAGTTCTTGGCATTCAAATGCTACAATGAAGAATCGAAGGCTTCAATGGAAGAAAGTGAATCTTATCATGGAACAAAGTTCCCTCAATGTATTGGAGTTAAAGATAGAGATGGCACTAGAGAGAGGTAGCAAAGTCAAAGTTGGCAGTCTAGAGAGTGGAGACAAAGTCGAATATGACACTACAAATAGACTAGCCGTCCAACTGAGAGACTGGTTGTTCAACTCAACGATAAATATTATTTTTTTCTACAAGTATGTATCTAGAAGTGATCTGACTTGACACGTTAGGACACATCTTGACCATCGATGACAAACATCCTAACACCAAAAACTAAACTCAAGGCTCCTTCTTTAAAGGTGGTAGAAAAGTTGAAGAAGGTGGATGTTGAATTGGTATATTCAATAACTTGCCAATGGTATATTACAAGCCCCAAAATTCAAAAATGTTAGAAAATAAAAAATTTGTAGTCATTTGGGGACTATGCAAAATGACGGACAAAAGAAGTGCATTCGATTCTGAGTGGTTTTTTTTACTAAGTTTTGTTATAGCATTTATTGTTGGTCCAAATTTATGATGCACTCTAACTGTTCAAATGTTTGGGTCCTTGTAGGAAGTTTGAAGTTCCAATAGAAGAAATACAAGGTGCAATTGAGCTAGGAATTAAAGAAAATATGGGCCAAGGGAAGTTGGATGAACTCAAGGCTAGTTCGTTGAAGGTAGATGCTGAGTTGGAAAAAATGGTTAGCAAGAGTTCTTGGAATTTGACTATGAGGATGAAGAAACAAAGGCTTCGACAATGGAGAGCAAAACTTACCAAGTTGCAAATGGCAATTCAAAGAAAGGAAGTATAGTTGGAGATTTACACAATCTATTGGAGTTAAAGTTGGAGTTGGAACTATAGAGAGAGGAGACAAAGTTGAATATGGAGACTGTGTTGATGAATATGATGAAGGCATTCATTGAAGTGAAAGTCTTCTCACAAATGGTGATTATGAGCCATTTTCAATCCATAATGATGCCCACCTAATTAAGCAAGCATCACAAGGACACCCTTTTTTAGTGTGAATGAGTTGGAGCCTACAAGCGAAATAAAATGTTGCTTTGTCACAAGTGGGTACTATTAGAATTCCACATATTTATTGGCCTAAATATGTCTATTTTCTTTCTTTTGGTTCAATGAGTGTAACAACATTAATCAATTTTGGCTATTATTTTGATGTTCAAGGATGGAGCTTCCAATGGACAAGTTGAAAATAGGTTACCTCTATGAAAAAAAGTGGCCCAAATTTTTGTAGCCATTAGACATTGACAATTTGACATCAATGTAGTTGAGAACTTCCTACATTTGCAGAGTATTATTGTGGGTGCATTGAACAAGTTTCACATTGCAATCATCCCTAGAGATGGTGTTTTTACTTGTCATGTAAGATTTCCTTATCCTAGTGACCTTTTTTAAGCTTTATAAATCTTGCAATATGCACTCATTAATGTCATATGTTATTTCAAGTAGGTACTTTATCCAAATTCAAGAAATTTGAAGATTGATAGCCATGCAAATAGACTCTCTAATATGACTTGGAACATTCTTAATGGTAAGGAGCTTGAGTTTCCAAATGATTTTCTCCTAGCCAAGAGATTGTGTGCCTTCCATGCCTCATTGGCCATTTCATTTGCCATTAAAATCAAGTGGATCTTAGAGAAGAAAGCTACTATTATACCTAAGAACGCATCTAGATCTCCAAATTATAACAAGGAGTTGATGATGAAATTCCTAAATGAGCAATAAGAGAGTTGTGTACTATTGCCAACAAAGTTGGAGAGTCCTCCTACTTCGTCATTTTCTTCGTAGGTATGTGCTTTATTGTTGTTTTCAATGTTTTAGGTCTCTATCCTATCTATTCTATCATCACCTACTTGATTTAGCAAATAAAGACAATATTAGGAAATAGAACTAAGGAAGTTTGATTGGTGGTTTGGATCAAGGTGTGGTGCATAGGAATATAGTTGGAGGAGTTGATTTCACAAGTTGTAGACTTTTAGAGAGGTTGATCTCCATAGTCCCATCTCCATCTTTAACATCTAATACATTGAAGAAACTTTGTTCCATGATAAGATTTGCTCTCTTCTGACAAAGCTTTTGTTTTTTTTATTCTAGCATTTGAATGTTAAGAACTCTTGTTAATGATCATTCTTATCCAACTCAACATCCACCTTCAAAGAACAAGACTTAAGTTTTAGCCAACTTCCCAGGGTCAAGATTTTCTATCATGACATGTGTTAGGATGTCCATCATCATTAGTCACGACGTGTCTTAACCCCTAAAGTCCCAAACATGGTTTTTTGGCATTATAGATATTTTGGGCAGCTCACTACAAGCGGAATTTTCCATTTTTTTCTTCAAAATTTTGACACAACATGTGGTTGAGGAGTAGCTTTAAGGCCCAACATTTTTCATAACTTTTAGCTACATGGTTAAAAAGTTATTGTATGATATGTAGTTTTTTTCCCAACTCGGGTAGCTCGGGTAGATTAGAAAAAATCACTTTTTTCAAAATTAAAAATTGGAAATTGATTTTCTAGATTTTTATATATGTGGAAAGCTTTGAATCATTCCATTTTGATCAATGAGGTGAAAGTTATGAGGAGTTTTAGTTTGCGAGCAATTATGGATTCTCTACTCTAAAATAAACTTTGAAGTCCATAATAAAATTCTTAACAATTTAGTATTTTCAATCATTATCTACTTCTTTCTACTTACTATTTTTTTCCTATATGTTGTAGGATTCCAAATGATCTGAAATTTTTCAAGCATGTAGCTAATTTGCCTTGAAGAATGAATTAAAAGAGACACATCCATTTCAGACATTTTTTCAAACAAATATGACCTTGTGAAGAGCAACTGTCCGTTTTTTCACAGGGACAAAAAAAGGATTTTTGTCAATTCAAACGCTAATATCTTGCAATCTACAAGGTCGAAATTTATGAAATTTTTTCCACATGTTCTCAAACTATCTTACTACAAGATCCTATGGTTACATTTGTTCAAAAATTTTTTTTTTCTAAAATTTGGTTCTTGTACTAGAAATGGCAGTTTGGGAGCGTTTTTGGTGAAAACATAGTCAAAAACCTTTAGGTGTTAACGCATTAGAATCACTTCTAGATACCGACATTCATAAAAAAATTATTTATTGTCAAATTGGATGTCAAGTCTATCAGTTGGACGACTAGTCTGTTGGCTGGACGGCTAGTCTATTTGTAGTTCCATATTTGACTACGCTTCTTTTCTCTAAATTGCCATCTTCAATTGTGCTTCTTCTCTCTATAGTGCCATTTCCATCTTTAACCCCAATACCATTAGAGGAGATTTCAAGCCTGTGGAGGGATACAAGTTCTCGGACTATAAGGAATGTGGGAACTACATTGTAGCAGCAGTTTGATGTGACCAAATTTTGGCTACATCATTTTTTTTTAAAAATTTAATGAATTTTTTTTCCTTAAATTTTTTTTCAATTTTAGAACAATTTTTCATCTTTTTCATTTTTTTTATTTAAATTCTTTTGACAATGGCCAGCCATTCCTTCACTGCATTGGAAAGAGCAAAGGGAACAAACTTGAAAAGGTCCTCTGTGAGCCTAAAATCTCCTCTATTGATTGATAGAACTTTGTTCTATGATAAGATTTGTTCTTTTCAACCAAAGCCTTTGATTCTTCATTGTATCGTTCGGATCCCTAGAATTCTTGTTAACCATCATTCTTCTCCAATTCAACATCCACCTTCTGCAACTCAACTACCACCTTCAAAGAATGAGCCTTGAATTCAGCCAGCCTCCATTGGTTAGGGGTTTCTATTCAAACATGACATAGGTTTCTTGTGTTGGGATATTCATCAACATTGCTAAGGACATGTCTTAATGCGTAAAGATACATACATCCAAAGGAAATTATTCATCGTCGAGTTGGATGACCACTCCATCGATTAGACAACTAGATCGTTGGCTAGATGGTTAGTTTATCTACACTTGACATGATGTGATCTCACATTGAGTTTCGACTTGGATTAAAGGATTTTTTAGCATTTGCTCATTTTTAATAGAATTTATCATTGAAAGATCTAGAAAGAGTGATTACATCATATTTGATAAAAGTTCTATTAATATGATGATTTATTCCTAAAAGTTCAAAATTCCCTTAAACACTTCTATTTCCTACTTTTAGTATGCAATTAGGGGTTTAAAAAGTCAATTAGGAGTTTGAGAGATAATTAGGCTCTATAATTGGCCAACATAGTGTGAGATTCATAAATTAGAATTGACCAAGACTAAGCCTTTGAGTGCATGTAACGGAACATAGGTTTATAGGAGTTATCAATACATAATAGAAAGCGTCATGCTTGTTCTAGAAGTCATATGGACAAACCATGTAGAGGTTACCATCTGTTTCAAGAGAACTACACGAAGTTACTTTTATAATGTGTAGATGAAATTCAAATAATACAAGGAACTTGCGAGGAAAGAGTAAAGAGAGTTGTTCATGGCATAAAAACACACCAAGAGCTCAAAAACAAAATTGGTTAATCTAGATTCCCTACTACTCAAATGATTTCCCTTCAAAGGAATTAAAAGGGTGGTAATTAATTTCAATATTTCTATGAATAGTATAAAATAAAAACAAAAAATTCCAATTAGAATTTGGAAACTTTCTAGAAGTTATCCAAAAAAATTTGGAAATTTCCAGAATGTACAAGATGACTAAGGGAGATCAACCTTATTTACCAAAATACGAATGATGAGAAATTCATAGAAATTATCTAGTTGGTGGTAAAATCCCACTAAAAATGAAGACACAAATTTTAGTGCTAATAAAGTTCCCAGACAAGTTTTAAGGCATTTTAACACCAAACAATCCCAGAATCGATAGCCACATCAAATTCAGACAAAATTTGAAAACATTTGATGCCTTGACCAGTATCTTGGGAGCTTGATATGATCAAACAAAGTCAACAAGGACCCTTTTCTTACTTTCACAAACCTTCTTAAAAATCTAGGATAGTCAAATCCATTAAAAATTTTAAACTCCATCCTTGGTTATTGCAAGAAACACCAATCCTATTCTTCATCACAATTGGGTGATGTTGTTATCATCCACTCTAACTTTTGAAGCACAAGTTGAATGAACATAAAATTTATATTGGAGATGTCTAACTTGAGGGCAATAAGATGATTTATTTTTTAGAATTTTTCAAAATCATCTTACATTTAAAATTCAATTTTGTTAATTTGTCACTCTTTGAGATATAGGAGGTTTCACTACATTCAGAGTACCCAAAATGAATGGTCTAGGGTTAAAATTTTGGTGGTCTATTCCCACACTAGGTGGGCATATGCCTACTAAGGGTGAATGCAAGAAACAACTATCCTATTTTTTGTCCCCTTGCCCTCGGACATGTGGGTTTTTGGTCATAACTTTTGTATTGTTAGTCTATTCGTCTTGAAATTTGGAATGAAGGTACACTTAAAAGATTCACACATTCCCTATTTTTTTTTATTTTTTAAAATTGCTTTACTATTTTTACGGTGCTCCCGATTGGGTGTCTACCTTGGCCATTTGGGGGTTTGGGGGTCCAAAGATGTACGCAAAAATGAAGACTCGAAGCCACAAATTGGAGAAGTTGGAGGTGTACTTGCATTCCAATGAAAGACAAAGAATTTTTTGCAAAAAACCTTTGCATGAGGTGTCTATATGGGGCCAAAGTGGTTGTTGTTCGCGCACATTTTACGGGCTAGAGAAAATTTTCTTTGAAGAAATTTTGGTGTAATGTAAGAGTAGGCTTGTCTACCAAAAGGAATTTTTTCTAGGTCTTTTTTGAATTTTTTTTGAATTACTAAAAAGGAAAGGTCCATAGATCCCTTTTCTGATATTTTTTGCTCCCAGTGGCTTCTATAGTACTCTATAGTAGTCTATAGTAGTCTATAGTAGTCTATAGTACTCTATAGTAGTCTATAGTACTCTATAGTAGTCTATAGTACTTAATCAACGGTTGAGATTCGTAGGTGTAGTCTGATGTATGAAATTGATAGTAGTCCGTAATATTGCCAGTCCTACGGCCAAAAATCGGTTTTTTGAGCCAAAAATGTGAAGTGTTTCTTGCAATCACCCCTAAGGGACATCTAGAAATATATGATTTTATGTCCTCCAAATCTATGCAAATACATCTCCCTTGCACAAGTACTTCTAAACATTGAAAATGGCTCCAACTTCATTTTTTTAGTGAAATTTGATCACTGTCAATCTTTTAACAATCACCAATTTTTAGGGTTTTTTTGTTCATGATTTTCTATTTATTAGTAATTTACACCTCATTATATCTATTTTCTATGACAATCTATCTTTTTTTTCAAATAGTAATTTTTTAATAGTACTTGCAAGTTTGGTAGAATCACCCATTACCAACCTATAGATACTAGGAAATTCAACAGAGATTTAATTGATTTCTAACCATTAGTTTCGTGGCCATCACAGTCATCACACATGTGCTTGATTTTGAGAGCCAAATTAGTCGTTCGATGAGGTGTTATTGAAGACCTTACATATTGGGGGTGGGTGCAAACCAACTTTTGGCTTCCAAAATTCATAACAATTTGAATTTAAGGAAAAAAATTATGAAAATGTAACAATGCCCATGATTTCTATAGTTATGCATAGCAAAAAATTTTGCATTCCTCATACTACTCCAAATCATGCACAAAATGCTTAAGTGGTTGGTTATGGATGGTTCTACTATAGTCCGTAGTACTTGCAACCTTGATTTACAATTAGCTAGTTTTTGCAAGCCAAATGACCTCAAAGTAGGAGCATAGGGGGTCTTTCAAGCTAATTGGGGCCTTCTTAAGCCAATGATACAATCTATTTTCCATTTGGAGCATATCTCTAAAAGTTAGGTTGATCACAACAATAAATTTAATTTTCTAGTAATTAGAGATAATTTGGTTTAAAATTTACAAAGTTTTTTAGGTCAATTGAGAAGAGGAGGGGGCTTGGGAAAGTATAGAAAGTTTTCCCTTCTTTTCACATTGTACCCCTTTTTTATTTCCATGTTGCCACATTTTTTGGCATTTTGTTTTAAACATTGGCAATTTGGCCAAATTTCTTGTCTACTTTACATTTTGGAGCCATTTTGCTCCTTGTTTGAGTCTTGAGCTTGCCTAGAAGTATTTTTGGGTTCCTTTGAGCTTGTCTTGTCTAGCACTAATTGTTTTATTTTTTGTAAATGTCCTCTTGTATAGTGAAGCTTTGCCCTCGTGACTAACTTTTCAATATTTTCTTTTTGGTCTTTTGTGTGGTTTTCTCCAATAAAGTGAATTTAAAAATCCCACTAATTGTATTTGCATTTTGGTCAAAATCCAGTCTCGTTGAGACTAAAATGTAGTCTAGTTGGGACTTGGTAAGCCCGAGGTCTAATTTCACATATTGGTTGCTAGTCTACATTCTAAGGTCTGATTTCTACATGTTGGTTGCAAGTTCAAAGCCCAAATCTAATTTCACAACTTGGTTGCTACCCCCTAGCATCGGTTTGATTTCTTCATATTAGTTGTTACATCTAGAGTCCATGGTTGATTTCTCTAGGTTGATTGGTACATATAGAGCCTAAGGGTTTGATTTCTACATGTTGGTTGAATTGCACATCTATAGCCTAAGGTCTAATTTCTATATATTGTGGTCTAAAACTAAAAGCGTTCTAAGAAAAATTAGCTTAGGATTGTAAGAATGAAGGAGAACCATCAATTACAAAATGTTTGAATCGATTAAACAAGGTTTGAATTAGATTAAAGACAAAGGGAAGAAATTGAATTAAAAAATCATGGACATTTGGATTTCTTAGGATTTAGATATACTTAGAAGAAGTCAAACAAACTTTGTTTTTAATGTTTGTTTGATTCGTTAGACAATTAGCAAGCAATTAAGAAGTTAGATTTGATAGATTTGCTTTTCAAAATATCTCAAAAGAAAAGAGAAAATTAGAAACAAAGAAGTAAAAAAAGAAAAAGAGTTATGAAGGAAGAAAGGAGTTATAGATTTCTTTATTTTATTATACTTTCCTATTAAACATTAGGCTCAAATACAAAGAAGCACAAGATGGAGGTTGATGGATACTATGACAAAGTTAGGATCATGATCTACAAGGATAGGAGTATAGGACTATTGCATTAAAGGAATTTGAAGTATGTATTTAAGTTTCTTTTCTCCCATTCATCCCATTTCATAGGAACATTAATTTTAGAATAGATAGAATTAGAAATATTAACTTAGAAGTTAGAACGTTGATTCAAAACACTAGGAAATTGTTACAATGAAATTTTTTAACTTAGAATCTATAGGTGGATTTTTAGAACTTTCCCAAAAGATATTAAACTAAAAAAATAGATAAAAACTCCAAAAGTTATGGTTGGATGAAAAAAATGGTAAGAGATGATAAAAATTAGGAAAATCATCCAAATGAATCTAAAGAATAAGATAAGATTCTAGAATAGAATCAAAAGTCAAAACCAAAATTAAAAGTTAGTTTAGAGATTTGAGTCAAGAGAGATTAGTGGTTGAAGTTTAAAGCACTAATTAGAGGTCAAACTTCATTAATGTATAACTTTCTTTTGAAAAGTCAAAAATCTACGTGTTTGAGTTTTTTTGAAATGTAAGTTTAGTATCTAAATAGTAAGTAGAAATACAGGTCCAAAATAGTAGTTGACAAATAGGAAATGAAATGAAATCTTTTAAAGACAACCAAAGAACAAATTAGGATTAGTATCATTTAGAAAATATTCCAAGGTTTCTAGAACTAATTTGCATTTAAGAAATAGATCAATATTGAAGAAGATAGTTAATTATAAAGTTTTGACTTAGTTTAGAGCAAATATGGATGAAAGTCATCAATATTAGAGCAAATTTAGTCAAACTAAAGAATTAGAAAGAAAAATTAAACCTAAAATCAACCCCAAAATCCAAAGCCAATTTGCTTACTTAGATTGATAGAAACAATAGATGAAGTTTCAAAGTTTAGTTTGGAAGCTAAACTTCATCTACAAATAACTTTTAGGAAAAAGGTCCATTTACAAAATATTCAATCTTTTTGGAAAGGAAAGAAAACCCCTAAAACTTAGATTGGTTAGCATTTGGACTTGATGAGCTCTTGTTTTTTCTTCATTTTGGTTTACACTAGTCAAAACCAATTAATGGTACTAACTTTCAAATTGACTTATTTAGGAGTTATATTTAAGTCAACTACAAAATAGGAAGAACAATACTTGCCCAATTCTTAGAAGGTACAATTGGATGGCACATTAGACTCCCATTAAGGAATTCAACAACATTAACAACCCGGTGTCGTGACGTATTTCTATCTATCTAGAAAAGCATGGGGCTTCTAGCTATAATAGATGTTTGTGAAAAAGAAAAAGAAAACAATGTACAAGGAAACCCTAAATCCAATACCAAGTCCCACTCACAATAACTAATTACAATATGTATCCTATATGTAACACTTGCTTTCGATGAAAATAAACTTACTATTGCTTTAGCAAGTTCACTTTCACTTGCAACCCTCAATGGAACTTCAAAAAGAGACTTTGTTGTTGCTTTAGCAAAGTCACTTTTACCCACAACCCTTAGTAGAACTCAAAAAAAACAAAAAACTCTCACTAGAATACAAAAGTAAAAACAACTTTCAATAACACAACCCTCAATGATAAATATATTCACCCTAGAAAAGATTCAAGATAAAATTAATGGAAGAAGCGATCACTTTAAGTACTCACAAAAAGAACTCAAAGCTACAAAAAATATGGAACAAATGATTTATCTTCCTACACACAATATGGGACAAAATGCCCTATCTTACTAACAACTTCAATAGTCACCAACCTTCAATTTTCACCCAACAAGCCTGACTACCTTACTATTTGGAACCAACATAGAAGTAGAAAGATGTCTAACTCTTAGCTAGTAAATGGCCCACATCACGACACTGGTTATGCACACTTTATCCTAAGGTGAGGATAAAACACTCACATGTGACATGCACTTTTTGTTCTGGAACGTTTGTTACAGTTAGTCAATCCATGTCCTAGTGCATCATGATCATATCTAGATACATCACTATAAGAAATCCGAGTATTTTTTGGATGCCATAGAAAATGTAATGGAACATTGAATTTGACATGGGAGTAATCAATTGTGATGTCACCTAAAATTTGTTATAACTGACAGGCCAAAAACACGGAAAAAAACATCCGTTTTGAGCTTGGTTTTTCCTAACATCACAAGTAACATGGTCTTTCAAGCTTCCCCAAATGTGCCTTCTGGATGCCACATAAGAGCCACATGGGCAATGAGAGCCGCGTGGTTGTTTTTTCCATCTAGCCCTTCTCTGATGTGGCACCTAATATGGTGGTGGGAAAAGTAATGTGGCATGTCTTGTTAGCAAACTTTTATGTTGTTAAAAAATTTTGGTGTTGCTTTTTGAGATGTCAAACTAGACATTTTGGAAGACATTAACTCGTGCATACCCTATTCATAAGGCAAAATAAACAAAAACTAATTGTTTAAAATAAATTTAAAAATAAAAATAAATAAAAAATTTATTGAATTAAAAAAGTTATAGAAAACTTACCATCTACTATGAAGACATTTTTTGATGGTAAAAATGTAAAATGAACAAATTACTGCTTTGAAAGTTAGTCAGAATGAAGGGTAAAAAGGTCATGTTTATATCCATTCTCTATCCATGGTGAGACAAAAGATATGGGATAATTAAAATATGGGAATATGATCACTGTACATGTCAATATTGTTTTAGATGTCTACATGTTGTTTTAGACATTTGGATGTTATTTCAGATATCTTGATGTTTTTGAAGACAACTTATATGAAACACAATTCTCGTTTTCCATATCCCATATGGATTGTTTCACTTCCTACCATCCCAACATTATAAAGACCAACTCTTTTCATCCATGATGGACATCCATCCATTTTCCTTTTTTCACAAAGCATGCCACATGGTTGTCTTTTTCCAAAAAATTTCACATATTGCCAAAGTTCTCCCATTGACTGTAGTAATTTTACAAACTTTTTGAAAGTCTAAATGGAGTTACTTGCTGACGTGGCAATCTATATTTCTTAGGACATCATAAGAAAACATGACTAGAATTTTTCTAACATCACTAAAAACATGTTTGTCTAGAGTGACATCTACTTGTTTTCCAACTTAGCTGCTTACATTTTCCTCAACATCAAACCAAATTCACATTCTTGTGGACATTTATCATCCAACATAGAGTGTTTTAGAAAATATGTTATATTTTTTAGAAACAACACCCTAAAATACAGTTTTCTTATAGTGCATACAACCAACAAAAATTCGTTAAATTGGATGGCTAGTCTCTCTAGAGTCTAGAGTGTTGTATTTGACTTTGCACCTTCTCTATGTAGTGCCATCTCCAACTTTACCTCCTCTCTTTTGGAGTGCCATCTCTACCTTTGTCTCCTCTCATATGCATCCTATCTCTAACTCCAATAAATTGAGGGAACTTTGTTCTATGATAAGATTCATTTATGTCTAGTGAAGCCTTCATTTCTTCATTCTAGAATTTAAATGCCAAGAACTCTTGTTAACCATCATTCTTCTCCAACTCCTCTACCACCTTCATAAAACAAGCTTTGAATTTAGCCAACCTCTTGTCGCGCCCCTTAGTAACACTTACCCCCTTAAGCTCACTTTCCAAACACTTAATACCTTAGTGCCACCAAGGTTCACGCTCTCCTAACACTACACATGCTACGCACCCACAATGTTAGGTTCCAACTCAAGTCACGGGATTCCCCATTTCTTCGTGACTCCCAATCCTTTCCTTCTAATCCTTAACTCCCACAAGACACCAGGCATGTCATTTGATGACATGGGGCGGAACTTCCATTGATGTTCAAGCACTCGGTGAGGCACTACTCCCACCGGTGCTAACCGCCCTTGAATGGGACTCAACTCCCCACTAGGCCCAACCCAACTCATTTCAGGACTTACCAAACGGGACTCACACCATGGCCTAGTGTAGAGTGGGACACCACCCAACCGGTATCAAGGAGTGCCCAAGCACTCCATGGTAACACACAAGTGGTGGTGAGGCTCCAACACTAACCTCACCACCCGGGGCCACTTAGGCTCACCATGGCACCATCCGGGAGTGAGGAGGGAGACCACCCCTCCTCATAGTACTCTCTGCGGGATTCGGCAGCCCCCCCCATACTAGAGGTCACCGGGAACCCCCAAGATGCACTCCATCTTGGAAGACCACCCATTTCTCCCGATTCGCACTACTTTGGGACTCCCGAACTTCCACCCGGCATAACTTTGCGGTCCGGGGTCCAAATCGCACAGGCGACCCCATTTTCGACATCTACGCGACGCGTAGATGCCGATGGACTACTCACTTGCTCCATTCGGACAAGTACTCGCAAAGATATCGCCCTCCAAAGATTCGGGACACTCCCGGCGCGGCCAGGGCGCTCCCGGCGCGACCGGGACACCCCCAACTTTGAACGCCCATAACTTTTGACTCGCAAGTCCAAATCACGCGTTCTTTGGACGGCTGGAAGCGTCTTCTCAAGAACTTTCCAAGCATGTATCACACGCCCCCAAATTCGTCCGGATCAGAGCGCTACCTCGCTCTGATCGCTCGGGACTCCTAGTCCCCCTCACCTCATCTTTTGCAAGGCTTGGGGAGTCACCCCCAATGTCCCCCTTGCTCACCAAGGTGGCACGGGCACGCCTTGTGATGAGGGTCGTGACACCTCCATTGGTTAGGGTGTTCTATCATGACATAACTTGGACTTTTTGGGTTGGAATGTTCATCATTGTTGGTTAGGACATGTTCTAATGCATCAAGATCACTTCTAAATATATACAATGAAAAAAAATTCATTAGATTAGACGGCTAGTCTGTTGGCTAGACAACCAATTTCTTTGTAGTGTCGTATTTGATTTTGCTTCTTCTCTTTGTAGTGCCATCTCCAACTTTGCCTCCAATACATTGTGGGAACTTTGTTCTATGATAAGATTCGCTCTCCCCCTTTTTTTGAGGTTCCTCCTTGTACACTCCCAATTTTGCAACGAAAATTGAGTACTTATTTTGTAGTTGTGTTCATAAAATTCAAGTCCCATTCTATAACTTAATATCCTAAACCAAAATGAATGTGCTTTAATAGGGGCATTTAAGAAGATGGAGACCAAGATTTTATAATGGACTCACCCCATGCTATAAGTGTTTCATGTTTCTTATCTGTGGTAAGGTACAAATTCAAATTGACCAAATAAGATGTCGCGCCCTTTAGTGACACTTACCACCTTAAGTCCACCTTCCAATGCTTTCCAAGCACTTAACACTTTAGTGGTACCAAGGATCACGCTCTCTTAACATTGCATATGCCATGCACATCCAATGTTAGTCTCCCATTCCAACTCTTTGTGCTAAGTCTCAGTCACCGGGACTACTAGCACACACACACCTATCATGACACCGGGGCATGTTACTTGGTAACATGGGGCGGAACTTCCATCTTATTGTGCAAGGACCTATGGTGACACTACTCACCATGGTCCTAATCGCCCTTGAGTGTCATCCCAACTGCATACTAGGCTCCTTGTGTATTTGATATTTTCCACTTTGTCACTAATCGGGACTCACCATTCGGGACACCTCCACATAGCCTAGCAAGGAGTGGGACTCTATCCAACCGGTACCACGGGACACCCACAAGTGTCCTACGGTGCCTTGGAGTGGTGGTGACCCCACACCACCAACCTTGAGTCACCGGGACTCACCAAGGCTCCAAGAGGGAGTGAGAAGGGAGACGAACCCCTCCTATAGTACTCTCTATGGGATTCAGTAGACCCCACCCCCTTGTATGTCAAAGGGAACTCCCAAACACACTTTGGTTTTGGAAAACCACCCCATTTATCTCGATTCGCCCTAGTTTGGGACTCCAGAACTTCCACCCGGCATAACTTTGCGGTCCGGGCTCCAAATCTCACATGCGAGCCCATTTTCGACATCTACTCGACGAGTAGATGCCGATGGACTACTCACTTGCCCCATTCGGACAAGTCCTCGCAAAGTTATCGCCCTCCAAAGATTCGGGTCCATTGGGAGAGGCGTCACGCCTTCACCATGGCGCTTCTCTTGGCCATAACTTGAGGCTCCTACCTTAAAACCTCGTAATGCTTGTCAATATAGCATCCTTGTGTTCTTAGTTTTCTAAGGATATGCTACATAACATACTTCATGGAGGGATTCCTCATGAACCCCTCCCTCCTAGCCCTTAAGTGTCCCGGCGCCACCGAGACACCCCCACCTTTGAACGCCCATGACTTTTGACTCACAAGTCCAAATCACGCGTTCTTTGGACGGCTAGAAGCATCTCCTCGAGACCTTTCCAAGCATGTGTTACATGCCCCCAACTTCGTCCGGATCAGAGCACTAACACGCTCTGATTGCTCGAGACTCCTAGTCCCCCTCACCTCATCTCTTGCAAGGCTTGGGGAGTCACCCCCAATGTCCCCCTTGCTCACCAAGGTGACATGGGCACGCCTTGTGATGAGGATCGTGATATAAGAGGTCAAATAATATAAATCTTTACTTTCATTTTTTCAGTTATCCATAGCTTTCTTAATTGAATCTACTAGTTCTAGCTAATTGATTCCTTTTCAATTGATATTTAAGTATAGGTTAAAATTGGCATGATTTTTTCCATCAAAAAATCTTTATTTTTTAATAAATCTGATTGAAGTTTGAAAAGCAACCTGTCAACTTTCACATTGGTAGAAAATGAACTTATTACCTAATGAATGTGAAGGTGATTGATTCCACTAAATTTATGTGATTATATAATCATATGGTAGAGTAGGAAAAGACTTTCCTACTAGAATTTGATTACTTTCACATTTACTTTAATATTCAGAAATAAAACCATTTGAATATCCTTTTTAATATAAAGATCAATTGAAATGTTGATCATGTATAAAAAAAATATCTTATATTTTTCATATGGAGGGCATTATTTATAAGTTGACTACTTTAGGATTGAAATTGATTGTTTATATTTGTTTTTTGAATATAGAAAGAATTTGCCAATATTTAATAATTTGCTTAAAAAATTCTCCTATTTTAAGTACAAGATTTAATCATTATAACCACTTCTAGAAAAGTGTATACTTGAGAAGTATAATTTTTTTGGATAAAAATATTCTTTGAAATCATTGTATTGTAATATAGACATTGAATCCAATCTTGCAATAGATGATTTATGTCTTGAGAATTTTTCTAATGGAATTTAATTTCCAAATTATCAAATGGATGCATTGTTATATCATCCATCCATAAATTTATCATGAAAATGATAAAATCTTTGTATTCAAGAAATTCAAAAATTCAAGAAATTGTCAAAAAGGACTGAAGTCTTTTGCTTTCAAAATAATGGTTGTGATAAATTACAAGGTGATTTGATCCAAGTGCCTAACTATAACATCATTAAGTTTGAACTATTGTAAGTTCTATGATTAGTGCTTAAAGTGAAGATAATAAAAACATTGGAGTCCATTGAATTCTAAAACTTTTAAGTTTGTAAACTTATTTGGCAATTATTCTAAACAATTAACAACACATAGTAGAACCACTAGACACAATCTTGTCAAGAGGCTTGTGCAATCGAATTTGATAGGTATAGTGTTTCAAAATTAAGGTATTAAGTTAATTTCACAAGCTTGAATTGCTTTGTAATGATGCATCCAGTTTATAACAAACAAATGTCACAAACTATAGGGTCTATAAATACAAAAGAACTAGTTTCTAGAATTGCATGCCCTCTACAAATTTTCTAATCCATCACAATCATGCCAACTGTTCTAAGAGTCTACTAGTTACAAAATGAACTCCATTGGTATCGAGCTGCTTACATTCTTCGACTGTATTTCTATGTACTAGACCCTGATGGCCTGATCCAAACCACCAATTGGACTTCTGTCATTTCCATTTCCAAAATAATCTTTATTTGCTAATTTAAATTGTTGATGAAAATAACGAGACACAAAACGATAGGAATGGATAGGACTGGGATTTAAGTTAGTTGCATGCATTGTACTATAATGTATCACATGCATGCCATCCTCAATTGATGCACCTGCCTTCATTCTTGAAGTGGCTTGACACTTTGGAAGCTCCATTTTGGTGGTTATGATTCTCATCGAAAATTGTTAGGTTTGTAGCACTACTGAGATAGAAACATCACAAGCAGTAAATTATTAGCAATTGCTTAACCCCTAAGTGCCCAAGCCTTTCCCAAATAATAAACATAGGCTTAGAGTTAACTTCAATGAAGCAAATTATTATTTTTTCAAAACCTAACCATATAGATGTTTTAAGATCGCTAGAACTTGCTTATTAGTGTGCTGGGTGATTGCAAGAAACACTTGTCCTATTTGTTGCGTTTTTGGTTTTTGCTACGTCAGTCCTATTAGTACTACGAGTCCTGCGAGTACTATGAAGGGTACGGGAGATGAAACGTAGACCGTTGATTGGAATTGAGATGAAACACTGGGAAGATGCGTGGATGCATGGTAGTGGATGACAGTAGGAGATGTCAAGGAAGGCTGATGTTTTGGGACAATCCCTGTCATCCACGTTGGCAAAATTGCAGGCGTAGTGGGCCCTGCCCAGTACTAAGGAGTCCTACACTATACCCTGGACTACTATTTTCTAACAGTGTCTTCGATTTACCTCAGAAAATGAAGTTGGAACTTTCCCATTTTTGAAAAATAGTTAATGATTTTAGAAAAATAAATTTAAAAGTGGCCATTATAGCCAACTGAGAGAACTATTGAATGGAGCAAGAAGAAATTGGAAAACATTTTGTATTACTTAGAAAATGTTGTGTAAACGTCGCACATATTGGAGCAATGCCAAAGGCAATTGAAACATGATTTTGCAAATCCCTCACCACAAAAGTTGTAATTCCACTACAGCAGCTCACTGTCCAGTTTTGATGATGTAATCCTTCAAAAAAGGTACTCGATAGTACTAAAAACTATCAAAACCGCAAATGTGACATGTAAATGAAATTCAATTTCACACCCTAAAATAATTTTGAAAAATTCAGATTAATTTGTGTTCATTCATTAGTGCTAGAGGAACTTACATTTTGAATTTCATGTTCATTCAATCATTTCTCCAATAGTTATGGCACAAAACAACCACCGCATTGAAAGTGTGACGCAAAATAGGACAGGTGTTTCTTACAATCACCCTGCTAACCAATTTTGAGTACAAAATAACATTGGAGTTGTGAGATTATGGGTGATTGCAAAAAACACTTCACATTATAGGCTCAAAAATATAGTTTGGGGCCATAGGATTGGATGTATTATGTAATAATGCTAGTATTTTATGCTAGCAACACTCATGTAGATCTAAACCGTTGATTCAAGACACTTGCAGATGTAAACATTAGAAAGAAATTTGAACCCTGTAAGAGGCCACAAGTCTACATGGTAGCATATTTAGATATCTAATATGGTACTGCTAGTGCCCCATTAGCTTGAAAATTTGAAATTTTTTATAACTATTTTCCAAATTTTTTTTAAAATATACATTTAAAAAAAATCTATATTAGCACCACGGGGGTACTAAAAATAAAAACAAAACAACTTCTTTCATGGTTCAGATTTTTTGTAATGCTGTTAATTTAGTACTAAGCAATAATATGCAAAACACTAGAAGAAAAGTGTATTGTTGTTATATTAAGCTATTTTTCATTTTTTGAAAACTACATTGCAGTCAATGCAAATTTTCTATTTTTGTTAGAAAATACAAAAAAATTCAACTAGCTCAACATTACTGTGATACAATTTTCTTCTAATGGTACTATATACTATTGCAGGATACTACAAAAGCCACTAGGAGTAGAAAATAGCAGAAAACGGGTTTGAGGACCCTTTTCATTTTTCGTAATTCCAAGAAAATTCAAAACATTTCCATTTAACCCCTAAAGGACCATTGTTCCTTCGGGGGACAAATGAGATTTCGGGCTGGTACCTACGGTCTTAGTTTTTGTCTTGATTTTTTGAAACTTTTTATGAAGATAGAAAAATTGATTAGCTTTCAGGGAATGTAATTTTATTTTCATTTGGTGCTTGGGAACCAAAGTTATGCGCAAATAAGCTCAAAACAGGGGAGAGGGGGCAACAAAAAAAGTTTCAAATTTTTGAATTTTTGAATTTTTTTCCCTTATAGATTATATTTTTTTCTACATGTAAAGCTTTTATTCATTCCATTTGGATTTGTTATGAGAAATTTATAGACAATCTTGTTTTTCGGGCACTTAGAGCATCTTCCTAAAAAAATAACTTGTAGGATTCATTTCTGAATGCCATTTTTACAATTTTTCAAGCAAAAAAGGTCCTTGTGGTTTTATCTGCTCTTTAGAAAAATCTCACCATTGGGATTAGGGCATTTTAATTCCATCTTAGAGATATTATTAATTTAATTTTTCCTTCTATCTTGTACCTACTTCTACATAACAATTTTTTAAAGAATAAAAATTAATTTTTTTGGTATTTTCTTTATTTCCTAGACTCTCAACTCAATCCCCCACCATAAAGATTTAAAGCTCAAAACTTTGTAGTGCAAAAAATTAAAGTTATAAAGGTTCAAAGTCAAATAACCTAGTCCAACAATGTATGGAAAATTTTTTTTTATTTACTTTAAAAGCAAATATCTTGCAATCTATGTGGTCAAAAATTTTGAAATTTTTTCCACACATTTTCATACTAGTTAGGTGTAAGATCCTATAGTTAGATGTGCAAAAAATACAATTTTCAAATCTTTTTACTCTTTGCTCTAAAAATGGCAGTTTTGAGTGTTTTTTTGCAGATATAAGGCCTTGGTCCTTTAGGGGTTAAAAAGGCCATTTTGCTAGAGAGGATTGTTCTTGCATTGCATTAAAGAATTCATAAAGGACATTTTTTCCCTCTCTCTAGCCTTTGTGCAAAGGAAGGTCACTTTGACCTCATGTGCACAACCGATATGTTGCTATTTTAATAAAAACTCATTGTCAATTCTTGTAATGTTAATAGACCTCGAACATGTACAATTTGTGGCTTCAAATTCACATTTTTGGGGTCAAAAATAGGACTACCCCCTCCCCCCCAAAAGGCCATGGTAGACACCCAATTGGGAATAGGTTAAAAATAGTGAAGAGATTTAAAAAAATTTGATAATGTCTGAAACTACCACATGTACCTCCATTCCAAATTTCAAGCGAAATAGACAAATGATGCAAAAGTCATGAGCAAGAAATCACATATTCAAGGGCAAGGGGATAAAAAATAGAACAAGGGTTTCTTGCAATCATCTTTATAACAAAAGAAATGTATATATATATATATATATATATATATATATATATATATATATATATATATATATATATATATATATATATATATATATATACTATTTTTAGTATATTTCTCCTCCCCTCAATGTTTGAGAAAATTTGCATATAAAAGTTTGGGGGGGGGGGATTGGAGGTGATATTGAATAACTAAAACTTTAGGTTGCACACTAAAATGCACTTCCAAAACCCTTTTAAAAGTTCAAATGAAGAGCTATCAAACTTGACCTTAGTACACAATCCACCTTGCAATTGTTGTTCAAATGTAATTTTTTTTAATATTAATTAGAAATTGCAAATAAATCCAAATCAACACTTGCATGTTTAAATTTTTAATTGTGAAATTATGAAAACACTTTTATCTTTTCATTGGGACCATTTTCAAATAAAATTAATAAATGCAATTTTTTAGATCTAAAATCAAGTGAAATTGGCAAACTTTATTCAAAATCAAGAAATATAGTATAATTAGCAAGCTTTACCCTTCCACTAATGGTACATATGTGCCTTTGAAGACCTTTTAAAATTCATATATTTACCTTTTTTACTAAAAAATGAAAGGTTCAATAGTTGACTTCCTAAATTGCTTGTAAATTTTTTAAATAGTCAAAGGAATTTAACTATTCATACCAAAATGAGCCTAAATTTTCAGATCAACCATATATGGTTGGTTGGACAATTAGGGATTGTAGACAAGGGTTTGGTTGCCAATTAGGTCACTACCCATATAGTATATTAAGTTCGATTCAAGGGAAACATTTAAGTAGGGAGATAAATTTTAATTTTAATTTGATTCAACCTAAACCAATCTCATGTCTTCAACCCAATTCCAAATTCAGTCCAATTCAATCCAACACACCATTTAATAATACCAATTAGGCATTCAATTTTCTCACATATTAAACTCAACTATTAAACTGACTACAACGACACAACCAATACTAGATTCACAATTGAATAACATGCCAATTAGGTACATAATTACATCAATTTCCCATTTGGATTATCATGCATACAACATTGGACAAAAACCAAGCAACACACTTTTGAACACATTCAAGCATAACACATAAAATCACAAAGATATATTCACATACTCCAATTAAGCAACTTAATCATTGAACTATATTAATTGCCAAAAATACATAAAAGAAATTAAGCCTTCATAGGGTTGGACTCAGAGTGGGCTCAACTCAACACTGGGTCCAAATCCAAATTGGAAGAGAGGGCTAAATACCCTACTAGGCACCTCTTCAACACCACCAAATTGGCTCACAACGATCAGAATCCAACACAATTGAACTACCTACTTGGAATCCAACTCAACTACATATCCACTAGCCCTTTTCCACTATAGTTAGCCAAAAGCACCGATTTAGACTAGTATTCTACAGTTTAACATCCTAAATTTTCAAGTTGCAACTCCAAATAGGAATTTGCATTACCAAACATTGGCCCCAAAAATTAGCCTGACTACAGGGATTAAGCTAGATTCACATTCTAATCTTTAATGAAGAATTGCAGTCTTGGACACACTAACAATCATCCTCCAAGTGATTGAAGAAAGCAAAAATGTACCTTTGTATGTATGGTTAGGTTGCTTATAGAGTACATGCACTTCTAGAATACCCTAACTTAGTTACCACATGATTTTGTGAAACACTAGTAATGTGTTGCGCACACACTCATAGAGACTTGGTCCCTTTTTCTGTCCCTTTGTCTCCAAATTATAATATCATTAACCCTTGTGCGTCACAGAGCGAATAGTGAACGTGAAGAGCTTTCCTACACTTTCTAGAGTATATGGAATAATTTGAAGTGTACTCGATTATAGAAGTTTTCACCGTTGCAATTTGAAGCCAACTTAGTAATGTGTGCAAAGATGGAACTGTCAAGAGAATCCACTATGCGGATTTGGAGATTATAAGCTTTGATGAATATGGTATTTTGTGGATTTGGGTCTTTTTTTTGGACATTCGAAGTTTTGGAATTCACACAAGACAGACCACAAATCACATGCTTGGAAGCTTTGAGTATGAAGTAGAAAGTACAACTAACAATCCTTGGAAAAAAATTCTTCAAAATTTATGAAAGCTTGACTTTGAGGACATCCGAAGCAACATAAGTTGAGGCAAGGCTTCTCTACATCCTTGGTGTGGTTGACACAAGGCCGCATACATTGCATACCACATAGTGCAATTATGCAAAGATAGGGTTGATCAAAGGCACCGATTGGAGTGATTCGCATCCTTGAACTACTATTTTAGGCTCACATATAGAGTTCTTTCGAAATAAGCTTGTAAATTTCTCAAAAAAGAGATTCCAATCTGAGCATCCGAAAAACATCCACTCTGATGCACACGGGTTAACTTTGTCCTTGGACAAAGACTATAATAGTCTGCTCTAAATCCACTCATCTTCTAAAGACTGTCCCTAGCCAGGTTTTGAAATGGACATTAACAAGTTGTAAAATGCATATGTGTAAAGCATTGAATGTTTTGTCAATGATGTCAGAGCAGTTTAAAATTTGTCAAACGTTCCTTTATACTTTGCTAGCATGGTTGTTTGGCCGAACAACTCGACAACACGACAAACACGATGTCCAACACATCTAGTAGAACCCCTTGTTTGTCTAATAAAGTCAACTTTAAGGTTGATTTTCAAATAAAGCACTTTGTGTTTCCAATCTTGACATATTTGAGTTTCATTTTATTGAAGGGTCTCAATTTAATAATCACTTATTACATTCTAAATTATGGATCATAAATAAAGGGAGATTTCAAATTGTCTCTACTGTTAGGATAAGGCCTTATGCGACAAAATTGTCTAGTGTATGCGACACTCGTCTTATACGACATGCGACATTAGACAAACAGCTCGACACCCAAACCTCAAAATGTGTTCGACAGAACAACCCTGTTTGCTAGTGGATGGTATAAGAGCCAAGGTGGGTCCATTTCAAAAATGTTTACCTGTGTTCAAAAAAACTTTTCTCCCCCAACTATGAATGCTAATATTTTTCAATCTGTACGGTCAAGCTTGATAAAAAATTTACCACAAGATCTCATACAAGTATAGTACAAGATCCTACAGTTGGATTTTTGAATTTTGAATTTTTTTTTCTTTCTTGAAAAGAATGCAGCAGAAATGGCAATTTCAAGTGATTTTTGTCCAAAAATAGGCTTTGGTCTTTTAGGAGTTTAGTTTAGTTAAGCTCACATTTTATAACCTTGTCTGTTACTTTCTACATGGTGCAATGCTTGTTTTTGGTGAAGCCATATCTTTTTTCAGACTACACATGTGTGGGTTTTGTAAGGCCTACGATCAACAAATAGATACCTATGGCAGAATTCTTTAGAAATTCGTAAGTATTTCAAAAATACTCTGAAAAATATGAAACCACTTGGGTTAGATTCCGCATCAATTTTTCTTCAAGTGAAAAATAAGGCAAAATAATTTCGTGCATCTAAGAACCATCGAAAAGGCCGACCAGCCCTTAAATGCATGGTTCAAGAGCAGACCACCTTATGGTTTTGAGTTTTGCATCAACTATGGTTTGGGAGCCAAGTTTCCAAATCTTATCTTCAACCACATTCACATTGCACAAATCCTTTATCCACTATCAACAAAGTAATGTTGTTTACCTAGGACAGAGCCTCTTGGTCATACTATTCTTGATATCTCTACCCATCAAAAGAGATTAAGCCATGGTACAAAATGGTTCAATTGGTTCAAAAGTTTTGAAAGCAAATAAAAATGAAACATGTGCTAAAAGCAATAGTGGAATGTTGAGGTCCATTATTACAAAAATAAATTTTTATGTTGTATCTAGAATAATTATCATCATGTGGATATTAGAATCATAGTAACATAAAATTTAAAACGTTACAGGGTTATTTGAAATGAGACATGGGATAAAATCAATAGTAGCATGTTGGGGGCCATTTGTAGTAATCCATAACTATTTCCATGACTACATAACTATGTTTTATTCAAAAAAATCTAAAACTACCATTACTTACAAAATATGAAAAAAATTGTTATTATTACATATCCAAACATTGAATCTTGCACTAGACAAGCATGTGAATGTGTAGAACAATTTTCAAATATCTTGACATTGTAGATTAGAAGATTTTATTGTTTAAAGTGAAAAGAAATGTTTTTTTTTGCACCTTTTGGTCCTCACTTGTGAGACTTTGAATTCTTATAGCTGAAATTTTTTGCGTAATGAGTTTTGATTTTCAAATATTTATATGTTAGAGAATTGAGTTGAGGGTGTACATGAGGGAATTCAAAAAAATAAAAATTCATTCCTTAAGAAATCATTAACTAGAAGTAGGAAGAAGATGAGAAAAAAACTAAGCAAAATTATGATTATCTTTAATAAGGAATTGTGTCATGTCAACCCTACAAGCAAGATTATTCCAGTAGACAATATAAATCATGTGCACCTTTTTTCATTTAAATTGTGAAAATTGAGATAAAAAAACAAATCCTATGTATTATGTTTTCAAGAATTTGCTCTAATTGCCCGCAAAACAAGACTCTTCATAACCCAAGATGTGTTAGCTAATAAAGAAAAAAATTTTGTTTTTGTTTTCTAAAGGTAATGATGGGGCCAATACAAGATACTCGATACTTTTCAAACTAAACAAAAAGTAGTATCACTTGAAATCAAACAAATTTTTTTTAATGTAGGAGAACAAATTAGCTTTATAGAGATATGATTTTTTTTCCAATATTCCCTTAACAACAAAAATTTTGCTAACTAAAGAAAAAATTCTCAAGAAAAGAAAAAAGGAAAAGAATTTTTTCATAGGATATATTTCTCTATCTCTCTATATATCTAAAAAGCTAGGATTCATTATGCTTTTGAATGTGTCATGCAAAAATTATTATGAGTCTTCTTTTGTGAACAATCAAGGTATTTTTCTAAAACAATAATGTATATAATTTCTATAAATTTCAAAAGAAGAAGTTATTTAGGATTAAATTGCTTTTCACAACAATCTCACTATTGGGATTGACATGTCTCTAGTTTTCTATTCCATTCTAGAAACTACAAATGATTAGAGTTCCCATCATTCCTTTTTGTAACTATTTTAGCTCAATAGTTTTAAAAAGAATGAAAATCATTGCTACAAAAGAATCTATTTCTTACTCAATATTTCTTAGACTTTCAACTCAATATTCTCAAAATTAAAAAATAAAATAAGAATAAATTATGCAATAAAATTTAATTTAAAATATTTAAATTTTGATGGCCTAGTATTTTAAGGTGCACTAATTATCTAGCAATTTGCTTATTCAAAGGTTAGAATTTTCTTAAAAACACATTTACACACATAATTTTAATATATTTATTTCTATTGCAAGATAATATGGTTAGATAAAAATAAAAATATTTTTTTTTTATTTTCTCTCAAATCATGAAACATATAGCTCTTGGAGATTATTCTTGTCCCCAAAATGTATTTAGTTAATTAATTGTAGGTAAGATAATTGCACCTAACCATAACTAGTTTCTAGAATTAGTTCCTATAGGGCTATAAATTCTTGCCTAAATTTGTGGCCTTAGAATTTAGGAATAATTTTAGGTTCACCAATCTTTAGTTTCCACTTTGAAAAATTATATTTTATTCATATGATGCAAGGTTGTTACATTAGGCGAACCATCCACCTACCCATTTGCTCAATACAAGTATTGTCCATCCAATGTAGTCAACATATAGTTGACATTTTATGAAAATGCAAAAAAGCCAATGCAAATTTATCTTATTCATAGTGTTCAACAATCATATGGCTACCAATGCAGAGACAAGCTTGGACATTGAGACACATATACAAATTTTTTTGTTTTGAAGGTTGAAATTTGGAGTGGTTGAAGTCTCTAATCTAGTTATCTATTTTATTTTATTTTATTTTTTGTTTCTAATTAGTATCCAAGTCTTTTAATAAGGGGCAAATCCCTCTCTTGATACTCCAACACTCAACCCAACAACTAGTTCTTCCAACCCAACTATGAATCCCTAATTTATCACTAGGGGCTTTCTCTCTTTTTTTTTGGTATTTTGTCATTTTAATTGCACTTTTATATACAAAAAAACTCCAAAAGAGTGTAGAACTACAATAGGAGTGCCACGTTCCAATATAGTATTTGGTCTATTTTTAGAATATTATAGCTAGAATGGCCCAACCACGAGTTGTAAATAGGTTAAACCCAACTAAGCGTGGCAAATTGGTTAATTATGAGTGATGGACATATCAGGCTCAAAACCCCACATAGAACAAACATCTCTAAGCTAGATTTGGTTGAAGGAACCCTGAAAAGGCATACGAATTAGTCCCTGGAGATAGGTTCTAGTTTCCCCATTCCACCAACAAAATAGTAGAACCCCAAATTGTTGGCTTGCAGATGTCGAAAATATCAAGACGGGACCATGGAGGAATCTAGAGTCTTAGGAGGATGGTTTGGAGTTAAACCTATGTCCGGGAACCAAAGGCGAAGTCGGTTTGCCAAGATTTCTATTGGTATGGAAGATTCCTTAGCGACCAATAAATAAACAAGAGGGGGAATTTGTCCCCCCTGGGTTGATGTGTAGAGTAAAAATATGAGCCTATACATGTTTTGTGGGATCCCATGGGAGGTTCCACGAAAATTTTAGGAATTTTTTGATAGTTAGAGGATGTCTTTCCGGACAGTCAACTACCCATATTTCTGATGGAAAATTCCTAGAAATTCCCCAGGTGGCGATAAATTTCCACTAAAAATTATTTTAGCTTCTTTTATGTTAATAAGTTGCCTTGAAAAGTTTTACAACATTCCAATAGTCCAAAGTATCTCGAACCTACAGCATTCCCCGATAATTAACAGAAATTAAAGTCTACGGTAGGTTTGACTAGTGGAGAGGGAGCATACGAAAGCAGAATGGAGCGCAATATAGGTCTTTTCTCACTACCCCATACCTATTTAGGTGCCTAGGTTAATTACTTTTGCTAGAAAAGTCACCCCCCTAAAGTTGGGATTTTCCCTGGTTTTTGGCGTTAAGTTGGCGCTATGTTTCGCTATGATTTTGAAGATAGAATAGGGGGAGGGATGCTAGAACGGACTAAAATTGGTCTTCTGAAGCCAATAGTGCAATCCGTTTGCAATTTGGAGTTAATCTCCAAAAGTTAGCTTAGTGGGCCATCATAAGATGAAAACCTTGAGTTTTTGATGAAAAGCCAAGAAGATAAGGTTAACTTAGATGAACGAGGAGAAGTGGGTGCCCAAGAAAGAGTATAAAAAGGCACCCCTTCTTTTCTTTTACCACCCCCTTTTTTGTGTAATTGGGTCCATTGGGTCCAATTTGTGTTGGAAATTGTGGCATTTAGCCACAAACCTTGCAATGGTGTTTTTTGGGCACTTTTGGCCATTTTTGTTATTTTAGGAGCTGGCAAGGTCTTTTGTGGGTCCCATGCCTTTTCTTTTGATTGAGCGTGGCACTAACCTTTCCAAGCTCGAGTTTGAAAGCTCTTACTAACTTCCTAGGTTGCTAGAGGTTGTGGGTGCTTACATTTGAGAGACCCTTCTGGTCCCTCACCTTGTTTTGTTGTGCACTAACCCTAGAGCAACCCCCCATATGACTAGCGATGCTGCTTTGGAGGCCTTTAGTTCAAGTTATTGATGTTACTAACCCATGTCACTAGCCTTTGAGTATCCAAGGCTATTTTTTTGTCTTTTGTCCTTGTCCCTAACAATGACATGTTATTCCTTGGTGGAGAGGCTTGAGGGTGTGAGGGTAGTGGGTCCTGTCCATACAACGAAGCTTTGAACCCCTGTGGAGTAAAAAGGCTTACAGGTATGTTAAAAAGGGAAACGATGGCAAAACTTTGAATCCCCTTGGAGTTAAAATCCTTAGTGGTGTGTTAAAACCACCTCACAAGGGAATTGTGAGGCCTCGTGGTCCCCTTTTCCACAAGGTTTAGTTCCCACAATGTCTTAGGAACAAACCAAGGTTTAGGTTCCAAAAATAGAAACTAGAAGTCGAGGTTAGCATAGGGGATAATTAGTAAAGCCTTTGCCTACGTAAGCCTTGCCCATCACCCACTAGCAATATCGCAACCCTTTAACAACCCTCCTTTTAGAAATTAAAATAGAGAAGGAAAAAGAACACCCAGATCACCCCAGCATCCTACGACACCCCAGTAGCCCCCTAACACTTCCAACAGCCCTCCTCACCTTCAACCCAATACTCGGGCAAGGGCAACTAGGGTCGAGTACCAGGGCACCGGGACTGGCACAGTTGGTAGTGGGAGAGGGGGGCCGTCATTAAGCTAGGCAGGGTGGATTCATAATCAAGTTGAGGAGGGGTGGGTCCGTAATCAAGTCCAAGGAGGGGGTCCAAAATCAAGTCCAGAGAAGGGGAGGGGTTCTGAAATCAAGTCTAGGGAAGGGGAGGGGAATCTGAAAGTAAGCCAAAAAGGGGGTTTTGGGGCTTAGGGGCTAGGGAATGGGGATCAGAAATTGGGGGGAGGAGGGAAGGGAAAATCGGTACGCCAGGGGCAAGAAGGGGAGAGAAGAGACACCACTCAAGGTCCCTACTGCTCTAACATAGCCCTCAAGGCGGGGAATCCAACTCCCCGTTTCCCATAAACCTCACTACAATGGTAAAAAAACAAGCAAAGAAGGAGGGAGCAAGGATGGCAAAAGGTTGGAAGAATGAGGAGAAATAACAAGGGGGAGAACAATTTGAAGGTGAAGAGTAGAAATAGATAAGATAGGAAGGGAAATCCACAAGACTTACTTAGGCCCTTAAATTAGAAGTAGGTAATCACCCCGAGATTAAGTGTGAGATGTAAGAAGTAACTCAACTTGAAGGAAGGTATGACGTGTACTTAAGATTAGCTTAGTAGGTAAAATCAGGGGTTAATTAGGCCACCTTAGAGTTTGGGAGGAAAGAAAAGAAGGGAGGAGGAAAAAAATAGGAGAAGAAATCGACAATTAAATCCTTGTACCAATTTATTTTATGATTAAAACAGTGGTTCGTTGTCTCACGGCATGGGAGTTCATGGTAGAGGAGGTAGAGCTTCCGGTGGGCACGAACAGTGACTCAAGCTCTGAGGTATGAGTTAAACCTCCCCAAACTTTCCTTAGGGCTCTAACTAGAATTTAGTAGCTTGGGCCGAGGCCTACCCCTCGGTCGGACCTGTAGGACTGTAGGTCAAGTCATATCCAGAGACATAAGCATAAAGAGAAAGGCCGTGGCTTTCCAAAACCCTAAGGCACGCCCAAATCGGATGGAAATTGAGAAAGTTACAACCGGATGAAGTTTAGGGTCAAAGTGGATGAAGAAGGGTTAAACTCCGAGGATGACAAAGAATTAAATACATTAGGAGTAGGCTCTCAATTAGGGTCCAGGGCCGAAGAGAAAAGTCAATTCCGAGTTATAGGTTAAGAGAAATTAATGGATGAAGTTTAGGTAAGGCTTGGATGAAAATTCAGTAGAAATCCCCGATGAGGGTCCAACTCCAGATTTGGGTAGGGGCAATCTTTTGAACCATCCCCCCAAATTTAGGATCTTTCTGAATTGGGGAACTAGGTGTAATAGATGGATGAAGTTTGAGGAACCGAGTAGCGGTCAAACTTCATCCACTCATAACTTTGGCTAGGAAGGTCAGATAAGGACAAGTCTTACATTTTTAGAAATGGCATGAGATGAACTAAAGGATTCATAGGATAGTTCTGCCTTGAGGTAGGTTCCGTCTAAATCATCCAGCAGGCCCTCCATTTGGAAGACCCAAAACTTTGAAAGTAGTTAAGTGAATCTTGCAATTTGGGGTCACTTAGGCACTTAGTAAAAAGATCCATTGCTTGGAAGGCACAATGAACCACACTTAAACACCCCAAAGTAGGAGTCACTTAGCTGAAACCTAGAACCTGGTTGTGTTTGCGAATTCCCAAGGGTGGGTAATTTGGCACTCGCACCAACCTAAGCACTCAATCTAACTCTCTAGTACCCTCACATCACCCCTCACCCCAATAACATTTCACAACATTGGCTCTTTCAACTCATTTGATTCTTGAATTTTGAAAACTAGATGGCTATTTATTTGGTATGGTGTTGTGGAGTGGTATGTTTTTTTCAAATAAAAAGGCAAATGGACTTTATCTTTTCCCAAAAAAAGGCTCTGGAATCTAAACGCTTCTTTTCAAAGAAGACTAAGGTAGGATGCTCCAAAATCGCTCACCTAAGAGTTGGTTTGCCTTTATCATGTATTTCTTTCAATGGGAATACTTTTAGCTCATTTATTAGATGAAGAAAAATAGATGCATCCTGGATTAATGTAACACAATTGGTTTCATATTTTCAAAAGAATTATTGAATTACTTATGAATTTTCAAATGAGTTGTGTCAAAGGCACCTATTTGTGACCTTAGGTCTTCTAAAAACTATTCACTTGCAACTTGTAAATACAAAAAGGGAAAGCAAGGAGAATGATTGGCTTGTACAAGAAAAAATATTTTTTTTCATTGATCCATTCAATGACTATAGAGTTCAATTTAAAGACCTCCTCATGTCCTTTTCAAAGCTAATTATAGGGACAATTTTTATAGTTGGAGTGGATTCAAGCCTCTTATCTTAATGGACTCTGTTTTTCCATGAAAAGGCCCTAGGGTTTGTCTTTTCAATGGAAAGGCTAACAACTACATTTTTTATGGAAAGGCTAATGGAATTCTACTATTACTAGGCCATTTGACCTTTTAACCAATTTGAGGCTTGAAGTTAATAGAAATATAATCTGAGCTAGACTTTGAAGTTTGACAAGAAGTGGGATGTAAGTTGAAGCTTGCTTTAAAGACACTTATAGGGACAAAGTTTGATTTTTTCATAAATGAAGTTGGATATTTGGAATTAATATAGACTAAAGACAAGAAATTTTCTGTAGTTTTGAGTCAAAGCTTCATTGTCACATGGGTTTGGGGGAATGAACAGTAGCTCACATTGGAAGAGAAGGCTTAGAGAGGCATAAAATGGCTGAAGACAAATTCAAAGCTTTGCTATTAGTTTAGATATTAAAACACTATGAATTAAAAAAAACTTTGAGAAGGACTACAAATTGTATGTCAAGGCTCTAAAAGGAATTTCCAAAAGTTTGGGATTCCCATGTGAGGAGCTAATGCAAGACACCAAGATCAAGAAGTTGAAACAAAAATTGAATGAAAAGTCATAAAAACATACACATTAGTAGACAACAACCACAAAACATGAGAAATTGGAAAAAATAAATCTCAAGGGGCCCCCCCAATTCCTATATAAAGTGCATTCAAAATTCTTCAAAATCAAAAGACTCTTACAAAAAGCAATAAATTATACACCAAGTAGGCCAAATTGATAAATGAAAACAATAAATGACTTCAAACAACATAGTACAACATAACAATAGGGAATTTGGGAAAAAAAGATATAGGCCTTTTATACATTTCCAAAGGCCTCAATCCCTTCATTTTTCTTGTTTAACAAATTTTTACCCAAAACCAAAAAAAACTCAAATCTACTTTGTTTGAATGATTTGACTTTTAGAAAAAATCTCCAAACCAAAAATCAATTGTGCCATTGGCTTCAAAGGGGCTAAATTAGTTGAAGTAATCTCATCCCTTTTTCCAATCATTTGGAGTTGCAAAGTTGGTAAGAGTTCCAAATTACAAACAAGAAAGACTTGAAATGAAAATTTTGTTTTTTCCAAAGATTTTGATTCACATCAGTTGTTCAAAAGATTTGTTCACTTGGAGTGAAATAAGACCGTACATGGCCCTTATTTGGATGTTAGATGCTCGCGGAATGTTAGTCAATGACCCTTTCCATTTAAAAAACTAGTTGTGAGTTGTCGGAGTTGCCCGTTCGGGTCCTTATTGCTATCAAAAACTTGTGAAACTTGTTGAAGTGCATTATTATCATTTAACCCCTAAAGTTCCTTTATTTATGTTATCACCAAAAACTCTCAAAATTGCCATTTCTAGTACAAGTACCAAATTTTAGAAAATTATCATTTTTGGAAACATGTAACTATAGGATCTTGTAGTATACATACTAGATTGAAAAGATGTGGAAAAAACCTCAGCAATTGCACTTCACAAGGTCATATTTGTATGAAAAAATGTCTAAAATGGTGGTGCTTCTTTAGATTAATTCTTGAAGGCAAGTTGGTTAAATGCTTGAAAGTTTTCAGATCATTTGGAATTTTGCAATATATAGAAAAAAAATAGTACATAGAAAGATAGTAAGTAGAAAGATGTAAGTGAGAATGATTTAAAATACTAAATTGTTAACAATTTATTAATGGAATTGAAATATGCCAATTCCAATGGTTGTAATGATGTAATAAAAAATCTACACCTAATGTTTCAATTTTTTTTCCAAAATTATAGAATATTGAGGACTATTTTAAAATAAAGGACTTTAAAGTTTATTTTAGAGTAGAGAATCCATAATTGCCTTCAAACTAAAACATCTCATAACTTTTTACTCATTGATCAAAATGGAATGATTCAAAGCTATCTATGCATATATAAATCTAGAAAATCAATTTCAATTTTTTTTGAAAGTGATTTTTTTAGATTTGCCGAGAGTGCCCAAGTTGAAAAACAAACTACATATTAGGCTTTAACTTGTGACTCAATATTTCCAAATGTCCTGAAATTTAGTGCACATGAAAGATATCCCTCATCCACACCTTCTATTAAAGTTTGGGCCAAAAATGTCAAAATCTCTAGTCACATGTACCTGCCCAAATTTTTTATGTTGCCTAAAAATGTAGCTTAGTCCTCAAGGGGTCAATTTTCTATCTTATTTTTGGAGGATTTTATTGCAACTTTGGATATTTTCTAAGATTTTATCATAGTTGCAATATTTGACTTCAAAGAATGCTATAATAATCTTGATTTTGTTGTTTCTTCTTGAAGTTGTAATATCATACAACTATAATCTACTCATTTCCTCAAAATTGTTGGTAAATTTGTGAGGATTCCTAATTTATAACCTCTTCGGGTCATGGTAGTTCAAGAGATGACTTAAAGTTACTTGGAATTGCATTTCCAATCTTATTTAGCCTATCTTTCTAATTTTATCTTTCTAATTTTATTAAGATCTTTTATTTCAATTTTTTTGGATATTTTGAGCACTAATTCTATCCTAAGATTTCTAATAATTCCTTTTTAAGCTCCAAAGCCATTTTGATGTTTTGATAAGTGTAGCTCACTTGTGGATTTTCTACACAAAAAGGATATTTTTGTTGTATAAGTAGAAAATCAAGAAAATATGAGCCTTATTGACAATTTTTGGCTCACATAAAGTCAATTGGATTTGATCATAATCTGAATATAAATCACCCATTGAATAAATTGCTCTCATTGCAAACACCTTCACAAATTCATCAACAATTGGTTCTAGCCCATATTTCTAATGCTCACTTTGTTTATCAATTGCATATCTTGAATGAATCTCAATGTTTCCTTTTTTAAGGCACAAGAATCACCTATTTGAATATGTTATAATAAAAGATTCAAAAATTTCCATCATAATCTTCTAGTTGAGAAATTCTATTAACTTTGACAACTGAACCTTTGGAATTAGAATAGGCTTCAAATTCCAAAGTATATGTGGAATTGTGAAAATAATCATAGGTGTTTTAATACTTCACCAACACACTTAATGTCATGTGATTCAAAACCAAATTCCTTACTATGGTATGAAATCACTTCTTTAAAATATTTTCTCTTATTATGCAACAAAAATCTTCTCCTCCAATCTTTAATCCATCCAATGTTTCATTTGTGAATTCATGTTCTATCTTTTTTGAACCTGTCAAATTTAGTTGCATTGAAGCATTTTCCACTTTCTTCTTAAAATCAAAAGGAAAGTAATAATGCAATGGTTTAACCTTCTTAAAGTTTTGCCATTGCCTTGCATATAGTCTCTATCATTGCTTCTCGCATCTCTATAAACTTCTTAATCTCATTATAAAAATCCATGGAGTGCATTTTTACTATTTTGTTATCAACCCCCCAATCCAAATTCAATAGCAAATGTAAATCTTCCATTGTACCACCCAACCTTGATCCTTCAAATATACTCAACATATATTTGTCATTGTTAAGTTCACCATTCTTCTTTGACTCATGCTTAAGATATATAGCATGAATTTTTTCTTCATTCTATAATTCTTTAAATATTTTAAATAAAATAGGCCCATAGCCCCATACCATCTTGAGATACATCCACAAAACTTTTCAATATATCTTCAATCATCAATGTTTCTACTAGAGGCAAGAAGAGAGGCAATAAACCATCATTCTTTTTACCATTGCAATCCCGCCTTATACGACATGTGTTAAAAGTCCCTCATATGGTCATGATGATCACCAAAAAAACTTCTCACCTTCAACAAAGGTCAAGCCTTCAATGTATCTCGATTTTATTTATGGTTTGCACAAACAATCAAAAATTAAACAACCATATTTCATCTTGACTTCTAATTTGTGCATATGCCAATCCATGGTCTATAAATTTTGTCTCCATCTACTTAGGTGTAATGTATGGTTGCATAAAAATGATAGGATATGTAGAAGAACCTTCCACAAAGAAATTTTGTTAATCATTTGCATTTCCAATCATTACCTAATTATTTGAATTAACTCTATATAAAGGAGGCAACCCATTCCTAATCACCATCCTACTCTAGCATTGTAGGGTAGAGTAATTTCAATCAGGAGGTGATTAACATGATTAATGCTATCATACTTCCCATCGCAATTGTGGCCCATTATGATTGGCTACAAGACTCTCAATATTGCAACCAATGCTTAGTCAAAAATAGGAAGGACTATATGACCAATATGGGTGGAACAAAATCTTTAGTTGAAAAATTCATAGTAATTTTGTTTTGAGAAATAAAAATCTGAAAAATTATGGAAACCTTAATAACTCTATTTCTACACATGGAAAAATTACCCCATTGTTGAAACCTCCCTTGTAGATACATGTATCTGCTTAAGTGGTCAGAAATGGGTTGCCTCCCTTAAACTCCCACATGAATGATTTGTTATAGAAATTAACCATCTATGATTAGTATTGATAGGCCATATTTTCATCTCATATAATTCTATTCACATCAAATTGATCTAAGAACCATGGTAAATCAAAGCAACAAGAAGCTCCTTAAGATCTTCTCATTTCACCAAAATTTCTATTGTAGCCTTTGCCCAATTATTTGAAACTTAAATCTTTCCTTCTCCAATAGCCCTACATGAAAAACACTTCTAGATATGCATGCTCATTTTCTTCTTCTTCACCTTCATCTCCCACAACTTTTCTTCTTTGTATATTTGAAGTCATTATATCACTTATAGTTTGTCTCTTCCACTTGATCATGTCAATAATAACCTCATGAAATTTATGCTTTGCAATTCTCTTGGCATAAGTTTCATTGTCCCATTTAAAATGAGATCCTTCAACACTATCTTCAAATCCATAGCCATTTCAATATCTGATTGCAATTTGTATGCTAGGGCCTTTCCATTCTCTTTTGAAAATACGTCCTTCATTGCTTCTTCATATGCTTATTGCTTTCAATTCTCCACTTTAGAACCCCTCTTCAATGGCTTCGACCAAATTGATTCTTTTACATTTTTCTTTGACCACGACTTCATGATTAATCCTTGCAATAGAGACACAAACCAATATGCATGCTATCAATGGAATCATTCTAATACATTGTATGATAGATAGATTTGCAAGTAAGATGCAAAATATCATCAGTAAGTTCTGTGCTCTCGGCAAAATTTCATAGTATTCAACTATAATGCATACTTTTGATTCAATAGCTCAATATTTGAACCCACACAACTTATCCAAACAAGTTCAACTCCATAAGTTATCTCCTCATTGCTTGTGATTGAGTGCACCTTAGATGTCCCCTCTACTAATGTCTTCGTGACTCATTTTTCAAAGTTTGTCTCTATTGGCAATCTGGTTCCTCTTGACTACAATATAACAAAACATGGTAAAAAAAACTGCACTCAAGATCGAGTATGCTTCTTTTGATCACGTTTTTGTGCATGTGTGCATAGTGGTCTGTTAGCTTCTTTTGCAATTTTCGATTGTATTTTTTTTGAAATTTTGGAGTATGTAATATACCATTGGAAAGGTCTTTTCAATACCTTTTTAATAGTATGTTACATGCATGCCATATTTAACTACTTTTGGACTATTGAAAGTCCAAAATTAAGAAAACGCAGAAATCTCCCGATGCAGGGTGTGAGGCATTACAACGGGAGATTTCTAGATACTGTGAAGTTAATTTCTGTAAGTGTGTTGCACGGCTCCCGATAGGTCAATTGAATCACATGAATGTGCATCTTAGGAAATACATTAACTGTGAATGATGAAGTAAATAGGGCTCACATGGATTCATTTTAGGCAATACATCAGGAGATATCCAGATACACAGAAGTTTAGGTTTCCTTGAGGGTGGTGCCAGGCCCCATACGCACACGAACATACATGTCAGGGAAGATTGAAACTCTGAATGATGAAGTAATTGCTACCACTTGGAATGGAGGTGGGGAGTAAGTTACCTGGAAATCTCCCGATGGAGTGCAAGCCTTGTAAGGCTAGCATGATCATTTTGTACACCAGAACATTGTGGTCTTATGCATCTTATGCCCTCCTAAAGTATTCCAGGCATGAACAATGAATGTAAAAACTTGGCCTTAATTGATATTAACAAAGTCGTTCAAAACATAAACATTTAAAAGCAGAGAGGTAGAAGATTCCATAGAATGACAAGACCAAGTCATTTGAAATGTAATAGAACAAATGAAAATGAATATTGGAAATAGTAACTTACAATGCAAGAAAGAAGGAAATTGTCTTGCAACATTTTAATAATCGCTTAAGAGATCAAGTACAAGAAAATATTGAAAAGCAAAGCCAATGGAGTGCCAGCACCTGCTATGACTAAGAAATGGGATTTGGAGGTTGCACTAAAGGAATAAAAAGAACACATTCTGGTCTTCATGAATAAAGTGAAGGCATTCACAGCACAGAAGATTTCACAAGAACCGGTGGTCCCTAACTAAACCTTGAAAGACAAGAAACCCTATGTGGACACGCAGGCTCCCACTTTCGCGCCGGTCAAAAAGAAACATCGAGAGATCTCCCGATGGCCCTGCCAATACAACGTCGAGCAAAACGAAGCATCGGGAGATCAACTGATAGTTGTGCTACTATGCGGACAAGAAAAACAAAGCATCGGGAGATCTCCCGAAAGGCTTGCCACAGTTACGAATTGGGAGATCTCCTAATAGCCGTAAAGATCAGCACACAATAGTCGATCAAGGGTCCACCTCGTTTGCCCTATTCAAATTCGCAAGGGCAGCTTCTCTACTTTTCCTAGGAATGATTCGTGATTTCGGGTTAACTTTCTTGGACCAAGTCGCGTATACTACAAAAGATGCATCCACCCAAGCGAGAGGTGTATTCTCAATAACCCACTTCCCGTACCAACAATTTTGGTATCTCAATTTCATCGAACTTTCAGAATTATCCGGTCTCCAATATTGGAGCAAGAACTTCTCGTTGTTGACATGGCCTTCTTCTCTACAAACCTTGCACAGTGCTCTTCCTTACCAGATAGCACAAATTGAGGGGTCTTTGGGTCGGAGCAGAACCCACGAACCTGGACGAATATCAACCCAAGGATTGAAGCTTTCCCTTGGCGCCTCATTTGCGGGTCCGCAATAAGGTTCCAATTCCTCTTCCTCTAGAAGGATGTCGACAGGATTAACTGTCGGCTCCTGGGAAGATGATTTTTGCACCCTCCAATAGTACTTTGGCCAGAAGCCTTCAACCAATTCTGTAGGATAGTCCGGAAGTGGCTCCTTCACCTCGCGCAACACACGCTTCCAATACTCGACGTATGGAGAAAAGGCGGTCGCAAATCCCTTGCATTGGGTCATTCCATCTTCCCAGAAGTCAATGTACTTCTCCAGTCCTAACAAAATCAAACCCTTGTTCAAGGTCGCTTTTCGTGCCGCTTCCCCGCCTTCTCTTGATTTTCGGATGCTGAGGGAACTTCGCTACCCCACATGGGCTTGAAAGGAACATGTTTAGGGCAACCCGGAGGTAGCTTCGGCCGACCGCTTCGGTCTTTCTTCCACAAGCATCGCAAAGGTCCATCAGATGGTAGCCATTGTGAATCAACTGTTGACTTCTTATATTTCATGACAGGGACTCCATGACAATCCACATAGAACCGGAAGAGGTGCATCTCCCTTAAACCAATCAGTTTAGTAGTGCCGCTGCACAGGTAACCCTTCACAAAGGACTTGAAATCCGCCACCTCTTGGATGAATTCTGGCATAAATGACAGTTCTTGGGACTCCATGAAGGCTTTCATAAGGTCCGCGGCGACAAATGTATTCTTGCTCTTCAAAGCCTTGGATAGGTGGCTAAAATGTGCATCAATGTCCTCGTGAGTATGTCCTACTAGTAGAAAACCCACCTGAATTTCCTGGAATACTCCTCTTGCAGTAAGCAAGGACAAGAACGCCATGAGATACTGGTTCTTGTTATCTTTTGCAGAGTTGTCAAGCTGAAGATAGAGCTTCTTAGGAAGAGGGCGAGCTCCACGTCGAGCATCCTCTGGAATCAATTTAAAGGCGTCCATACACCTAGATTTCCCTCTAAGTAATGCCTCGAACAATGTATTCGCAGGCGGATAGGGGAATAGGTTGCCAGTCTCTCGAATCGGGGGACCTTCAAGTCGACGAAATAGCTTAGCCAACGATGAGACAATGAAGTTCGAGTCGCCTGGCTAGCACACTGGTCCATAATGGGCATATGCATCGTCGGCATGACCATGAGCGACCATACCAGTTACACTCATAGGAAGCTAATCCAAACCTTGTGTGGCCTTTGTTGTCACCTGCATTCTTGGAAGAGCCGTCTTCCTTGTATCCATTTTGTCGTGAATGATGCACAGTATCTCCTCAGGGTTCCTCTTAGATTCTTCACGCCATGTGGCATACAATTGACGGCAGGATGCTTGATGATTCAGATGTTCACTGTGCTGCTTCATGAACTCCACGAAGTCCAAGCTTCCTTTTGGTGATTTCAAAATGAATTGCTGTAGTTCATCGCACTTCGTACACTTGGCAAAAGAGCTGCCTACAGGCTTAATGGAAATGTTATTGAAGTGCTCCTTTTTTATTCTACTAATCGTGGACTGGCTGACTATACGAAGGCCACACTCCACATTCAACTGCAAGTAGAAAACCCGGACTACACATCAGATTCAGTTAGGGTATGGAATTCTAAAAGACCGTAAACAACAATCACAATAGCAATAGTGTCAACAAATGATTTCGCTAAACGACAGTCAGGAGAATTTTGGATAGGATAGAAATAAAATCAAGTCCATTGGGAGACACGTATCAGGAGATCTCCCGATGAGGTAGCAATGGAAAGAAGTCCATTCAGAGACATGTATCGGGAGATCTCCCGATGAGGTAGGAATGAAAACAAGTCCATTCTAAGACATTTATCGGGAGATCTCCCGATGAGGTAGCAATGAAAACAAGTCCATTCGGAGACATGTATCGGGAGATCTCCCGATGAGGTAGGAATCACAAGAAGTCCATCGGGAAACATATATCGGGAGATCTCCCGATGAGGTAGCAATGGAAAGAAGTCCATTCAGAGACATGTATCGGGAGATCTCCCGATGAGGTAGGAATCAAAAGAATTCCATCAGGAAACATATATCGGGAGATCTCCCGATGAGGTAGGAATCAAAAGAAGTCCATTCGGAGACATGTATCGGGAGATCTCCCGATGAGGGAGGAATGAAAAGAAGTGCATAGCGAGACATACATCCGGAGAACTCCCGATAAGGTAGGAATGGAAAGAAGACGTGTATCGGGAGATCAACCAATAAGGGCGGACTAAACTGAAGTTTGTAAAGAGAAATGTATGGGAAGATGTCCCCAGGCACTGAACTCCGAAAGAAACACATCATAGTTCTATCCAATCATATAAAAGGTTCACTGGAATACCTCATTAGCATCAGCATGAATGCGCTTCCAGTTGTTTCCCGCAGGTAGGAACTTCAATGTGTCCACTCTCCCATTCCCTATGGACCGCATTTGGTGCGGCATTTGGTCAGCAGTGTTGTCGATGATGGCTTTCATTGTACCAGTGACCTGCACTGTTCGAAGTCGAGGACGCTTGATCCCTTTGTTCCCATGGGTCGAGGAAACCACACCTTGCTTGTACAAATCCATGTAATTGTGGTAGGTGGACTTTGGTACTCCATGAATAATGTACCATGTAGTGGCACAAACTTCTGATCCTTCCAAAGTAATATATTTCCGCTTCCACGTCCAATCCACACTATGCAATTGCCCGCCAGCAACGATTCCATAATCTCGACACTCTTCAAAAGACTTTGAAAAATATCTCTGTCTGACCATCAACGATTTTGCCTGGGGAAAAAACTGGCAGCAATGACTGTCGCAGCATTTCTCTGAACTGACCTTCCGAATTTCATCGTCACTAGTTTTACGAGTGAACTGTGTCTCCGTATGACAAAGGGAGGGTCGACGAACTATGAATCGATACGGCGCCTTCTCTCTTCCACCTAAATAGGCAAGGGGATCCTGTACATCAGGAAAGGCAGGGAAGTGCTCCACCGTGTCCTTCAAACTTCGACCATTAGGGAACCAACACTTTGAAATTGGCCAACGAGCGTGGATCATGATTACATCATGATCACCCACGAAAATGTCAAGGACGGTCACACCTACGTGCTCCTCACCAAGGGTAGTATTCTGAAAACTATCGTCCGGCCTCCAATAATTTATTCGTCCAGATGATAGTAACACACCCACCGCATCATTTCGATGAACCTCCAGCCCAATCCATTGCTCCTGTTGAATAAATGGACTCGAATCGAAATGGGGATCTTCAGTACATTTAACAACGTCCGCGGCACTCCACAACACTGTCCGGTTCAGGACATCTGAGAGCATTGTAAAACCCCTTTGGCAAGGTGTGACCCTAAAATACTAAGCTTCAACAATAAAAGATGACGGGCGTATGAGAACAAATATCCACGGCTCGAATGGAATAGGAACTCCAAGCCACTCGCCTTGAGGTCTTGCCTCCACTACAGACCCTACTCCGACTTCACCAAATCCTCGATGATAAAGCTTAACCACGTCCCCTACATTCAATAGTGAAGTCCGGGCGCAAGACTCCTGTGACTTGCCCTCGTCAGCACCATCGCCAATAAATGGCATAATTGCATAATCCATCGACTCTTCTCCACTGTCCATAGAAACCGTATCTTGCATAGGTTCTGAATCTCTATATCTACAAAATAAAGGACCCAACGTTGAGGTTAGAAAAAGTCAATTCCAAATGACATTGTCCACAACAAGTTAGGGTCAGTCACTACAAATTCATCGGGAGATCTTCCAATCGAAGGACTGTGCAGCAGAAAATATTTGCAGTCGAAGAAAGCAGTAATATAATGAATTACAAATATTCGATCCCACCACTGCAGTAAAGTCATCCAAACCCTAAAACAATCTCACTATATGAATGTCCACGAGAATCCGAGAGTGGCAGATGTTTGGACAGACCTCTCCCGTCTCTGATTAACACAAGACCATCGGGAGATCTCCTGATGGGGTCGACAACCATAGCTCGTAACATTTCATCGGGAGATCTCCCGATAGACAGAACAGCCACAGTGTATAACACTTCATCGGGAGATCTCCCGATGGGGTCGACAACCATAGCTCGTAACATTTCATCGGGAGATCTCCCGATAGACAGAACAGCCACAATGTATAACACTTCATCGGGAGATCTCCCGATGGGGTCGACAACCATAGCTCGTAACATTTCATCGGGAGATCTCCCGATGGACAAAACAGCCACAGTGTATAACACTTCATCAGGAGATCTCTCGATGGACAGAACAGCCACAGTGTATAACACTTCATCAGGAGATCTCCCGATGCACACAACCCGAAAGTATGAAACAATTCAATGGCAGATCTCAACATTCAAAATAAAAATGAGGTCCCCATTCACAAGCGGAATGATTCCTGAAAGAAGTCATCGGGAGATCTCTCGATGATAGCCAATCAGACTACTTCCACACTCAAATCATAAAGCGATCTCTTCATGATCTTCTCGTATATGGATATCTCCTAATGATATTGGAAAATTTCTGTACACTTCTTTCATCGGGATATCTCCCGCTGAGAATGATGAATTAACGTTTCCCAAGATCATCTGGAGATCTTGCGATGGTAATGCAGAAATTTAGATCACTGAAATCAACGGGAGATCTCCCGTTGATCTTGCCGAATCTCCATTTTCAGAAGTCATTGGGAGATCTCCCGATGTTCTCCTTGTGGATTGTCCAAGGATGTCGTCCGATTGACCTAGAAGAACTCCACTGGTCATCCTTGAAATACAGTTCCAGGATTATGGCACTATAGAGACATCGGGAGATCTCCCGATAATAAAGTAGTTCACTAAAAGTCCGCCAAGCAATCAACGGAAGATCTCCCGATGGCGCAAATCCAAGACATCCGTACAATACCGAATGTGATTCGTAGGGTCGTCTATACGTGTAATATACGACTGTACGAACTGTCTGATTGGTGAAGACTACAGTACTTCCTCCTTGCTCTCGACGTCGGGTCTGTACTCTATGCTACAGACACTTGCATCGAAGTTTTACTTTAGAACAAAAATCATTCCACTTCAGTGATACGGAGTTCGAAATCTATGATCTCGCCATCCTGCATAGGCCACAAACTAGCGACATGGAATCGGTGTACTTCATGATTGTTCACAAATGCGCGCATTCACTCTCATCTGTGAAGACTGACTTCTAGGTGAATCAATTAGAACTCCATCGGCGCCCCCTAGACATGCACAGGTTCTACATTCTAGCGAAGACGACATTGACACTCATCACATCCTCCTACTCACTCAGTCTGCGATTCCACTGCATTGTCACTCCGGGCATCATCAGTCCATCAATGCATTGTCATCATTCTGGAATTCTACAACTCAGTGAACCACTGCGAAAAAAAGAGAATGATACCTACAGTGAGGGGCTGCGAAAATCAATGTACTAAACCTCCTGCGCCAACGCACTTGAACTTACAATTTCCTACTCTTCTCACCTTCATTCCACTACTTCGTTCACGTCTGCGAAAGAGAGAAAGACCGCGGTCGTTGGGGGTCATCACAAACCTCAAATCTGGAATTCATACTTCTCGCCTAAATTTCATAAGGGCGCTATGTTCCTGCATTTCGGATTCTCTGAGCACTCTTAATGGTCGTGCGCGCCTGTGTGTAAGCCGAATCTAAAGATGCGGTCTTCTCTGAGATTGTTGACTGCAGTCTTGGAGGGCGTGCTGACCTGCCAACTTAAATGCTCCAGATGAGTTCGTCAGACTTCGATAACGGCTCAAATATACAAAAGCGGACAGTGTCCGTCTGGGTCTTGGAGTCGAATCTTCCACTGATTCTTTGAGGGGCCTGCTTTCAATGTGCTGCTTCTGGTCCATTAGGTCTCCCTCTACGACTAAATACTCTTGGGTTCGGCATGTACCTATTGTATGTTATTAACTTTCCTCCACTATTACTGCGTGCGATCTAGCAGAAGAGTTCAAGCCATTTAAAACACATCCACACACGTGTATTTTATTGGTATGAAAAAGTCATACTATGAATCATTAAGTTGCTCGAAGTATTGGTCCCTTCATGCATGTTTTCAATTATTTCACCCCAATTACTTAAAGTTCCATGACTTACTTCAGGGTTTAGGGTTTAGGGTTTAGGGAAAAAGACAAAGAAGGAAACAAAAACCAGAATAGAGTCCAGGGTTTCAAGGTGTAAGATTTCAGGGTTTAGGGTTTAGGCATAGATTCATTTTGGAATACCTTCCATAATTATGTGGTTCTAAATTTCGGGTTGTGATTTCATTCCTTTGGGATCATTTTCTTTAATCTATATTGCTGAAGATCTCTTTTTGCTTGGGCCCCTTGTGGTGGATATATTCTTATTTTTAAGAGTACATTTGGAAGGTTCTAGTGCCGTTTTATAGATTGGAATGATGGATTTCAGTTTCTGAAATCTTTCTTAGACGGTAGAGTATGTTGAATGTTTTGAAATGCATTTTATATTATATTTTGATGTTGTCATTTTTCACATTCTCTTGTTTTTTATTGATTGCATTTTTATAGAGTAAATAATTGTGTGTTGAGATCAAATATACTATACCCTATCTATGGGTGTGCAATCCTTCTTTGGAATTGAGCGAGGGATGTTTGCTTGTTCTTTTTAATCTACAATGGGAGAACTTTGGGAAAGCTCGGTCTAGGGTTTTCCTTCTAATGCTTATCACAGTGTGTGTTTTTTTAAATTTGTAGACCCGAAAGTTGAATGTAAATAAATGACCAATCATATAATTAGTATTTCATATGATATATGCTTAGGTTTAGGGTAAAAAAATGATGACTTCTCCGATTTTGCTTAATTAGAAACATGGGCATTCAATGTCTAATACATAATCATTGAAGCCTAATATACTTCAAGAATTTGTCTATGTGATATTTAAAATCAAAGCATATGAATTGTATATTCCAACAAGAAATTAGGGTTTATGAATGGGATAAGTATTTAGGATGAATTTGGCATATAACGTACCAGAAAACTATATTGAAACTTCTCTAATGTAAACTAAGTAATATACCAAGGCTAGTTCAAAATGTGCCCCCAAAAATATTATAAGTACCATAACAATGTTGTTAATCACCACCAGTCCTCTTCCGTTGATTTTGAAGAAATATGTAAGTAACATGTCCGTCAATGAGTTCTACAAGTTCAACCTCCTTTCAAATAGTTTATTCTTGCAAGTGTATGCAAAATACAAAAGTAAGTCACTCTTCAACAAAGTGTGTTTTGTGTTCTAATTTAACCCTACTACCAACAATGCTAGCATGCAAGGTTAGAGCCATGCACTTGTGAGCTTTGAGTGTGGAACTTGTGAGCCTAAAGCCCCCAAAACTTTTCGGGGGAAATTTTTGCACACCAATTTCCTTTGTTAACTTCTTTTTCTAATAGTAGAAAAGAAGTTTCTAATTATAGTGACTATTGTGAACTATGACTGTATCACTTATAACCATGAATTGTTCTAGTCCTTTTAATTGTCTTGAGATTTTTTCATTGGTACAGGAAAAGAACTTCAAATTGTGTTGACAAGTTCGAGCACTTAGTTCAATAAGTAGAACAAGAAAAAAAAGCCAAACGTTGTAAGTACACTAGACAAATGTCATTAAAATGGATGAAGGAAAAAAAATGGGGAATCAAAGGAAAAAAATGGGGGAAAAAAATGGGGTCCAAAAGAAAAAAAAGTGGGGAAAGAAAAAATATGGGGTCCGAAAGGAAAAAAATGGGGAAAGAAAAAGAAAGTGGGGAAAGAAAAAAAAAAGGAAATGAAAGAATTGGGGAAAGAAAATAAAGTGGGGAAACTGTGAAAAAAAATGGGAAAGATAAGAAATGATTGGGGATTGAAATCCCAAAAACGAGAAAGGAAAACCATATTAATGAAAGTACAATTAAAAGAAAATAATCCTAAGCACATACGAAAATGAAGGAGCACATAATGCAATTATTTTAAAAGAGTAACTAATATGCAAAAGTTTAGAAAATGGTAAAACATAGGGATAGAAAATTAGTGGAAAAAGAATAACATATTCATAATTATATGCATTACTCAAATAAAGATTAGGGTGGTAGATTTGAACAAGGTACAATTCATGTAAGTAACTAAGTTCTAATTTATTCCCACATTTCATATTTTCTTATTCCACTAGGCATCTACATTTTTTCCCGATGTTTATTTTTTTTGCCACCCACTACATAATTTTCCACATACTTCTTTATGTTGAATTGTCAATCTATATTTGTTTCCCCCCCTATTGTTTATCCCTTGACCCATATTAGTTTTACCCCTTGTTCCACCATTTCTTTCAACTATAACTTTATGTAGTTTTAGGGCTAACCTTCTTCATTACTTTTCTTCAAATTTAGAATGATTTTGGGTAGTACTTCTTTTGTTATTTTGTTTCTTTAGAGTTTAGGGTCATGTGAAGTTGGTACATCTTGTAAAAGTACATTTTCGTTGTTCATATGGCTTCCCCATAGAAGAAGTGATTTGGAAATTGATGAAACAATCATATTAGTTATTTAGTGATGTTGTTTTTGTATAAGCGATTGTAATGTGTCATTTACAATTAGAATGAATAGTATTAGCTAGGTATGACAATCCTTAATTCATCGTAACAATTTTAATTTTCGTATGTTATCAAATTTTTAGTAATAAGTACAATATATTTGGTGATGATGAATTCCAAGGGTTTAGGGTTTAGGGTCATCATTTTGGGCCTTCATCATACAATATGATGTCGAAATCGCATCACAAAATAATTAATTTTGAATATGTAGTACACATATCTTTTTGATTTAGGATAATTAATATTTGATTTACGGACCTCATGTACTTCGGTAATGATGTTTTGTATCATTCGTTGAGGTCCTAAAATGTAATAGCATTTCATGTAGAAGTTTAAGGTACATACATGGGTTTATTTTTATAGGTTATTATTTGTCCAAGAACTCAATCATCTTTAACAAAGTATATGTAGATCACTCTAGTGGTCTTATTTTGAAATTCGTGAGAGTCACTTGATTATTTAATGACTTGTATATAAAGTCTTTGTGAGGGTTAATTACTAGGAGATGAGCTTTGAAAATGGAAAAAAATGATGTACACAAAAATTATGGGAAAATGAGAGAAAGGCTTTCGAGCATAGAAATGTAATGCTTGTGCATATTTTTGAATTTCAATGCAAACAATCATTATAATTTGGGCCACAATGGGATAACCTTGCTCCCACTTGTTGCACAAGTGAGTACTTCATCTTATGAGTACTTCAATTTTTGTGATCATTTTACGTGGTAGTGTCTAGTAATTTGAAACCCTTAGCCATTATTCCTCCATAACTAAGGAAATGATGAAGGAGTTTGAAATTCTAAGTGAATTAATCCCCCCTCTGAGTTGTAAGTAAGGGATAACTCACTAATGCCCCCCTTATTAATTGCAAGGGAGTGGTAACAAATTAATCCCCCCCCCCCACTCATTCTTACCATGGGTGAAGTCATCATGACTCGTCCATTGGGGGTCTATTCGTCCTGACAGACTGTCAGTTTGCCCTCCTCGTTGGAGCCGCCATGAGTGGAGGGGGCCACGTTGGGATCGCACTGGAGTGCGATCCGTTTTTCTCCCGCTGCAGTTGGCAGCATCGGGTCTCCTCTCCTGTGTATTGGAGGCAATTTTCCTTCAGCCTCCATCTTCCTCCCGTTCCTCTCTTCCCTGCACTCCCCTGCGCGTGATTCTCTTATGCATTTCAGTGTTGGGAGTGAGTTAATTTCTTTGTGCATTTCAGTGTTTCAGTTTCATTGATTTGCGTTTCCGCTTTTGACATACGTCCGCGAGGAGAGTTGATAGTCGCGCCTTGGATCTGCGCACCTTGGATCGCCTTGGATCTAGGATACGTGGAGGCGCTTCATCGGGAGAAAGTTCTAGAGGAGATGCGCAGTTTTTGTAAGTTCAATCACTTTTCCTGTCTTTGTTTCTAGCTTAGTTTGCAGCATTCATTACATTTTGTTTGGCTGCATTTACCGTATTCAGTTCCTTTGGATTATCTTGGTGCTCCTATGAATTGGAGGCGGTGACCAACCCAGTGCTTCGCATTCGTTGTTTGAGAGGAATTTGAGCTCGATTGAAGACGGACCATTCGTTGTAGTTTTTCCTTTCAAACATGACGAGTAGTGCGATACGAGCTTAGTTTCACGACATTGTATTACGGTTATGGCTTCAACCGCATTGTCGTTTTGATTGAAAACAGAATGAGTAAGGCGATCACGGTACGGCTTCGATGTTGGGGCCTCGTCGGTGTAGTTTATAGATTAGGAGAGATTGGCTAGTCGCAAGTTGCGTTTTAATTTAGCGTTGCGAGTTCTTGTTTATTTGAGTGGGAAGGTTGTGAAGGTCTCGTTGCGCTCAGTGAATCGTCTTGTTTTTTGTCGTGGAGGATGATGCTAATTAGGCTGTTGATTCTAGAGCTGTCTTGGTGTTAGTGGTTTTAAATTTCGTCCCGAATGGCCAAGTTAGAATGTAAGCGCCTCTGTTCATTAGTTTTGTTTGGACAGGTCTAATGCACCTGCTTCATTGTTGTTAGGGAAACATGAATACCATTGTCTTCAATTGCACTAGTCTTGCTTCCACAGCAACAGTCCTATGACAATGTGTTCTTGTTGATTGTAGGAGGCGAGGTTATTTCTGTTGCGTGCTTTTATTTCTGGGAGAAGAGGGTGTCGGCCATCCGCACGAAATTTGGAGCGGCAACGGGAAGAATGCACAGTAATGTCAACATCCTCACTAGCACCTGAAAAACCAGATGATTGGACCAACCCGTAAGTTCTTCCCTCCGTCGCGGTATTTGCATTTGTAATCTGTATTGGCAAGGAAATGGCTCTAGGAATTCCTTCTTAGTATTCTCCATCAGTTGGACATACGCATTCAAACGAAGCTCATGGATTAGGTCGGAGTTGGTTTATTGAGGATTAGGCACCAAAGTGCACGCCTGCATGCCATTTCCAATGCCCCGGAATACCGAACCATGAGTCCTGAAGTAATGCAGTTTAATTTGAAATAGTCAAATTTCCCCTATAACCGTTCATCGGGAGAACTCCCGATGAAAGTCGACTAAGAAAATGCAGTACATTGACACTGCGAGTTCACTTCGTGGAGAAATAACCCTGAACCGTCATAATGAGACTGGTATTCGAACTGCTGCCGACAACTATTTCGCAAGTAGACCATCGGGAGATCTCCCGATGAAAACAAAAGCAAAAGTAAGTGATGAAACTCAGTCAACATGAATATTATCGGGAGATCTCCCGATAGATTATAGACGATTTTACCTCACGAGATAAAAACTAAGCAAAGAAACAAGTGAATAAACTTTTTAAAGGAGAAACTGAAGAAACCATCGAGAGATCTCCCGATGGAAAACACTCCAGCTAGAGTGACTCCTTCCTTAGCACATAGGCATCCTAAAACTGCTAAACGAATTTAGGGTCATCATTACTCATCTGGCCAAGACCGGTACATCGGGAGATCTCCCGATGCCAACTGTAATTAATTAAGAAGGCTGCTTCATCGGAAGATCTCCTGATGCCAGGTTTGATTAATCAAGGATGTGATTGCAACCTGAGATCTCCCGATGGCAAGCTATGAATTATGACGGTTTAGGGTGGAACGGGAGATCTCCCGATGTCAGCTTTGAATGTTGAGGGATGTCAATGCGACGGGAGATCTCCCGATGCTTGGTATGGAAAAACAAGGATGTGATGGCATCGGGGTATCTCTCGATGCCAGTTTTGAATTATGAATGAGGTGAATGCAACGGGAGATCTCCCGATGCAAGCTTTGATTTATGAAGGATATGATTGAAACGGGAGATCTCCCGATGTCAGGTTTGAATTATAAAGGATATGAATGCAACAGGAGATCTCCCGATGCCAAATTCAACTTATCTCGGATTTGAATGCAAGGGCATGTCTTCCGGTATCTTCTTTTAATTCGATAGCACGGAGCGATTTTCTGTAGAATAAATTCCCGAATAGAATTACCACTAGTCGAGTAGGAGGAAAATATAGAGGATCATCGGGAGATCTCCTGATGTAGAGAAGGTGTTCAGTTTACAGTCGATTCGTCGTGATCCAGTCAATCTAACATAGTTCTATCTTCTTGCACAGATTGAATGTAAAAAAGGAACTCCCTGCGAGCCTTTCACCTATAAAACTATTTAAGTTTTGCGATAGCTGGGTGCATTCGTATCGGTATCATGGCGAGAACTTCCCAGGAGCAGTGTTCCGATGCGACCGGAAAGTCTCAGCTTGGGGCCTTGAGTGGATTGAGGAGGAAGATGGAACAGTCATCATATGCCCGAAGCTTACCTTCAGCGATAAGGGTCACATGACAAAGGGGTTAGCTATCTTAGAGCTACAGGGTCTGGATAACGCCACAGTCCTTGTCATTGTCGAAGAAATGGTTCCCAAGACTGATGAGCAAAGGAAATATGGTTTGATCCTAGACTACGCCACTATGGATCTTGACATGTGTGAGAGTATTACACGGAAGGGGTTTTTAGAGAAACCAAACGGAACCCACTTCTGGACTCCTCAGGAGATGAAGAATGAATGGGACATTCTGGACGAGACCAGACAACAACCGAAGCCAAGTGCTGCACCCACACCTCCAAAGCCATCTCCTAGCAAGAAGGGAAAGAAGCGGAAAGCAATTGCTGGAGGACCAGGAGATGAAGTGGTGGAGGAGCCAGTGGGCAAGGGCAAGGGAAAAAAGAAGCCGAAGGCTGTCAAGCTCACATTGCATCACCCCGTGAACATGACGGATGTTGAGGTCGAGAAGCTCGAGCCCGATCAGATTAAAGAAATCAACAAGCTGTACAACCAGGTATTTAGGCCAATGTACAAATGGGAGAAGAAGCCACTTGCCAATGCAAAAGGTGAACTACTGCGAGTGCACTACAAGAACCTTCACAAGGCTCCTCCGGGCGTACTGGTGTACAGAGGTATTGAGCCCTAACGCCTCAAGGGAATCAAGAATCGGATTCTCGTTGATGCCGACTATCATTCTGAGAACTGATATATTACTGTCCTACCTCTAAAGAGAGGACCATACGGGATAGACAATGTCGTGGAATTCTGGGATTTGTGTCCGAAGAAGGAAAGCCTGACTGCCAAATCCCATTTCTACATTATTGGCGGTCAGCACACAGTGCAAGCGCACCAGGAGTTGGTGGAGTCAAGACATATCTCGGAAGCTGATAAGCAGTTGGCCTCGACGTTCAACATAATTCCGATTTGGGAACTGTACTCCACCAAGAAGAATGATATTACGCATCTCTCCAAGGCGCTGAACCAAAATATTGTCGGGGAACAGAAGGAGCAGAGTTTCTCTAAGCAACTTTTGCACGCTCGAATAAAGTGGAAGGATATGGGCAGCCTGATGCCAGCGTATGGAGGTCGAATGCACTCCGCCGAGTACAATGTAAGCATCCCTGACTAAATGTCGAATCATTGTCCCTTCTTTTTTTGTTGCCTATATGCACAGCCATCGGGAGATCTCTCGATGTCTTGCCACCTGATGATCTTTGGATGCCTCCGGATTTCTAGTCGTCTTTGATGAAGTTGGGATTCCTCAGTTTCGTCGCACTATAGGCTTGCACTGCGCACAATCAACAGGAGATCTCCCGATAGATCTTGGACCACGCCTTACCTCACGCTATCAAGATATGGAGCGCTGGTTCCTCCTGGACCCAAGCAGTGAACCAACGGGAGATCTCCCGATGCTATTCACATTTACGTACTCTATAGGTTTTCGAAGACGATGATTTTTAATAGTTACATTTCCCATGTGCAAGAGTTCTATCCGGTGATGTCTACAATATTCACGGGATTCAAGAATCTTGACCCGGACTTGAGAATTCCTCTTCTCTTCATGGAGAATGACGACGATGTGCAACGATGGATCCAAATTGATAGGGATTTCCTCATGGGAAAGCTTCCTGATGGGAATGGTCCAAAATCGAAAAGCAGAAGAAAACCGCTGAGCTATAGCGACTACAAGCCCTTGTATGGACTCCACAACGAGGACATAAACTATTTGGCGGAGCAGGTTGAGAATGCAATGGTATGTATGAAGAAGACAATGCTCAATGTGGACAATTTTGGATAGCCATTGATGCCTCTCATTGTTGCAGCAAATCGAGAGAAGAAGGTCAGGGCCATGAAGAACGAGCTCATGTGCCATTACAGGCAGCATCCTCTTCCGAGCAAGAAGCTGGACTACATTCCATACAGTGCCAAAGAATGGGATCAGTTTGTGGCAGAGAAGAAAATAACCCAGGAACAGGTTGAGTGGTGGGTGGATAAGAGCATGGCAATGGAACTTGGGAAGGTATGGTTGGAGGAGCGAACAAGGGCACTGAACAAAACATGTGACCCCGACGAGTGCCCAGATTCAGTGAAAAGGATGTGGGAGTCCTTCATGAACGACCATGAAAAAGAAACAAACGAGGCTGCCGTGTCTCAGGATTTCGCAGATGAGTACCTCTGCAAAGTCATGGACGAGAAGAACTGGGACATTACGAAGATTCTGACGGACGCCTCCGTGAAAGCATGGCGTGGTGAAGGGAAAACCCACATGTATTTCTGGTTTCTCTTTGAGGTCACATCTGCTGGAGCGCATGCAAAATACCTCGAGCACCACAAGTTGAAGCGTTTGTTTGATGCCCTCGAGTATAGGGACGCCAGTCGACAAATTGTAAGAGCACGATCGCCTGCGATTCTTATTACGGATGCCGCTGGATTTCACGATGTCCTCACACATTTGAAGAAGTGTCGGGACAAGTGTAAGGCTCGTATCTGGGACTGGCATGTAATAAATTACATTCCGGATGTAGGGGATGGCTTCCCTCGTCCCATTGCTAGTGCGAATTACAATGTGTTTCTTGTCTTCCCCTTCGCCTACGACCAAATCCAGGGCTCAACGAGTAGCTTCAACAGCTTCTTCCTAGGCACACAAGAAATTCCAGCCGTGTATTTGTCTCGGGATATGGAGGAAGTCAGTACTTTGTACAGGCGCCCTATTATGCCATGGTTCTCTATCTCGGCGGCGCATGAAATTTTTTCTGGCCATATCTCTGAGAATATGGTTATCGTGAATGTGAACGGTGGTCCAGAGTTCACGTTTCTTAGACTGGTAAGTCGCCATTCGTATTCTTCTTGCGTGGGAGTGTATTTTTTAGAGTCTTGGTGGCACACTAACTTGTGCTTGTTCAAATCTGACAGGCTACTTCGAATAAGGTACTCGAAGTCATTGATGACTCTGAGACACAGTCCAAAGCACAATTGGTCGCAAGGCAAATTTGGGACGAGTTGCATATGGAAGGTGATGAGGAAATGGAAGAGGATGAAGAGGATCCCGCTCCGGAGCAATCAGCAGGTTATGGAGATGCAACAAATGAAGGTCCTCAAGAACCTCCACCACCATAGAAAAAAGACGAGGTTGTGGATGTTTCAGATGAAGATGACAAAAGCAGCTCTCACAGTTCAAAGGACACAGAGTCTGAATGCTCACCCTCGACCACACCTGTCGTCCAAAAGGTCAGTTGCCGGAGGGAACCATCGGGAGATCTCCTGATGTTGGTTCGTCTTTTTCCATTTTTTAGCACCCTTATTTATGAAGATCTAATGAATTTTTGTCCTTCGAGGAGAAGTCAGTAGAATCATCACGACCGAGGCAAGACTTGCAACCGTCGTCTACGCCAAGTGCCTCACAGAAGAAGCCTGGAAAGCGGACTGCTGAGGAGAAGTCGGGTATGGTGAAGGCGAGAAAGATGTCGGACAAAAATCCGCGTGAAAGGAAGTCAAGTCACCAGGTGGAGTTCAGGATGAAGCGACGGTTGGATATCCAACTAAGTGACTCTGACAGTGCCGACCATATACCCTCTTCTCCAGTGCCGCGTCGAAAAAAGCCTAGCCCGGACGTCTCGTCCCCTTTGTTGACTGGGGCTACAGATGCCGCTGCACTGACTCCGAAATCCAGCAAAGCGGCGGCTATTCTTCTTACCTGTTCAGGGGAACGTGCTGTTGTTGCAATTCCGGAGCCTACGAGTGAGCAAGTGGTGCAGGTGCTTACCGCACCGACAGACACCAGCGCGCACTATGGACGTGCTGAACTCTCGCAAGAGGAGACGCGCGACGATGCAATGGTAGATCTCCCGATGCATACTGACCGAGCCGGTACTTCCGGTCGTGAAGGGGGAGAGAAAATTCTGATGCAAGGGGATGCATCGGGAGATCTTCCAATGGACCCTTATCAAGAGGTTACTCATGATTGAGAAGGGAGAGAGGAGGCGCAGATGGGGATGGGAGCATCGGGAGATCTCCAGATGGCTAATGACCTAGAAGGCATTGGCGGTCTTCAGATGACAGAAAAGGCGCAGGCGGTGGGGGTTGGAGCTCTAGATTTCCAAGAGGTTACTGGCAATCGGGAGGAAAAGGTGGAGGCGTAGGTGCGAGTCGGTGCATCGGGAGATCTCCGGATGGGTAATGTCCCAAACGACATTCGCGATGTGGAGGGGACAGAGAAGGCGCAGGCGGGGGGAGTTGCAGCGGGAGATCTCCCGATGCGTAAGGACCCATACGACATTCACGATCTGGAGGGGACAAAGAAGGCGCAGGCGGGGGGAGTTGCAGTGGGAGATCTCCCGATGCGTAAGGACCCATACGACATTCACGATCTAGAGGGGACAGAGAAGGCGCACGCAGGGGGGGTTGCAGCGGGAGATCTCTCGATGCGTACAGTCCAGGATTTGAGTCTTCGTCCCTCAGTGACGTCGACAATTCAGTTGGATGGTGGTGCATCAGGAGATCTCCCGTTGTCTCAGGTCGAAGGTGGAAAATCTGATGCCAATGTCGCTGCCAACATTCTAGAGGATGCTCTAGTAGACTTGAGGCAAATGAGTCTGGAGGTTGGCATAGTGAAGGTGAATCCATTCATAGCTGTTCCGCAGGCTGGACTGACTTATGCAGAGAGACTCTCTGTAAGGAATAGGTTTAAGGATCTTGTTGATTTGCCAACTCACCATGCAAGTGTTACCCGCGATCCCACGAGTAAATCTTCTCGTGATATTCAGGCCGCGTGGGAGGCCACCAGTTTTTTGTATCAAAGCATTGTTGATATTGCCTTTGACCATATACCGCAGGCACCAGAGGAGGAGGTCTTTGAATATGGGGCTACTTCTCCTTCCAAGGTTTACGAAGCAGAAGTGAATCGGACTGGAGAGGACGACACCAAAGGTGCTTGAGGTGACATCCTACGTATCTTCACGGATTTGATTTCAATTGAATGCCGATGTGGCTGGACTTATGTCTAACTTCTCTCTGGTATTCTGTATTGCAGATTGTCCTGGTCCTTCAACGGCGGTTTCGGGGATACCCAAAAAGGTACCTCACCGTAACTATATAGTGATTCTGGACTTGAATGGAGTTATCCTTCACAGGTCGTATTTCCGTAATAAACTTCATGTTGAACGTCGGCCGGGTGTCACGACCTTCCTTGATTGGTTGCGTGGAAAAGCGCAAGTTGCATTCTAGAGTAGTGTAACTCCCCGAAACATGAACGACTTGTTAGACATTGTCCTTGCAGATGCTTCCTTCGGTCATGGAGATGTAATTTGTCTAGATTAAGAGGCCTACACGAAGACCAAGTACAGGGCCCCAACTGCACCACATAAGCTAATCTTTCTAAAGGATCTTATGATTTTTGCGCGGGCTGCTGGTTTGTCGACACTAGAGAACATTCTACTAATTGACGATAGTCCAGTAAAGAACGTCATGAATGATCCACACAATGGTGTTTTCCCTGAGTCCTTCTACAGTGATTCCAATGACAACTACCTTCGGATGCAGTTGATCCCTTGGCTTGATGGTCTTTTTAGGTCAAATGAGAAGGTGCCAATGTATGTGAAGAATAACCCGCTTTTTGGCGGACAACAAGGAGTCGACCCATTATCCAATGAGGGCTTCGCAATCATTAGCGGGATAGTGCGTTGAGCCCCGTTTTTTTGAGGCTTCATCGGGAGATCTCCCGTTACTGTAAATTCGGATGTAAAACATTGACACTGTATATAGGCCTCAATACATATTGATAATCAGATTGTAAATAATTGCACTTTTACTCCGACTGTAACAAAGAGATGACTATTAATGAGATTGTAAATAATTGCATTTTCCGTCCACTGTGAATTGTATATTACTTGTTAAGAAATGTAAAGTGATTGCACTTTTATTCTCATTGTGAATTGCATTCTTTTTTTCCTACTCAGTTTTATGTTTTATTTGTATTCCATCCAGAGATTTTTTTCTGTGCAAGTCACTCCTTAGCTATTCTTCGCATTTCTTGTTCAAAGATACTTAAATGACAGTTAGTTTCCAGAATGTACTTGTAATTCGTAGTCTACCTTTACTACATTCCAATTGGAAAATAGTGAGTTCTCTCTATTTTCAGCCACTACTGGAAATGGTTCTTCGGAGTTGTCTATTCTTACTTCATCGGGAGATCTCCCGTTGTTAGATGGTGCTGACCAACGCGATTGTCCACTATCATTTCATCGGGAGATCTCCCGTTGTTTGGAGGTTTTCTTTATCTGATGAGTTTGGTTGACGCAGAAGGCAGTTCTCGTTGTTTTTACAGGTGCTTTATGCGTGGAAGGCGGCATTACGGATCTTCCTCAGAGAATTATCGTACCTGCTGGTTTTCGGGGCTTTCTTAAACAATTGGTTGAAGATACTCACTATGGGTTGTATTCCTCAATGAATGTTCTTGCCGTGGCTGCGCTTCTGCAGCGTCTTCTCCCATGGAGTACTTTGAAGAGTTTCCTCTATATTGCTGGTGCGGACAACCCTAAGAAGAATGACCCCTATCCAAACCGTGCTGAATTACTGAAGCTTATCTTAGATAGCCCTAGAGAGCGCAGCATTCTCTGGAATCAAACTATAGTTCTACTTGAGTTAGATCCTCTTAAGTGGCCACATGCTCGTGTGGTAGGACCCTCCATACTTGCGAGGGATGATCTTCTTCCTTTAAGATGGGAGCGTCCGTGCTATGGAGTAAAGGAGTTAATTGCTGGGACTTAAAACAGAGTACAGGTAGAAAGTCCTTCAGTCATGGTGATTATGTAGTGAGTGTAGTTTATGCATTCAGATAAGCCATAGGGCCACTTGTCATTTCATTTTCAATCATGCACCCACTGTCTTTTCATCTTGAATCAGGGATTCTATAGGTCAGGCCTTCAGTTCTTTTGAAAGGCAACTTCTGTTATTTTCTATATCAATATGAATAAATTGTAGTGAATCCACCTTACCTTTCAGTTACTTTCTAGTTTCATTCATCCGCACTAGAAGTTTGTATTTGCATTTGCCTTGTCATTTTCTATGTTCTCTTTTACTGTAAGAGGTTGAGTGCAGGGATCATATCGGGAGATTTCTGGTTCCTAATTATGCGTGGAAATACTAACAGGGGAAATGAGACCTAATAGTTCCAGTTGAATAATAACCGTTTTTATTGGTTTCATGCCACACTTATAGTCCTTGTATCTTGGATTTGCACTACATCGAGAAATCTCCTGATGATTCGTCTTAATTACTATGTACAATTCAATGTTCTACGGTTGAATAATTGAATTGTCTTAGTTATAATGTTTTTTGTCCCCTTCTTGTGTGTGAACATGGTCTACTTCACTCTTTTCTTCCCCCTTTCATAGGCATTGGGGGCTCCTAATCCATAACAATGGGAGGTCTCCTGATGGCTTCTCCCATCACATAGTCCAAAAGTCCTCCTAAAGTCCAAAAGTAGTTAAATATGGCATATGCCCCAAAATTCCAAAAATAACTGTCAAAAATTGCAAAAGAAGATGCATACATGTATAGTAGGCTTATACAAAAATATGGTCAAAAGAATTGTACTTGAATTTGAGTGTGTTTTTTTAACTATGTTTTGTTATAGTGATGAATTCTTCTTTATTTGAAAAGTGCAATGTCATTATGCAACCTCTTTGTAAATGTTTAAAACTGTCATATAACAATACCCACCAACAAGTTTAAGTTCAAATTTTGAACTTTGAGTGCCACTAAAAATGAAGTGCACCTTTGATTCATCATGTCTTCTACTTCATACCTCCAAACTTCATGAAGCTACCATTTAAAAGTTGAAAATCAAGTTAAGTACATTCTAAGTGTCATTTGGATGCTAATTCAAGCCATATATTTAAGAAAAATTGAATTGCATAGATTGCACTTCAAGTTGTGTTTATAGCTCCTACATTGTGAAGGCAACATCATGCTTCTTGCACCATCACAACTCAAATTTTGGTCAATTTGAGTTTCATATATGGAGGCTCTCCAACAACCTCTCAACGCTAAACATGCTTGGACTAAGCAACATGGTTGCTTGTGGATACATGTGAATGTACTTTGCTGAGTTTGTGCACTTCTAAAGTTTTTGTTTCTTCACCTAGCAATATCTAGCACAAATAATAGTATTGGAAGGGGCCATTGATTCTATAGGGTTTGGGTAGACATCAACTCTAACTAGGACAAGAATTCACTCAAATTAGTAAGTGTTGGTGCTCTGATTCTCAATTCAAATGGTTTGTTGAAGAACTAAGATGGTCTAGTGATGAATTCATATGATGGGTTCATTATATTATGGTGATAGTATGCTAATGAATTTTGATGGTATGTTGATGAGTTTACATACTCTTCTCATGAATTCATATTGTCTTCTTGCAAACATCTAATTTCTTGAAGAATGCAAAGGTATTAGTAGATCTGAAAGTTTTTGAATCTATAAGATAATAGGTGCCATTTTAATTTTGACTTCATTGGTGGTATAGGTGATTGTACTTTAGAGCTATGAAAAATAGATTATTGAGTGAGGCCAAAAGAGGGGTGATCATTAGAATGCATACTATTGGTATGTCAACTCATTATATTACAATAATATTAGGAATGACATAGTCTATAGTGTTTATAGTTTGGAAGAATTTTGAAGATCATGGAACATTACAATCACTGACAGTAGCAGTAGGCCTCTGAAGTTCAATGTGTGTGACAAGATGGTACTCTTGTGCACCATTGCAAGAAATTAAATCAAGTGATTGGAGGCAAGTACATGGCATAAGAAAGCTTTCATGGCCTACAAACTCTCTTGACTTAAACCCCATCAAAGACCTATGGAAGATTGTGAAATCTAACACCATCTAAAATGAAGTGCAACCACAAAATAAAGAAGAATTAGTCTACACCATTCAAAGGGCATAGAAAGAGGTGTCTCTAGAGGTGATTGAAGTTTTCTTTGCTAGCATGCCTTATCGTATGAAGGTCGTGATCAAAGCCAACATTTGGTGGTAGCACTAGATGGTAGATAGTTTGTCAAAAAATGCTATATTTATATATAATTTTACAAGTTTTTTTTGTAAATTCTTATGACTTTATTAACTCTCCAATAAACCTTGCGGGTTGAAATTTGGATAAATTTTGAGCATGTGGTGACAATTCAAAATTGGAGATATGCATTTTGTTTTTGTAAATTGACTGCTATGAATGTAAACTTGTTGGTGGATGTTGTATTTGCAATGAGGAGACAACCTTCCTCCAATATGTCCTAGATTTGGCCTCTATAATTGCTTTGATGTTTCAATATGTCTATGGCATTTCTTTTCAAGCTTAGCCATCTTCAATTTTGATTTCTACATATCCTTAACAAAGTCACCTACATGCAACCAAATTCCTTGAATTATTAAGCTTTGAAGGCAATGGTGGTTGATCACAAGAATGTGTTGTTGGAATTATCATTGGTTTACCATCACTCATAATAACTTATCTCTTTGTTGTTGTCTTTTAATAAGCAATAATATGGCTATTTCAATCTTTTTGAATTATCTTTAATTTATGCTCATTATTTTGTTCCTTCAAAATTGTCTTTGACATCTCCTTCAACTATATATTGATTGTTTGAATACATAGTTTTGTCTTCTCCACATGTGAAGTTGTTTTCTCAATCCCCATCAATTGTGTACATTAATGCTTAAACTCCCTCAATAGTTCATTTGCCAATAGGCCCTTACTAAGGCATATCACTTACTCCAAAAATATTGTTTTGTTTACCTCTTTGAATCTTCTATAAAAGAAATTTCTTCTTCAATCCTTGCACAAACATATCCCAAGTCCTACCATCATTCTCCTTTAATAACTCTCTCATCCTTCCATTGATCTCAAGAATCATAGGGTGATTGCAAGAAACACTTGTCCTATTTGTTGCGTTTTCGGTTTTTGCTGCGTCAGTCCTATTAGTACTACGAGTCCTGCGAGTACTATGAAGGGTACGGGAGATGAAACGTAGACCGTTGATTGGAATCAAGATGAAACACTGGGAAGATGCGTGGCCGCATGGTAGTGGATGACAGTGGGAGATGTCAAGGAAGGCTAATGTTTTGGGACAATCCTTGTCATCCACGTTGGCAAAATTGCAGGCGTAGTGGGCCCCGCCTAGTACTAAGGAGTCCTACACTATACCCTGGACTACTATTTTCTGACAGTGTCTTCGATTTACCCCAAAAAATGAAGCTGGAACTTTCCCATTTTTGAAAAATAGTTAATGATTTTGGAAAAATAAATTTAAAAGTGGCCATTATTGCCAATTGAGAGAACTATTGAATGGAGCAAAAAGAAATTGGAAAACATTTTGTATTACTTAGAAAATGTTGTGTAAACGTCGCACACATTGGAGCAATGCCAAAGGCAATTGAAACATGATTTTGCAAATCTCTCTCCACAAAAGTTGTAATTCCACTACAGTAGCTCACTGTCCAGTTTTGACGATGTAATCCTTCAAAAAAGTTACTCGATAGTACTAAAAACTATCAAAACCGCAAATGTGACATGTAAATGAAATTCAATTTCACACCCTAAAATAATTTTGAAAAATTCAGATTAATTTGTGTTCATTCATTAGTGCTAGAGGAACCTACATTTTGAATTTCATGTTCATTCAATCATTTCTCCAATAGTTATGGCACAAAACAACCACCACATTGAAAGTGTGACGCAAAATAGGACAGGTGTTTCTTGCAATCACCCCATAGAGAACTCAAAATTCTCAATCATCTCATGTTTTGAGATCCTATTCAATAAAATCTCTCTTGAATAAAATTGAACATATTTTGAAATATCTTGTTCATCAAATTAATTCATTTTGTTCATAGTCAAATGCTTAACTTTGTTGTTCAACTTATTGTTGCCTTGTAAACACATTAAATGCCTCAAATATCTTCATGGTACCATCATCCAACACCCCTTGCTCCACTATGATCTCCATAGCTCACACAAAAGTACAAAACATTACTACACTAGACTTTTCAGGTTGAATTCACCAAAAGATGTCAAAATGTTGTGCAATTGGGTCTAGAATAGCATGGAGCCTTTGTTGTACAAATGCTTTGTATATAATCTCTTTATATCCTTATCCTTATAATAATCTAAAACCTATTCCTAAATTTCCTTTCCCGAATCCCTATTCTATAATTCCCATGATAACTTAAAATTTGACATAGTTATCTTTAACCTAGGATAATACATTAATACTAACTTCAAATGGTTTGAAAGTTTTCTATTATTTAGATAAACTTATAAAATTTCCACATACAAAATTCCACCCCAATCCAAGATCTTTTTTTAAATTTAGTGGACATTTGACTATTATTGACTTTCCACCCTTCCCTAAGATAACCTAAAAATTGGCATAGTTAGCTTTAACTTAGCCTAATTCATGGAAAGTCTTTCCAAATGGTTTAATTTTTTTCTATAGTGTAGATAAATTTATATAATATTCACATACAAAATCTCTTTTTAATTGAAGATATTGTACAGTGCCCTCCAATAAGTCTTGCAACCCCACGTCTAATTCTCTACTAAGTAGTTTGATTACAAAACATACTCTTGGTAGGTAAATTTAGGTGTTTGATTGAGATTTTTTGCCTTGTACAAGGTGAGTTATGAACCTTGTTGTAATTCATTTCACTTTTTAAAAATATATCTTTGTGTGAGAGGCGATTGATTTTGAAAATAGTATGTTTAATTCAAAGGTACAATGCTATACTTCAAAATCTTGTTGTAGGAGATCACACGTAGTAGATGTCAACTGACTTTGGAGTGGAGAGGATCAACATTATTGCACATATGCTTGTAGTGATTGTTACTTGTAGACATTGCCTAGAAGTTTTGTGAGAAAAGATCAATGTTTGTCTAGAATATAGTGTATGTGGTATTGCTAGGAGTTCTATAAGAAAACTTTGTGAAGTTCTAAGTATTGTTAGTTAACTTTGTAGCTTGACATAATATGAAAGTCATTGATTGCCAACCAAATTCTTCTAACTTCAATCCTATAGAAAACTTATGGAAGAAAATCAAAGATTGAGTGCAAAGAAGGTGTAGACCCCATAACAAAGACCAAATGTGAACATTCATGAATTTGACTTGGGAAGATATACCTCAAGAAAGTATTAGAAAGTTAACTTCTACAATGCTAAATTGAATGGAAGTTGTGATGATAGCTAAAGGTGGTAGTATTTGATGGTAGTGTAAGTACCACTTTGATGCAAAGTAATTGCTAATGAACAAGACATAATGTAAAATTCATGTTATAGTAGGCTCATATAGTACTAGAGCTTTCTAATGATACCCTATTTGACAACATTTGTTAATTTTTCTTTTCTGTAAATGGGCTTGTTTCTCTTTGCCTTAAACGTTTATGAAAGAAAATTGTAGAATCACATAGAGGAAAATTTTACCTGTAATATAATGTGAATCTTTGTAACATGAAAGATGTGAACAATGATATTTCCTAAATACTTATGCAATCAAATCTTAAAAAATCATCACATATATTTTTCAATTAATTATTATGTAAGGCTATAAAAAACTAATAAAATAATTCACCAAAAATGGAGTTCCTATTTTCTTACATTGAAATTTCATATGTTGATTAAGGTTCCATAAAGCAATAGATTTTATAGGATAGTTTTGATAAAGTATTTTTAAAATGGAGTCAAAAAGAAAAAAATTTGAAGGGCTTTATATTGGGGTTGCAAGACTTATTGGAGGGTATTGTACAACTCTAGTGGATCTTTGGATCTTTCCTTACTTTTGACTTTTTGCTTAGTCATGGCTTTAAGATCCTAGTTGTATTTTGTTAAAAAAATTTTAGACCCAAGTAAATTGTAGCTAAGATTTTGACACAAATTAGATGATAATTTAAAGAAAGTACCTTCAATATTTCATAAGTAGATCACTAATGCTTAATAAGATTGAAGCTTTCAAATATATTGTTCTTGGGTGCCTTGGATTTTGAATGTTGCCACTTTGATGCCTCATATCTTCATTTCCATAAGCAATCTCAATTTGAAATTTGTTTTCTTAGTACATCACTTTGGCAAAATCCAAATCCAAACATTAGATTGATCCAACACTTGATCTAAACATAAACTCAAAATATCTCACCTCAATGCTTCCTTCAATAATAAAACATCCACAAACTTACAACTTAGTATCCTAAGAGTATCCCACACCTCATTTCTACCAAGAGCCAAGAAAGAGCCAAGGGACAAACCCTTGCCTTTAAAATAGCCAATTAGACCCTACAACAATCGGGACAACAACTAACAAGACTTTTCAATACAATACACACTTTAACAAAAAAATGCCAACTTCAACTAGTAGATGTCCCATATTATGACACTATATAATAGGAAGTGCTAAAAGTGTTTTTAATGTAAACATATATATTGGAATTTTGAACATATTGATGGTGAAAATAATGCTTTCGGATTTATGTGCCTTTTTGTCTCCAAAAAATTAATAACTATTTCTATAGAGGTCCAATATATACAAATAACTTGGTTTAGATGCTAGTTTTATCTACCTTTAGTAATAAAACAATAGAGAAGTACTTCAAGTAATTTAGCTTTCCAAAATTGCAATTGACTAGTAAATAATTATTTTATGGACTCCCTATTTTAATCATGATGGCAATTGCGGAACTCATTCAACCATTAACAATGAACAATAAACAACTAGTGGAATAGAGTAGTGTAAGGAATATGTTGGAGGCTCAAGCACTAAGGATAAATGCCTTGTAGAAGAGATAGATGGATGAAATGAATGCGTCTTTAGTTAGCATATAAGGTAGAAGGCTCCAAAACTAACAACTTTCTAATTTTGCCATTTGTATTTTTGCTTTGAATGGCCATTCACCTACATTCATACGGTTAAAAGCAACCAATGGATGTTGAAGAATTCTTTGAAGCAACCAATGGAAGTTTAGCATTTCATAGATGTGGGGGACACTAAATTTTCAATGGATGCAAAGAATCTCTTTATGTAAGATAGAAGTGCAAATGTCATCTTTTCTATTTTGTATGAAAAGGAGAGATCTTGCACAATAGTTTGACCTCCAATGAGTGCTCTTGGATTTTTTTAAAGCAAATGATTCACAAGGTATCCAGAAGAATGATTTCTCTAGTGACTAGTCCATCCTTCTAGGGTTAAAGAGAGTCAAGGGACATGCTAATAGGTATCGTATGCTTTTAACCATGAAAATTCATAAAATATTAAACGATTATGAGTTTTTTTTAAAAACGATTGGGTTGGAGTAAGCTAATATTCATAGATTAAAAAAAATTCGTCACGTAGCTAGCTACTGTAGTGAAAGTGTCGGTTTTTGGAGCTTTTACCTTAGGGCAGACGGGTAAGAGCACGCGCTCCGAAACGAGGGCAGGGAAACGAGGAATCGCACATCATCGCCCCTGTCCTGGCTGGGATTGCCAGCCAGGCGGGCTTTCCTTCAGATCCGCCATTTTTCTTATTAACCGCTGCGCTCATGTTGCCCATCGCACGTCTCTCGGGCTGAGCCCCACGCTAATCGTCTCTGGTCGTGTAGAGGTCTGGTTCATGTGTTACCTTCGGTGGATGATCGCCGTACGTGCGCTCGCGAGAGAAGAGACAGAAGAGAGACAGACAGACAAGGGAGCTTCCGCAATTGGTATCCCAATGGTGGTTTGGATTGGGAAGAGGTTGGATGGTTTGGGTCGATCGGGCGGTGAATTCACTGTCGTAGTGTAGCGTGGAAGCTGTTTTAACCGCGGACGATGCGAATCCTGTACAACCTGGTGGGGATGTACTTGAAGACGCAGCAGAAGTGATCGAGGAGTGGCTGTTGCAAATGCCGATTGGCATCGAATTCGATATCGGTAAACGCTGCCGGGAAGAGCTGCTTCATGGCTTTTAGGGTTGTGATTGCTGAAAATTAGACAGCAAAGATATGGATGGGGAATCATTCAATTGTCTTTCCCTAGCATCAGGAAGAGCCGATCCAGAAGCTGGTGATCAAATGCGGCCGATACTCTTTTTTCTGAGGTTCCCTGTACTCCTCTGAAGTCTTGGATTCATGGAGGTCACTCCGGACAAATTCGTGTGGCTGTTCCTAGTTGTGACTACTGTGGGATGGCTCGTCTTCAAGTAAGTACCTGTCAGCCATCTGCTTCCTTTTGTATTTGTAGGTGATTTGTTGCTACGTGTACAAACCGAATTTTGAGGTAGTACTGGAACTAAAGCAACGTCAGCTGCCTTTGCGCGAGATTTTGTCAGACCGTTTTTGGAAGGCAAGGAGCTGTGTGGGAATTTTGTACAGTTCTCCATCCTTGTCTTTTGTCCAGTAAATGCAGTTGTTGTAGTGGACATTAGGTTGCATAAATCCGTAAATCTTGAGAACGAGATCTCTAATCCTCCTCTAACGCACTATCATTACCCTCATTGTCTACATTACGAATGACCAATCGCTTGTCAAGAAGCAGCTCGATGATTTGTTCTCATTTAAACCCAGCATTGTTTGCATCTTTGGGCGGAGCTATTGCAAAATTGAGATTTGATGTGTCCTACTTCCGATGGTTGGATTTTCTGTGAGATTGTAGCTGTAAGTATTGGCATTCTCAGTAGTTTGGTTTTAGAACACCATTTTAATCACGCTGTTTATTCATCACTTGTTTATATCTGCGAGAGAGGTTGCTAACTGTGTTTGGCTGCGGCGCAGCCTTTCGTAAGAATGAAATCGCTTTCGGTTTATGCCTGATGTTGTCTGATGTTAGATATCGAATTCCTTGTGAAAGTGTGACGGCTTAATTATGTCCAAGATAATTTTGGATGAATTGATGATTGCCACGCATTAGTGTAAGAGGTTGTGACACAGTAATCATGTCCAGCTGTATTTAGGATTGATTTAATATTGTTGTAGTCTTAGTATTGAAAGGGATTTGTGACCTTGTCTGCAGTTTCACTGCCAAGCTGTTGGCATGGATAGCCAGCAGGGTTCTCGGTGCACGAGTAAGCTTTCGGTTTGCAGGCTTCCAACGACTGAAAGATGTATCAATTCACTTCCAAAAGGTAAGCCTGGTGTATTCAAGAATTGTTGATTTTTCGCCGTTCGAAACGAGCGCCGCAGTTTTTAGGATCATAATTAATGATATTTATGAAGAAGCAGGCCAAGTTGGTCATTACCAACTATCAATATATGTGCAGGGGCCACTCGCGTCTTTGGCGATTGGAGAAGTGCGCTTCAGTTTTCGCAAGCAGCTTTCAGCGCTATTACGAGAGTACAAATTTCAGCTCTTTATTTCGGATGTGGAGATTGTCATGCAAAAAAATGTGGGGACAACTAAAAAAAGGTCCAAAAAATCTCGCAGCAATAGAAACCCTACATCCGAGCGCAGGAAATGGATTGTAACTGCTAATTTATCAAAATATCTGAAATTTTCAATTACGGAGCTAGTTCTGAAAGTTGCCGAGGTAAGGATTGTATTCATCCTGTTCATGATCCTGATTTTCGATGCTTACTTATCAGGAAAGTTGTTTTCAGTTCGCTTATTTGAACGTGCGCTGTGTTTTCGGTTCCAAGCTGTCTGTTTAGTTAGTTTCCTGCTTCTCATAGAAAATGCTTACACTCTCCTCCCTCTCCCCCACCCCACCCCACCCACCCTCCCATATACCGTTTTTCGCTATATTCCTGAATCCGAAATTATGGTGAGCAGATTCCAAAATTGTCCCTGGAGATCAAGGACCTGGAGTTGGATTTGTTCAAACAGGAGGTAGCTTCCGCAGTACTGGGTTTAAAGTTGTCCATCAAGCCTTGTACGATTTACCTTGGCGAAAGGAACCCAAGGTGTGAAAGTTCTGGGGGCATGATTGGCTTTCGACAGCGCATTTTCTCGGTTGCTCGGGCTCCTTCTGCACCACTCATTGACGCCACTCCAAGTGTTCTCTTTCTTTTGGACCAGCTCAATGTATCCAGCTGCTTTGATCATGACGGGTATGCATAACGCCTTCTTTAGCTTTCAGTGCTCTTATGTAGCATTTATGACTTTCAGTGTGCGTATCATCTACACCTGTTTTCTCAAAACAATTTGTTCAACTTATACATACATTGTATTTCGCTAACTGGTGGTCACACATTTTTTGATTAGTGAAGAGGTCTTCCCTTAAATCTTGTTTTGTTAAGTGTAAATATTCAAGTTATCAAGTTCCAAGGTTCAGATCATGTCACAGGCTCTAATTTTGATGCTGTTGTATTTGGGGATCTTTGGTGGTACTTCTGGCTCGTGGTTTTGAATACCTGTTTGCAGGCAGAAATTGTTTTTTTAGTCTATTATTATTTGAATTAATTATATAAATGCGTCGGTGATTCGCTTGTGTATGCTTTCTCTCGATAACGTAGGTACTGTCGAAGGAGCGATCTGGAATTAGTACTAGTGTCGAATTTGGAACACTAAACTTGTAATGAACGTACATGCCTCCTAGGGAAGCTGGAGTTATGGTTCAAAAGCTCGATGTACTATGTGGGGATGTTTCAATCGACTTGAGCGAAGATTTGCTCTTCGGAGAGGCAGGTCTTTTGAAAAGTGTCAGTGCTTCATCAAGATCACGAAAGTTGGGTGAAGCGCATGGGTTGCAAGTGACAGAGTCTTCAATTCCCAAAGTTGGTCATCCGGCCCCAAGCTCAGAATTGGATGGTGCTTCTGCTCCTGCTTCTCCTGCTGCTCTTGCCGTGAATGATGGCTCAGAGTCCAGGCGTATTTCACCAACCTCAGAAGCTGGTGCGGCTGCTGTGAGCGCGACCACTATTGCTGAGACTCCACCGGAAGGGCGCGTTGTGAAAGTTCCTGAAGAGGTGGGTGTTATCCATCTGGTTTCTGCAATTCAGCCTTCGTTAGTAATGTCTTGTGTCCTACTAGTCCATGTCCAGATGTATGTGCTAATTTTCAGCCAGTATCTTTTATAACATAATTAAACATGTTTTGCAACATGTCCCTCAAAGCTCGAGTGAATGGCTACTGTGGTGTAGTGCTAGGGTCCCAACAGGTAATGGCAGTCAAACTAATAAGACTTGTTGCTGCCGCAGAGGTGAATAAAGATCCTTCCCTATTCCTTCTTGTGTCAAGCGTTAGAACACAACGCTATTTGTGATCCTCGCTATCTGTAACTGTCTCTTGGGTGATGTCGCTGTGTGACCAGGATCTGCAGAGTTCTGTGGGTGCTTTTGATAGATTGCTTGGATGTTTTACTGACCTGGACTTTTGTTTTTGAAGATTGGATTTATTCTGCCCAAGTTGAGTCTTAAGTGCAGTTACAAGGAAGGAGTGCTGGAGAATGTGGTGACAGGGATTCAGATGAAGGGTAGACGGGTTCAGCCTGCGGAACCATCCCGGGGCCTTAGTTCTGATCTGGATCTCCATATAGGATGTGGAGAAATAATGGTGAGTACAATTTTATAAGATTTCATCACGCTCTTACCGTTTTTGATATTAAATAGGATAGTAAGATCTGTTGTTAATTCTCAAAGAAACATTCGTGTCCAGTTTGATTTTCCACGTATATTGCTCTATGTAGTTACATAATTTCAAGCCAGTGAATTGGTGAGCATGCTCGTTATAATGATATTTGTAATTTTTTTTGGCGTAGGTCTTGCGGGAGAACAACCAATCTTTTCTTGAAATATTGAAGGTGGCAGTGTATGCATCTCTTGAATTTCCTGCTGAGGTGAGGCCTAAAATATGATGGTAGCCTGGGTTTGGGTTTCTCTAGCTACGTGGTGATTATTAACTTCGAAACTCCTCCAGGAGTTGAGCTTGCAATTTTCCCCCATGGTACCATTAAAAGCTGTTTTACGTAGATCAAATCGAGTCTGCGTTAGGAAGAATATTAACTCAGATATATTCCTCGGTTGCGTGCTATCTGTCTTGTTGCTAGGTGGTCATCCCACGAAGTTGGCAATAGAAACCCCTTCTTGGTACTTACTATTTTGTATTGAACTTTCAGAGCTATTTCTGTTAGGTTTGATTCTCATGTATGCTTGCTTGTACTTTTTCTGGTCCTCCCTTTAAGCTCTATATACTTTTACATCTCATGTCTACCTCTTTCGTCAGTGGGTTATTTGATTCTTTCTAAGGAATGTCCTTGATCTATTTCCCATAAGCATCTATCCGAGTACAAAACTCTACTTGTTGTATTCAGTTTAGGAACAGATACTTAGTCCCTGTCATATTTTCTTCATTTAGTTCTTATCTGAAAATCATCCTAAGCAATGTGTATAATTCACCAGTCGCAGTGTTATTTCTTGGATGCAGACCAGCAAGCCTGTGCAGGTGCAGGCAGATGTGGAGTTAGGGGGGACGCAATGCAATTTAATGACAGCTTGCTTAGATTGCTGGCAGAAATTGGCAATGCGCGTTTTGAAGAAACCAAGCAATCAATCTTTAGCTGAGAAACCTATCCCGAGACCAGTAACTCTGAAGAAGGAAAGGAGAAAGTTGATATGGGGTTGTACTTTTTCTGCACCAGACCTGACATTACTTGCTTACAGCCTCGACGGCATGCCACTCTACAATGTAGGTTTTTCCTACTTTTTGACCTTTTTGTGGATGTTGGAAGAATCGTATCAAGGCATTTCTTAATGTCCTAACTATCCTACATATTTTCTTTAGCATGATTTCTAGGGCAGACGTAATTCCTTGACTTCTGCAGTGTTCATTTTTGGCCTTATCACAGCGTACAGAATCTGCTGTGAGTTTTGTAGCTATTCAGATATACATGACTAATGTATAGTAGTTTTTATTTATTTCTTACACAAATCTTGCCTATATTTCTATGTGTGCATTTTTCAACCTGTTCAAAATATTCTAGGCATGACAATTAGCTTACTCTACGTGTACTTTTGGAGTTATGACGAGGATATTGCATGTAACGAACATCCAAGAAGTGTCGTGTACCTTGATTAAATTAGATGCCACAGAAATGGTGTATGATTGAATCTTCAAATGCCCAGTGCGACTGGCCATAAGTTTACTCAGATGCTTCTTTTTGTGCTTTGTTTGCTATGCAGGTAAGCGCACAAACTTCACATGTGTTTTTGAGTTCAGGATCAGGCAACGGGTTGACTGTTCATGGAGAGATGGGAGAGTGTGTGTTCGGTATGGCTGAGGAAGCTGATGGTTCCTCGAAAGATTTTGTATCTGGGGGCGAATCTTGCAGAGGTTGTCTAATGCGTGTTTCACGTGTAGTAGTTGAATGGGGAGTCCTTGACTTAGAATCAGTGGAAGATAATCCTTCAGAGAAGATTCGAACTTTAGTCCTTGAAGTTCATGGAAGCGGAATCTATTTTAGTATAAGTCGTGTGAGGTCCATTCTATCCACATACATGGTGATGGAGAGGTATTTTAAATCTTTAGCCACTAGTGAAAGGCCCAAGAATGCAACTAGCAGCAGGTCGAAGAGCAAAAGACCGGGATTAAGAAGAATTATAGTACGTCTCGAAGGTTTTCTTATTCAGTTGACAGGTTCCCTGCATGCGGAGGATATGAGCGTGCCAGACCCAAAGAAAGTAAATTATGGCTCTCAAGGCGGGGAAGTTATTGTGACCAAAATGGAAGATGGTTCTCTGCGTACAGCCTCAATATTTGTTGCGCGCGGGAATAGTCTTAGAAGTAAATACAAGGCTGGTCTAGAACTAACACACTTCAGTTTGTGCTTCGAGAAGGAAACCAAGGGTGTCAACATTAAAGTTGAACGCGCTAGCCTAGTCTATTATGAGCTTGATAGTAGAGATAAAGTTCTTGCTGAAACCACTGCATTTAACATTCAGAGTGTGGAAGTTCTTTACCAGCCAGAAGCACCGGGTTCGGGAAAAGGCATCTGTGTTCTAGTCAGTATGAACGATATTGCGGCAAGGTGGGAACCTGACCTGCATTTGTTCTTTCATGAAGTCGGGCTTCAAACCAAGAGACTACTAGACTGGCGCAAATCCTTCCGAAGCAATCTCAGTATTGCACAGGATAATCCAAGAAAAACCCCTAGTGTTGGAAGGACGAGTGAACGGCGTGGAAGCAAATTTGAGGTGGCCATTGACATTGAAGGTTTGATATTCACAGTTGAGATTGGTGATGGGGCGGAACTGGAAATACAGGTCCAGTCAGTATTCTCCGAAGATGCCCAAATAGGTGTACTTGCTGAGCACACCAAGTTATTTCTCAACAATGCTCTGCTTTTAAGCAGTGATCGCTTGCAGATATCTCGGATACCTTATGTGCCAGAACTTGCAAATAAAAATGCTTGCGAAACTGATGCTGTGAGGAACAGTGGTGGAGTCGGGGATATCCAGTACTGGGATTGTGTAGTTCAAGCAAGTGGTACCCGTATACTTATGCCGTTTCGTCTTCCATTAAGGGGAATCGAAGATGCATATGAGGACATGTGGAGGGCTTTGAAACTAGCCATGGCTGCTCAGAAGCTTAGAGTTGGGGCAGGTTTGCCAGTCCCTGTAGATAATAAACCAAAGAAGAAGAAATCCTCTGAGATGAGGGCAATACACTTGGTGATGCGAGACATTGCTGCGGAGATCGAGGAGGAGCCTATTCAAGGTTGGTTTGATGAGCATCATCGTCTTTTGAGTGAGCAGGTGTGTGAGTTCATAGTTAGAGAGCAGCTCTTAGATGGAAATGTTGCTCAGGCACGTAGTAAAAGTGGACACAGGCATTCACATTCAGAAGGAGAGGAACCAGAAAAGAACAACAGTGCCCTTCATAAGCTTGTGGAAACGGGCTTATCTGACTATGAGGTGGTTAAACAAGAAAAAGATAAACTCTACAAGAAAACCTTTGAAGCATATCGCAAAGCTTGTGATAAGCTTGTTCTGGAGGAATGTACAGGGGAGGCCAATGCTGGGTTACAGGCAGGTTTTAAACCGAGCTCAACTCGTCGTTCCTTGGCGTCTATTTCCACCAGTACCTTGGAAGTCGAGCTTACCAAAATTGAAGGAGGCCGGGAGGGTATGATTGAAATTGTTCGCAAGCTCGATCGTGTAGAGTCAGATGTTCCCTTTTCGAGAGTAATGGGTCGAAAGCTACTGGTCCATGCATCAAACCTCATAGTCCGCATTCGGGACTACACATTTCCTTTATTGTCTGCTGATCGTGGCCAGTGTGAAGGAAAAGTTGTTCTCGCACAGCAGGTAATCCTTCCCCTTCAACTGCCTTCCACGACCTCCTTTTGAAATTTTTCTTGGTCTTCATGATGTAATGTGAAGGAATAGAAAGCCGTTCCATTAGTTCGTATTGAGAATGGCAAATTCAGCTGTTTGAGATTATGCTGTACTATGTCTGCCTTGCGGTGTGGTCTGCGTTAACTGCAGAGAAGTGGAATCAGGACATAGTTACTGCAGGCATTCAGATTCTTGACTATTATCTCATATGCATAACCTATGGTTGTGTCTTTTATGAACTTCCAATATTTGATGCTGAATCCAATTGCAGGCTACAGTGTTTCCACCACAAGTGCAGCAAGATGTGTACCTGGGACGGTGGCGACGAGTAACAGTGAACCGTTCCATAAGTGGCTCAACCCCCGCCTTAAAATTCTACTCTGATCTCCCTATTGAGCTGGACACAGCGAAAGTCAGCTACGGCGTAGGCTATGAACCAGCCATTGCAGATGTGAGCTGGGCCTTCTCAGTCGCTCTGCGAAGAACAGATATTAGTGTTCACAGGCATAAGTGGTTCGAGGAGATTCCTTTGCCTCCTCCACCTGTGAAGAAGGAACGAAGTCTACCCTGGTGGGATGATATGCGGTACTATATACACGGGAAGAACAGTGTGAATGCAACCAATTTTGAATGGACATTTCCAGCGACGACAGATCCATATGAAGAGAGCAATTATATGCGTCTAGTCGCAAAGACTATGGAGATCACGCAATCAGAAGGATCTGTTGTGTTTAATGGAAAAGACTTTGGTCTCCTTGTTACAAGCCTGGAGACACTGGCGAAAGGTTTGGACTCTTCAATTCACAACCAAAAGCAACCTGTATTTCTTAGTACACCTATATTCCAGCTAGAGATAACCATGGACTGGGATTGTGAATCTGGGAGTCCACTGAACCATTATTTACACGCATTTCCAAGTGAAATGAAGCTGCGTAATCTAGTGTATGATCCATTCCGCTCAACTTCTTTCTCTTTAGGGTTAAATTTTAGTTTTAAGGCAGATTCCGAGGAGTCGAATGAAGACGTGAATAGTTTGAGTGAAGAGCAGAAGGGTCGGAAACCTCAACCGAAGAACTCCATATGGCGTCTTCTACGGGGCTCTGGTTCACCATCTGTTCATGAGAAATTAGATGATACTCCAGATCTAGTTCCAACGATGAACCTGGGTGCTCATGACCTGACTTGGATCTTCAAGTGGTGGAGTCTTTTCTACTTGCCCCCACATAAGTTACGATCTTTTGCTAGATTTTATAGATTTAATACCCCTCGTGTTCCGCGTTCTGGAAATCTCTCTCTGGACAAGGTTCTCACGGAATTCATGCTGAGGGTGGATTCATCCCCGGCGTGCATAAGGCACTACTCGCTTATGGATGATGATCCGGCGGAGGGTTTGACCTTCTTGATGCAGAAGCTCAAATATGAGATGTGTTACAGTCGGGGCCGTGGCCAGTTTACGATAGACACGGTGCGTGACCCCTTGGAACTGGTTTATCAAGGACTGGATATAAATGTGATGGTAGCGGAGCTGCACCAGCGTTTCTCGCCAACTCCCGCAGATGATAACATATCCGTTGAAGAATTGCAAAAGTCTGATAAAGTGAAACAACTTCTGGGGCTGCCGGAAGGTAATGCGAATGAAGTCTCCATGGACCCGGCCACCAGCAGTGGTTTCCTATTGAGTACCGATTGTTTTACAATTCGTAAACAATCTCCCAAGGCGGATCAAGCTCGCCTTTCTGTCTGGCAAGAAGCAGCTAGACGACATCATCGTGTGAAAGCGATGCGACGTACATCTGTAGAGCATGGGAGTGAAAGTGACTTACGCTCGGATCCCAGTGACGATGATGGGTTCAGTGTTGTACTGGCTGATAATTGCTTACGCGTTTCCCTATACGGGCTCAAGCTTCTCTGGAACATTGCGAACAGGGATGCTGTGTGGGCTTGGGTGGGAGAACTAGGTCATGCCTTTGAGCACCCTAAGCCATCTCCTTCCAGGCAATATGCCCAGCGGAAGAGGATGGAGGAGCAAGAGAAGATTGGTAAAGATGAGGTAGAGAAGGAAGAATTCGTTGATGCTCAATCTGTATCAATGCAGAAAGGTTCCTCCAGCGTTCCTTCTTCTCCTTCTCGATTCTCGGCTCATTCTTCTAATGCTTCGGGGAAGGTGGAGAATACGTCGACTCACGCAAATGGTACGCACGATCTTGCATATACAATTCGATTGCTTTCTAGTAAACTGTTTCGGAGTGTAACTTACAATTCTGGGAGGTGTGAGATTAGTAGTCTCAGATTGGGCTACATTTTGTTATGTTTGAGATTTGCAACATCTGTCTTGCAGTTCTTCATTATACATTTTAATGGTTTGAGATCATGTGTGCTAATAACTGCTTTGTGAGGAATTCCGCAGCCTTAGAGAAGTTGCCGGAAGATGAAGAAGACGGTGAAGGCACCATGCACTTCATGGTTAACGTCGTCCAGCCTCAATTCAATCTTGACTCAGAAGAAGCCAATGTCTGTAATTTTCCTGCGCTGTTTTTCTATCATTCCTGTTACTGTGCCATTGGTTGCTAGTCCATTTTGCCCTGGGCAACGGATTTTTAAAAGTTTCTCTCCTCTTCTACAAACTCGTTCTTGTTTGGTTCAGATTAATTAATACATGATAGTGCATGGAGCCGATTTGACTAATTCTGGTGTAGTTTTTGCGTCTGAACTCAGCACTAGTTATGTGCACCCATCAGTGTACTACTTTATTATTTTTCATTGTGTTGTCAGTCGGGGAGTGTGGCTGGAATCTCTAAGCAATGTTGGTTATTTTTTTCCTTGCGAAGGTCTATCCACTCTTCTAATTGAGAACATTATTCGTGCAGGGACGTCTGTTACTAGCAGCGAGAAGTGGACGTATATTAGCCCGTTCATTTCATTTCATTAAAGTACTTGGTGGTGAGGCACTAGGGCACGTGGGATCAGGTAGAACATCCACACAATCAAGTGGATCTCCTATGATAGCATGGAAGCGACGGGAACTTTCGGTCATTTTAGAACATGTTCAGGCCCATATAGCACCCACAGACGTTGATCCTGGTGCTGGACTACAGTGGCTGCCCAGAATCCCAACCGGTGCCCCCAAGATAAAGCGAACTGGAACTCTTCTTGAGCAAGTTTTTATGCCCTGTACCATGTACTTTCAATATATTCGTCAGAAGGGTGGCACCACGGATAGCAAGGTAGTAGTACTTATCCCGACGCTCATAATATGCTTTGCACATTGCTTCAGGGTCTTTTGTCCTGGAGCATTGTGACGGTAATTTTCGAATTATCTGCATTGATTATTTTATTCTATTTTGAATTTTATAAGTTTTCAGTTCATCTGGGAAAAACATAATTGACTTTTTACCATCAAGCTGAGAGTTATTATATCTTTTATCTTATCGCTTGTCTGCCCATGGTTCCTTCCTCTGACTTCAACTTTATTCAGTGCGTATTAACCACCGTTTATTGAAATTATCTTGAGTGTATAGCAATATTAATTATTCATCCGGGCTGATATTCATGTTCGATGTATATGCTGTGCAGGTGAAGCCTCTAAAGGAACTCTCGTTCAACTCCCCGAATATTACTGCAACTATGACATCTCGACAATTTCAGATCATGGTGGCTGTCATCAGCAATCTGCTTCTTGCTAGGCTTCCAAAGTGAGTGCCTTTACTGGGACCTAGTGTTTTGTTTAGCATCTTCTATATGTATCTGAAACAATTGAATGCCTTAAAATACGTCACACGGTGAATGGTGATTAGAATTATGTGCACATGACAGTTGCTGAATTTGCATGGCTTCACCTCTCAGGGCAACTGGAGGTGTTCTTTTCTCAATGTGTATCTTGCATGTTTTGGATATTATCCAATTATGGACTATGAAAAATCCGTGACTAGCATCAAATTAGAAGTCCATCTGAACAGATTTTAGCACTCTACAAGGGTTCATGTGACATGGTCTTATAAGATAATGTAACTACCTTTTTAATATTGAACAGAAGCATTGCCTAGGTTTTGGAGCATTTTAACGGATATTAAATTTTCTATGTACGGGATATTTCGAACAGACCGAGAAAGAACAGACACTACCAAGAAGAAGGAGAGGAGGAAGAGGCGGATGAAGTGGTTCCGGATGGAATAGAGGAAGTAGAGCTGGCCCGTATAAGGCTGGAGCAGGCTCAACGAGAATGTCGTCTCCTCTCTCGAGATCTTCGCACCCTTCGTCATCACGGTCTGTATGACGATTTAAGTTCCTTCAATTCTTCCATGTCCGACGACGTCTCTCCCTGGATGATTTCCAGTCCAAGATTGGTAAGCTGGGTAGTAGGATATGGCAGAATTTGGAGTCAATTATGTCCTAAACCATAAACTTTTAAAGATTCCTTTGTTTCAAATATTTAACTGCCGTTCGTTGTTTTTTAGAAATATCGAGGTTAACATATTTTAAAGATAACATAATTATTTAGATAGCTGTTAAGTGCATTATACGGGATGACCAAATAGATGCTATTTTGGAAACAGCCTCGCAGGTTAGAGGAAGGTGAGTTTGCTGTGAGAACCGATGCCATTAGAGCAGAGAGGAAAACTCTGCGAAAAGCTCTTCAGGGAGCTGCTCAGCGACAGTTAATGGCCAAAGAAAAGAACAAGACTCCCTCAGCAGCTATGCGTATCTCTTGGGTCTTCACCAAGCTTGTCTGGAGCATGCTTTGTGACGGTGAATCCTTCGCTGAGGCCGAGATAAAAAGCATGGTGTGTTGTCTCTCTCTTGGCCATGATTTTGGGTTATAGTTCCTAATTAGACCGGCCTAATTTTGGTGGTTCATCTTGTTAAATTATACCGACAGGACTGTTCTTGGACCACACCTTACTGATTCTATGTGTGGATTGTGACATGAGTATGAACCTTATATGTGAATCAAGGCTTCGGGGTGATGGACTGATGAGTATAATCTCATTAGAGCTCTGTTGTGAATTTACCATGTCGTTGAGCTTATCCAGACTTTGTAATTTATTTGCAGAAATTGAACGTCGATCGAGACTTTAAAGACATTGGAGTAGCAGAATTCACAGTAAAGTCCTTTGAAGTGAGAAACTTGTTGCCCAATGCAAAGTCAAAAACAGTGCTTGCTGCTTGGAATCCAAAAGAACGGGGAAGGTTGATCCTCCTGCCATGGCTTGATCACTGACTTGTTTATTAAGTGGTCTGGAGCAGTTCTGTTTCTGTTTTGTTGATGTGCTTCCAATTATACTTCATCATTCTTTGATGTTGATTAATTGGTATAAGGATGTTGATTTTCACTTGCATTTACTGATAATAAGTCCAATTGTTTGCAGAGATACCATGCTTCGCGTTGATGCAAAGCAGAGTGCGCCGAAGGATGGGAGATCCCCCTTGGAATGTTTTGAAGTGAGTTACTGAGCCACTCAGTGGACTGTCGTGCTACCGTTCGTTAATATGCTAGCGTGGTCGAATGATTTCATACATGATTAGCAACAGACTCAAATCTTAGTTTGAACTTCTGGGATTAATACTGGGATTAGATTTTTGATTTGGATCAGTGCCTAACATTCGTCAATTTCTTTTACAGGTTAGTATATATCCTTTACGTATTTACTTAACGGAGACTATGTACAGAAAGTTATGGGATTATCTTTTCCCGGGTGATGAGCAAGACGTCAAACGCCAGGTTTGTATTTGCTTGACTCCTTGCATTCAAATCGTTGAATTTGGCATACGGGTTCTGTCAAAGTATCTCAGTTACCCGTGCCCCTATTTTTCATTATTTTGCACATCTTACTACTCATTAGAACTCCTGGATGCATTCCAGACCAACTCGCACAGATATTCATGATAACTGTGTGACGATACTTCCTGGTGTTAGAAATATCAATTTTCAAAAAGTAATGGAGAAGGAAGATGCCGACGACGATGTGCAGGGCTACCCGATGATTTGTCCGTGTCTGGATTGCCTTCATCTTATTGTCTGTGGGCATAAGAAAATGCATTATTATTGCGGGGTGCCGCTCAAAACTGTCGGTTCCTTAGTTGTTGGCTTATTTTGTTCCTATTTTGTGACGTACAGACTTCACAAGAGGTTTGGAAAGTATCAACTGCTGTAGCAGCGAAGCGAGGGAGAACTCGAGGTAGTACTCCACTAGATCGCAGCAGCTGGGATTCCACCATTAATTCTTCACGTAGCGGTCTGTTAGGTCCGGGGTTGCCTCTTGCCCCGCATGCACTAAATGGTCTTGTACCTGATACGCAGCCTCGTGTTGACTTGCCAACAAGTGCTCAACCTTCAGAGGTACCTTTTCATGCTTGCAGGTTCAAAGTATTGACACTCATTTCATTGTCAATTTTGAGATTATTTTGTTTTTTTCCCGTTTTTCCTCCATTTTTTTTCTCGTTTTTCAATTCGATGATTCATGTTGACCTAGTACCGTTGTAGAGATGCTTGGTTTCTTATGTTACTTCTATATAAGTCTAATTTATATGTCTCTTTTATTCACTCCAAGTCTATTGATATGTCAAGAATATATGCTTATCTACCCTTGCAATGATCTGATGTTTTCAATTTTTGTGATTCAAGCATATTTATCCAGTCAATGAATGTCCAGTCTTCAAGGATCTTACACAACGATGGATCGACTAACGAGGATGCTCAGATTGGTGGAGAGCTCTCTCTGTTCGATGTAGAGCAAATCTGAACCGAAGGAATTTTGAAGATTTATCATAAATTGTTAATGATTCTGTAGTCTGTCGGATATCTTTTGTCATCTGAAGTCTGATTTTTAAGTAATGAAGTCTATTGCTTTGCAGAATCCACGAAAGGTGAATACGGCAATCAGCATTGAGCAGGGACAAAGTTTGTCCCTGGATCGAACTGAAGAAGCTGAAGTTGAAATGGTAAGCGAAGACGTCATAGTAAAGACCAGTAAACACGGGTCTTCAGTGCGCACTACCGTGTCTATTACCTCACGCCAGGATGTACTGACCACAGGAGTAATGTTGTCAAATGACCCTAGCACTTCTGATAACGGTGGGTCTCTAAGAAATAGGGATCGAAAAGTTAGCAAGACAGTCAAATCCACAGTTGTGGAGGAGAAAAAGGAGATAAAAAAAAAGACAAGTATGATGGAGTTCCACAACATCAAGATCAGTCAGGTAAGTTCCTGCTCTATGACAGTACTTCTGTTTGTAGAAATCTACTATTGTTCTTCACATATTTACATGTAATGCTGTAGTCGTCACCTTGTTCTGGTTTTCCCTTGGCAGAGCCCAGCTTTACAGACTCTGATTAATCTGTCTAACTAGAAAGTGGTCATTCAAGCTGTTTAGTTATTTGGGTGGATTTGCATATTATTATAAGGTGTACGTGTATTATGGGTGTTAATTTTTGGTAAGATCGAATATCTGATGGAACATGCCCTTTGCAGGTGGAGCTACTGGTTACATATGAAGGATCGAGGTTTGCTGTAAGTGACCTTCGTCTTCTCATGGACACATTCTTGCTAGTAGAGCTCTCTGGCAGTTGGCGTCGTCTCTTCTCCAAGGTTAAGAAGCATATTATTTGGAGCGTTCTCAAGTCTGTTACTGGCATGCAGGTACGTGGGTTGAATTCGACACATTACATATATTATTTTACTATGCGACATAGATCTTAATTCTGTCGTTGGTTCCAATTCTCATCCTGTCTCAGCTACTCCTGACACGGAGGCGTTGTTTTGATATCATTTGCCTTCATGGAGTTATTTACTGATGCTTACAAGTCGGAAGTTGGCTAATTTGGATCCCCATTGCAAGTCCACATTGCTCCTGGCACTACTTGGCTTATATCTTCGAAGACGACAAGCAAGAGTATGAAACATGTTCAGTGTGGCCAAATTGTTCCCAGCAATTTAGGAAACTGACGGTCTCTACAGGAGTAGTCGTATCGAACGTACTTCCTCTGGTAATTAATTGCGTGGGACTCGCTTTCGTTTTCACTACAGGGCAAGAAGTTCAAGGACAAATTGCCAGCTCCACCAGGACCCATAGATGAGGACGTCGATTACGACTCCGACGACAGCACTGGAAGTCAAGGTGCATCAGAACAATTTGTTCGACCTAGAAGGCATAGTGATCGAGCAGGTGAAGGATTTGTCTCATCTATTCGTGGTCTGTTCAATCTACAAAGAAGAAAAGCCAAAGCCTTGGTTCTACGTACAAGGAGGGGTCCTGAAGAGTTGGATTTAGAACAACGCAGCTCTAGTAGTGAAGAGGAAGGGAACCCAAGAAACCCAACAAGGTCTCCACGAGCAATACCTGGCATCACCAAGGCGAAAAGACTCTTGCGACTACAAGCACGTAAACACCACAAAGTCAACCGTCTTCCAAGAGGTCAGAGTGTGCATCTTATTACACTGTGCTGTCGTATTTGTTTAGTTGTTTGTGTTGAACTGATGGTACTATTTACCATTAATTCTTAAGGTTTGAAATACTGGACTTCGTTTTCTCTTTGCATTATTTCTGCTTGTCTGATAGCTTGCTTTGATGTTATCAGGTCTCTCAGAAGACAATCCGCGACACTCTGCAGAGGCAACACCGTCACAAAGCGAGGCAGACGTCACTGATGCACCATCAGCATACGAGGACTTCGATTAATCCTCTTGATCATCCAGTTTTGTACTCTAGTCGCACTATCTAGATTCATTTATTAAGCCCTTTTCATTTCTTAACACGCTTACACGCTGTGACTTGCAAAACATTAGTCCAATTCTGCAGTACGAAAATTAGATATCTCATCTCGATTTAGGTTCATTGAACTTCGAAGCGAGCTCCTGTGAACTGTATTTAGTCACAAGTTTCACGGAATGTTTGACTCGCAACAATTAGCCAATTATGGAGCTAAAAAAATGAGCTCCTGCCGTACAACTGATTTGCATACTGGATTAAGGTAGAAGCCCACAATACCGCTACATTTCTGACCCACTAGGTGGGTGGTTCAATGATGATTTTTTGGGGGTAAGAATGTTAGCCTTCACAAGAGGAAATGAACCACAGTTCTTTCATGCTTTTCTGATGCTAACGAATAATATTTTATGAATTATTTAAAGTTGAAAGCATAAGTTGCATATCTTATTTATTCCACTAGGGTAGTGTGCTCATAAACTGTCCATATAAGGCTGTTATGCCTTTTTGATGGTTTTCAGATGCCCCAAAATATTCTCCCTTATTTTTCACTTGAAGAAAAATTGATGTGGAATCTAGCACAAGTGGTTTCATATTTTTTGGAGCATTTATGAATTTCCAAAGAATTCTATGGTAGGTATTTATTCTTGATCATAGGCCTTGCAAAACCCACACACATGTGGTTTGAAAAAAGATATGGCTTCACCAAAAACAAGCATTGCAACATTCAAAAAGTAATACACAAGGTTCTTAAATGCAACCATTATTAAACTTAAACAATCCCTAAATTCTTTTAACATTTGTAAGGAGGCAATTGGGCAATTAATTCTCATTTAGAAAAAGTAAGTAGACACACCTTGGCTTTGAAATGGACCTTCTCTGGCTCTTATTCCATCCATTGGTAAAGTATGAATTAATACCTGACAAATCTTAATTATGCTCTCACATTGTTGGTAGTCCATTGTAGAACCACTTATTGTCCATTTTACAGGTACCTATTGAGTTGTTTGAAGAAGATGGTCACAATAACAATATACTACTATAGAGTCCTAGAACACGGTCACCTTTGAAATAAAGGAATGCTTCAATTGATTGCTCTTTGAGAATTTGTGGTGGTTTGGATGATTGAAGGTGGCTATTGAGGAATGTTGCCATTAAGCATAGAGAGTAGAAAGTAGAACCTTGAAATGAGGGAATACTTCAATTTCCATTGATTTCTTGAGTGTTTTTAGGATGGTTTGGGTAAATGAAGGTGGTCATTGGGCAATGTTGCCATGTAAGTGTAGAGAGTAGAATGCACCATATTGTACCATATAGTACCATGTCAAATAAGTAATGATTTTTTGATTTTTTTTACTTTTTAGGTACAAAAATGTGAAAATCTATGATTGTGCATGGTTGAGTCCTAAAAATTGTGCTAGAAATAGACATTGCTAATTTCATGAACATAAAGCCTAAAATATTCTATAATTAAAAATTAGATACTTAAAGTTGCTTCCATCACATGTAATAGTCATTCAAAACTCATTTCATGTAGGATGACATAAAGAATAACTTCAATTGTGGCTTAGAAACCATTGAAACGAAAACAAACACAATCCTTTGAATCACCATTGAAAATTTGAAATCAAAACAATAAATCTACACAAATTGTATTATACTACATATGAAAAAAAATCATAGCTTATAATGTGCTCTAAGTTCACTATAAAAACTCCACCTCTAGTTGTCTTTTTAATGTATTATAGTAGTTGCAAGTGACCTACTTGCTACAAGCTATATTCATAAAAATATTCATACTTGTATTTAACCTTGTACTCATCTATTGTATTTTACATCCATACATCATGTATGTACATGTCTTTTGCATTGTCTCTAAATCCACAAAATTCATCCATTCACAATACCATGTCCATCCTATATAAGATTGTGAATATGATTGTAAACTATAAGCCTCTCAATTGTAATCTAGAAACCCTCATCTCATCTACATGAATGAAATTCATCTCTATTTTTGATGAATGCCTCTGTTGTATTTTTTGGTCTTCATTGTAGGTGTGGTTCCTAAAGTTCCCTAATTCAAAAATTAGAAAATACTCCTGAAATTGCCAAAGAATAGCACCTTCTAAAATTAGGATAGAAGTTTCATCAAGGTTGCTATTTTGTGAGCGTGTGAGTGTGAGCTTGTGAGCCTGCGAGTATATAATTTATTAGAGATTCCATTTAAAAATTTTGGTCAAAATTTATTATTTTTGATAAATTTTAGTACAAATTGCCATGGACCTATTATTGTGGACCTATTACCATAATCCCTTGGACAACCTTAATGTGCTACTTATTGGACTTTGCTAGATTTGAAGAAAAAAAATTGGTGATTAATTAGGATTTGTTTGAAATCAATTGAGTTTGCTTCTTGAAGAATTTGATTTTTATAGTCACTCCCCTCTTTTTGTTGGATACCTCTCGATGCCGAGAGGAGCCCCTTAGCCACACGAAATTTTTTTTTTCTTTTAAATTTAAAAAAGAAAAAGAAAAAAAGGGAGGGGTCCTCTCGAAGCTTGGGGGATCTTCTCAATGCCAAGAGGTACCTTGCAATAAGAGGGAAGTGATTATATCTCAATGGAACAACCTCAATCGATTTCAAACGAATCCAAATTAATAACCAATTTTTTTTCTTCTTCAAATCTAGAAAAGTTCAATAAGTAGCACATCAAGGTGGCAAGTGCTTGATCCTCTTCTTGGTGCCGAGAGGTTCCAAGCAACAAGAGGGGAGTGATTAACCAAAGGACCATCTGACCAAAGATAGAAGAATTGGACCCTAGGAGATTCTAAAAGTGGGCAATGATCAACTAATTAATAATTTGGTATAACTAAGTTCATTCCTTCCAAGAATAATCCCTATCAACCAAATGTTTTCTTCTAAAATCTTAAAAAGTTCAGTTTCTAGTACATCAAGACAAAAGTGTAGGTATCCCCCATGAGCTCTTAGAGGATCTATACTACTATAAGATACTGATGAATGAAAATGAAATTTGGTGTGACTGAGCTCTTTCCACATATAAAGAATTCCGATAGACGGTACCTTCCCATTGACCCTCAAAAGATTTATGATGCTACAAGACATTGATCATCCAAAATAAAATTCATTGTGCCAAAGATCATTAGTTATATAAATAGTTCTTATCAATAATTTTTTTTCTAAAATCTAAACAAGAAAAAATTATTGGTACCCTCCCATCATCCTTGAGAGGACCTATATTGTTATATGACAATAATAAATGAATATTCGATACAAACTTATTTCCATCTCCATTCATCTTTCACATCAATTGAGTTCATCATTTTCATAATGTATACTTTTAATATTTTAGACAGCATTGAAAATTATAATCTTCATCTCAATTCTACATAATATCTATATTCTACATAAAATCCACAATAGTAGGTACAAGATATCCATGGTAATAGGTACTCAAATTTACTAGAAATAGTAAATTTGGACCAAATTTTTTCAAAAGAATCTATTTTTAGAAATATTATTCTGTTTTCTAGTGCTTCTTCAAATTTCTAAGCTCAATGCCCACAGGCTCATGCTCACAAGCTCACAAAATAGTATCGTTGGTAGTTTCATATTTCATCTACTCTTTAGAATTTGTAAACTTGGGATCTTATTATTGACTAGTAATAGGGTCACCTATAATTATTGAGGTTTAGAAACAATGTATGTGTCTAAGATATGATTGAGCAAAGAGCAAACCAATGTTTTTTCAAGGTTGTTTGAGCTTTCAACAATGTAGTTGTGTCAAGCTTTTAAGCCTCATAACTCAAATTCTACTTTGCAAAAATATTACAAACTTCAAATTTGAGTAGAGTCTCAAGAGTTAGAAAAAAGTATGCAAATTTTTAAAGCAAAATAATGTTTTCTCTACATATCCAAATTAAAGGTTAAATGTCACATTTAACTACTTTTGGACTATTCATTGAATTTTGGACTAAGCATCTAAAGATCACCAAATAATAACATTTGGAGATCTCCCGATGTCTATATAGATCTCCGCATGTTTTGTATTGATCTCCGTATGTTTTGCATAGATCTCCCAATGTTTTGAATTGTCCCTAGATGACCATTCTTTTCTCCCGATGACCATTATTAATTTGGGACTTTTAAAAGTCTAGAAGTAGTTAAATATGGCATTCAAGACAAAAAGGAGACAAATTTTTTATACCAATTGTTGGATCTTTGTAGTAATTAGACACTAGAGAAGGTTGATCAATTTTTCTTTCTTCTAAAAGAAAATCCCCCCCTCTAAATTTGATACTTTACTTTGGATACCCACAAAACCCTTTTAGATGAAAAAGAGCTTTGGGAGTTTTCTAAATGTACACAAAATAGTGAAATTAAATTGCCCTAAACTAATTTCTTGAAATTTGAGATGATATTAATATTTTCAGTTATTGTAAAAGAATGTACTACTTTTGAATTAGATGTAGTTGTAATTGGGACTCACGAATCTCCATGTATACAAATGAAAATATTTTTAGAAATATTTGTTGACTTTGATGGCTTATAAAGTATTTTTCTTGTTGTAAGACAACCTATTGTTAACCCTTGAACGTTGAGCTAGTGATCATGGAAATCATGCATTTTGGAACCGTGTGACATCATCCACTTTAAAGAAATAAAAAATACTCATTGGGAGTCAAACTACTATAGAAAATCTCCCATTTTCACCCCTAATTTTGAGGATGAATAATTGCAATTCTGTCCTATAGAGGAGAATTTCTTGATGTTTATCGAACAAAAAATGTCCACCACATTGTTTAGGAATTAAAGGAACCTAATTTCACTATTTCGTGTAGAAGACATGTAATTTTCAAATTGTGAACAAATTTTCTATTTTTTCAACCATGGTTGTTGGCAGGGCTTTTTTTTTGGACTAGTGTCCCCTCTGTTGCCTTCACTGCTTAGGTCAGATATTGGAGGGATAGATTCTTAGTGGTCAGATTCTGACAGATTTGGCGAAATTTCGCCAGAAAAAAAAGCCTTGGTTGTTGATATGTCAGCCTAGAATCTTGAGCCCATGAACTTAGAAACCTAGGCTCCTATCTTATTGGTACCTTCCGTAGTTATAGGATGTTTATAATTATAGATATCTATATTGTAGGTACCTATGTTATAAGCACCTTCCATGGTTATAGGATGTCTATATAATAAGTGCCTAATTATATTATAGATGTCTATATTTCAGGTACCTATGTTATAGGCACTTTCCACGATTATCAATATTTGCTCTTTTCGAATTGGATGGCCCTGTTGGACAGGCCTAGGCTGACTGGCTGACCTAGCCTTGCTGGCCCACCCGGAGGACGGATATCCTCCGAGGTCGTCGTGATTGCAGCGGGCTAAGCCCAATGCGAAGTGGAGAGCGAAGGCCGAGAGCGGGACGGAGGGTCAGCATATTAGCTTCAGCTTTCAATTAAGCTCAGGCTAAGTTTTCCTGCGCACAAGGCGAAGTTGCAAGACTCAAGTGGCAGGAGTAGTGACGGAGTTCCGAAGTTCGGGGAGTAGGAAAGGCAGACGAGGACGTGAGGAGGGAAGGGTCGTAGGGAGCTCTCGTCGTCCTCGCATCAGATTGAAGCTGCGGCGCCTGTCGAGGGAGTACCTTGAATGGAGGAGGAGCAGGATGTCGAATTGCATGGCCTGAATGACTTGCGAGATGGGCGTGTGCGTGCTGCTTTCGAATCTGTTCGTTCCCGCTGTGAGTGAGTGCCTCACGTTGTTAGGGTAGAAATGAATTCATTCCTTAGCAAGCATGGATTGCCTGGTGCTGGCACTGGCTTGGCACCAGCTTCCGGGCCCCCCTGCCCCGCCCCGTTCCAATTCCGACGACATCGCATTCACGAGGGCACCACAGCAGCAGCAGGTTTACAGTAGAAGTGCATTTTCCAAGTTAATTTAATTCTCCTCCTTCCTCTTCTTCCATATTCTTCTTCTCCCTCTTCCTCTCAGATTTGCCCCCGCGCCGTGCTTTGGACTCACAAGGTAGGCGAATTCAGACTCCTCCTCTCCTTTGGCTTCCACGACCATTTTCTCGCAGCACATCAGGATTCCCGTTTTTATTGTTGTTGCTGCTGCTGTCGTCGTCTAATTCCAGTGCTCGCGAGTCTCCCTCTCGGGATGATGCTGGCCAGGCTCCACTCTTTGTCTTCTGCCTCCTCCATTCCTCGTTTTTCTCCTCTGTCGCTCCCGCCCTTCCACGGGCCTCGTCTCCCCCTCTCCTTGCGCTCGCGCCCGGTGCGTGCCTTCATCCCCAATCCCTTTTTGGAGTCCGGAAGCACTTGGTGGCGCCACAATCGCCCCACTGCTGCCTCGTTGCCTCTCGCGTTGCAACGCCTGCACGCTCACCATCACCATCACCGCGGCCGCTTCTTGAAAGCAGCATCATGGCTGGCCGCCGTGTTGTTGCTGGTGGCCAGTGCTCGCTACGCCCAATTACGTGCGCAACTCTACATGGACCGCCATATCCTGCCCCCTCTGGCTGCCATTCTCAGTACGCAATTGGGACGGGAGGTGGAGCTTGGGAAAGTGGAGCGTTTTTCCTTGTTGTCCGTCTCTCTGGGGGCCAGTTCGATCGGACCTCATGCGGAGGAATTCTCCTGTGGCGGAATTCCGGCCATGCGCATTTACATTCGGCCTCTGCAGAGTCTGCAGCGGGGGCAAGTCGTCCTCGATGCTGTGTTGAGGAACCCTCATGTGCTGGTGGCCCAGAAGCAGGATTGGTCGTGGCTGGGGATCCCTACGATCTCCGAGAAAAAAACCAACTCCATCCGACAGAGCTCGGAAGTAGGGCTTGATGATCGCACCAAAGTGCGACGCATGGCCAGGGAGGAGACGGTAATCCGAATGATCAAAGAGAGGGATGCTGCTGCACGCCAAGCCAGCAAATCAGGGTACCGCATAGCAGGCGTGGTGGAGTCAGTCAATGCCAAGAGCCAGGATGGCATTGAAAGTGCAAAATTGCCGTTAGGCAGCGTGGCTGAAGAGAGCGAGGTTGCGCCGGCCGATTTCGAGGTGGAGGACGAGCCTGACTTCAACTCGCACGGCCAAGAGGGTGGTTCTCATGCATCAGGTCGTCGTCGGATCAGGGATCCCATTGTCGGTTTCCATGACGCAGACTTTGAGGAACCCACATTGGCCAAGGATGTGGAACGACAGGTCTGGAGAGCGAAATCTTGGACTCAACAGCATTTGCTCCGGCCCGTGACCCGAAAGTTGTTGAAGAGGCGGTCTCAACGGCATGGGTTCGTGTTGACGAAAGCGGAATACCTAAATTGGAATCTTCAACGCAGTGCCGTGGCTGCTCGCAGCATGTTCGAAAGAGTCGATCGAGACAAACGACGAAAGCTGCTATTCATGAGGAATAGCGCATTGAGAGGACCAGGCGGCGTCTCGAAGTTTGTCCCGGAGAAGCTTATTTCCAGTGTTCCTCCCACTGACAGGACCCAATCACTTTCGAATCCGAAGGAGTTGGGGGACGGCTCGGTGGCAGGAGTGCCGAATCATCGTGCATTTCCTAACAGACAAGGTATAAATGTGCAGACTCCAAGACTAGACTCAACACCTACTCCTGCCTTGAAAGGGTCGACCGGGGTGGGCTCCTTTGATGAGCTCTGGGATCTTGGTTCAAATAAGAATGAAGGACCGGGGAGTTCGTTGACAATGAAGGTCAAGGGATTCGCTAACAGACTCGTGAGACAAGCGAAGAGGCGGGTGGATGTTTCTCGAGCCAATGGATGGACGCCGATTGCCATAAACTCTGTTTATTTCAGGGACGCAACGCTTTCTCTTTTGGGCTATGGAGACGAAGAAGCTAGGTATGAAATCTTCACTGTTTGTATTGGACATGCTGGTCTCATTGCGTAAGTTTTGTACAAAACTCAAAGACACTTACATCTATTTGTTCTCTTTTTACGTATCGGCCACTTCCGAATGGGTATCAGGAAATCACTAGTCTTAGAGATTGCATGATGCATTTGGTAAAAATTTTCCTGCCCGAGCCTGTCAATCAGTTCAATGGACCAATTACCTTGCACTGTTCTCCACTTTCGTCATCTTACATGTCAATCTGCTGAGCAAATATCTAAGTTGGTGGAGCGCCACCCTATTGGCAGCATTGCTTTGGATAGATGAGATGGATTACAGGGGAAAATTGTATGCTGCCATCTTCACTACACTAATAATGAAATTTAGTGTTTGCAACACTGATTACCATATCTACGATTGTTGGTTGAGATTCAGTCACAATCCTGGGTCATAATTTGAGCTCGACCTGAACTAATGTGTTCACCTTTTCTATTTTTTGCAGGGTGATGGAGAGGGTTAAAGGGTCTGTCAAATTAAGCGGTAACCACCAGCAGATTCTGGTGCAGGTGACAGGAAGGCCCAATGAATGGCGCACAGGAAAAGCAGGGAATGGTGGGCGGCTTTTTGTGAAAGTAGCTGTCGACCTGGCTCAGCAATCTTGGGATGTTCGAGTCAAAGGCTGCAATGCTTTTGCACCTGTAAGGACTGTTGTGCTATGTGCCTCTTTTGGCTTGGATTTTTCTATTGTTAAATTCCCTCGTTGATATCTGGTCTAGCACATGTACTTTTTCAGTTCTGCCTTGCAGTAGTATTGTGACTCTCCAATAGCTGCAATGGGTAGACGAAAAATCCTGCTACGCGGAGCTTGACGACACATTCACACGAATTGTAAGTTGGTCATAATAGGGTGAATTTGGTATGTACAAGAGTCAATCCAAATCCTGCAGGAGTTGCCGCTTACGCCTTTGCTGTTTATGATGCAGTTGTTTGAGAGGTTACTCGAATTACCTTTGTGGTGGTCTAATGGTCGGGCTTCTGGAGAGGTTTTACTTTTCCCTCACTCATTGGAAGTGTTCGGTTCCTTTATGTCGTTGGTAGCACAGAGACGTATCTGGTTGCTATATACTTCACGTTGGTTTTGTCATTTGGGCTCAAAAGATACGAACAATCGGTGTGGAACGACTGAATGAACATGAGTCCCGCGTATAGCATTTTCTTATGTCCTATTCTTCCTCCTTTATAGATCATTACAACATTACAAGGGAGTTGATTGTGCTAGTAAGAGCTTTAAGGACTGAATGTGAGATCTGATGGAAAAGCTTTGCTAATAAATGCTTAGGCAAATTTCAAGTTTGTTAAGTAGATCTTAGATTTCTACAGGTTAATAATCTCGATGAGATCAACTTTGACATGTCGACTTGTTGCGGTTATTGCTGATTTCATGATATTCAATGTAGGTACATGTATGGATGAAGAAGGAGGATATTTTCCCGAACTTCGGCGGCAGAGTAGATGTGAAAGGACTTGACTTTCGAATTGCAGATGCTCCTGCCTCCTTCGCGGTTCGTGTTATGTGTTCCTCTTGAATTTTCCTATTTCAATGTGTCCAAAATTGTTGTGGAGGTGCCTTGGCTCTTGTGAATGATTTCTGTTCTTTTGCTTCACAGGGCGTCAGTGGCACGCTCTTCTTTCAAGGACAGCGTTTGTTTTTTCACAATGCTACTGGCAAGTATGGTTCTATTCCGTTGACAATATCTGGAGATATGGACATCAATCCGGATGATGGAGAGTATCGCCTTAGTTGTCAGGTCTCTTTCCTAACCGCGTTTATTAACCGAGCAGTCTAGAAGTAAGTATTTTTGTTTAATGTTGGACGACATCGTGATGTTGTATTCAGTTCTTATCTCTACACGATCTGATTTTGTGTGTTCTGATTTCAATTGTGATGTTTGACATACTAATCAGTTGTCGTTGTTTTTGTTTCTCAATACGTTGGGTTCCTTTGGCTTACTTATACTCCAGTTGAAATATTGATAATTAATTTTGTGTTATCGTCATTATGTACATTGTGGTATTTCTGTTTCTATGTTGAATGTACGGGTAGAATTTTCGGCGTTAAAAATGCCATCTTTTCGCTCAATTAATTGAAACACATTGTTGCTCTAGGTTGCAGGGGTGGAAGCAAATGCGTTAATGAGGAGTCTTGGAGCGCAGCCTCCTCCATTATCTGTATGTTTTAGTTCACAATTTCGACTATGACTTGTTGTGAGGGTCTTAACGTCTCTCTTAACCCGTACTCTTGGTCTTCGAGCTTTGTGGGAATTAATCCAAGTTTCGTGTCTTCTTTTCAGCTTATTTTTGAGATATTGTGCGATACTCTTTGTCTATCTCATATGGAATCTTTCTTGGAGTTCGTTAATTAATTGGGGATTTTTCCCGTGACCACTACCCGTATGCGCTAGTGGGCTGTAGTAGGTCATTAGTAACTTACTAGAATTCCACCATATGGGATCGCTTTGCTTGTAACTATTCCAGAACTGAAGAATGAATGGTTGTACTTTTCTGACCATTTTGATGTGGAGATTGTGAAACGGTAGAACCCAAGTTCATCCACTGATTGTGAGGATGTGACAGCTGGCAGGGTCGCTGAAGGGTGTTGTGTACTGCCGGGGCCCATTGGATAGCCCTATTTTTGAAGGCAGCGTGGAAACAACTGGCAGAAATATGACTCTGACCTTTAATACACCGTCATCCGCAGCTGCCGATGCCGTCCGGAAACATCTTGAGAGGGGTGCCGTAGCTGCTTATGATCATGTTCCCGTTATGTCGGCCTCCTCAAGCTTTACCTTCAACACGGATAATGGGGTTAGTCGAGCCGACCTATTCCCAGTTTTCGTCTATAGGTCACTTGTACCCTGAAGGAGAATTCCAGGTTGCCGACGTTTTCCTTCTGTTATTAGCTCTGCTTTTGGTTATTTCACGTTCGTGACTGTTGAATCATGCAGTTACGCGTGCAATGTTATGCTATTATCTATTCCGCTTGATGTGTATGGTGACTTGAGGTGTACCTTGGAAGGTTATTCAAATGTGTAAATGTGTTTTGCTTGATAGCGGGAAGTGCTTCTGCAGATGGCTGATTTGTATGGTCTTAAAGCTTCTCCAGTTGGAGGGGGTGAGATTCGTGGAGCTGGGAGTTTGTGGATTTGCCCAGAGGTTTGGATACTGTTTGAATTCAATTTCGGATTTAAGTAGATTTGTGTTGTTAACGTGCTGTGCTGATTCCTTTTCTGTGTTCTTTCTTTTCTGATTTGTATTTTCCCTGGATTTGTGCAAAATTTTCCGTTTCTCAATACTTGTGTCATCGTATTGGGGCTTATTTGTTGCTAATACAAGGTCTTCTGAACACTTTCTCCCGAGCTAGAAAGTTGAAACTCAATTAGACCAGAGGAAGAGTAGAGTGTAGGATGTAGATTGTTTTCTCTTCAATGACTTTTTCTTATGCCAAGTATTGTCTCCTTGTAAAGTTTTCCGGTTTTGTTCTTTCTTAGTTTGTCTAGGCTATTGCGCCATAGTCCGTATTCCACAGTCCATAGTCCATAGTTTCTTAAATCCATACTTGTCTGACTAGCCTAGAATGAATATTGAGAGTGTTAATGCAGGCTTTTTATTCCATATTTTGTGGTACAGGGTGAGATGGATCCAACTGCTGTAAACGTGGACTGCTCTGGGTCAATAGCAGGTGATGCCCTGGCCGGTTTTTATGCACCAGAGGGTGTCGAAATTTCTCCTTCCAGCTTTGGATTCACGCAGCTGGAGGCCAAGATTCGTGGAGCTTTGCTCATGCCGTACAGTCTTACCGCCGTCTTCCATGCATATTTGAACTTTGTTAGACTCTTTGCATTCAAAAAGATTGCTTAAAATCAGATACTGCCCATACTGGAGGGTTAGTTTTGATCTGCTAATTACTGTCTAGCTCACGTCTAAATTGTTGGTTGTTTCTGTGCAAGGCAGAGTGTTTGACATCAATTGGGCTACCCCGGAAGCACAAGGTGCCTTTTATCAAGGTCATGGAGACATTCACATCTCGCGAGAATCCATTATCCTAAACTCATTAGCATCCTCATTCAGTTTAACTACAAAAATTCATACATTGTACCCCCCCATTGTACAAAAACAAGGACCTCGTGTTCCACAATTTAAACCAGCTGCTTTGCCTGCAGTTACTGGGTTAGATGTAGACATGCGACTTGATGGTTTCGATCTTATGGGTGTTCACCCTCTCTTACTTGGTGAAACGTTCTCCCCTCCTCAGCCCATGCACATGAAAGTCTTTGGCAAGATGAAATTCAATGGCCGAGTACCTGACACGAAAATAGCCTCCCACGAGACCCTACAATCTGAATCTCCACTGGAGAAGAAGCTGACAAGCATGATTGGGGAGGTTTCTTTGGTGGGCTTGAAACTAAACCAGTTCATGGTGGCTCCAAATCTTACCGGTTCATTGGACATTTCCCCTAATTCTTTGAAGGTGAGGAAGTTCAGGGTTTGCATTGAGATGCAGTGTGGAAATCATCAAACACTGATGTTGTATTTTTATTTCTGTTTTTTTCCCCACTTGAATGCTCTGGTCATATATCTTGCAGCGTTGATCTGATGTGAAATTAGGTTATCATGACAGTAGTTGCATATGGGTAGGGTTTAGGCTGTTCCTTCTATTTTGATGCTGAAGTTGTTGAGTCTATTTGCACCTGGATTGGAACCGCCATCTCTGTTTGAATTTTCTATTTTCCACTTTCATCCCTTCACTGCTTTTCAGGTTACTAATTTATTATGTAATGATTTCTGCAGCTTGATACCTCCGGCAGGATCGATGAGCATCTTCGTGTGCATGTCTTTGACATGAAGGAAGATGGTTCCATGTCTGCAGATGGACAAGTTTCACCACCCGTGTTTGGCGAAAGTTCAAGCAAGGGCTTGTCATTTTCGTTGGAGCGAGGAGTCGTCCGTACCAACCTTCAATATCGACCAGGGCATTCTGCGAAAATTGAGGTACGCTGTCGGATAGGAATTTATCCCTGCATATCAGTATGTTGCAGGGATGACTTATTGCTCAACCCTTTTTGAATCTTTCTCGTTTGTACAATTTTAAGTCTTGTGGATTTAATTGAATACGTAGTTTTGGGTCCGTTTGTATTTGTTAGGAGCGATGCTCTATTCTCAGTACACGGATGAAATTAATCGGTTTTAATAGTGCTGAGAGATTGTTACTTTATGATGTCTAGATACTTTCTAATGTTATTCTGTTTATTTTCTCTGATGCTGCTCATTTATCTAGTGAAGCATTCTTGTTATGTCATTCTGACTGCAGCAACGGCAAACTATGTTGATATAGGTGCGGAACTTACAGCTTGATGAGTTGGAATTAGCTTCTCTCCGAGGTGCAGTGCATAAGGTACTAGGTTGGAACGAATAGGATTAAAACAATGAAGGTTTCTCTGAGTTTCCTGTTCAAGAGTGTTATGGTAATTGATGTAGTCCAAAGTAATAGAATCACATATGGAAAAGGCCCTAAAAGTTGGACCGCTCGGAATCAAGAAAGATTTGTTTTGAAACACCATATTTGATAGTTGGTACTGATATAGAAGGCAAATTCAAGTCTATGCTGCCCGTGCACACTTTAAATCTAAAATATGTCGATTTGGTTGTGTGCTTTATATATTGCAGAATGTTTTTCATTCCGGTTTTTGTTTTATCTTCTTTTGACACCGTAGTAGTAGAAGTTGGAAGGAGAATTTCCTTTATTTGGATGCTTTTCTGTATCCACTTGTAGTATGTTTCCCATTTCCTTGCACTTTATTTAATGGTTAAAAGTTTCTCTGAATGCAAGTCATACAGGGAATTTCAGGTGTTCTAACAGTAGCTTTCTTTTGTTGTCTTATGTTGGGTTTCTTATGGGGTAGACTATAAAGTGCTCACATATTTCTGAATGAAAATACAGGCGGATATGTCTTTGAATCTTCTCAGAAGGAGAGGACAAGGGAGCCTTGATGTTAAGCAACCACGTTTTAGTGGCCTACAGGGAGAGTCACTTGACCTGGCTGCTCGCTGGTCAGGAGATGTGGTATGGAACAGACTTTGGCTTCATTTTCTGTAATACTTTGTCTGAACTTCAATCATGCTTTGGGAACTGCAATTTTTTCCAAATCGTCTTACACCGCCCGAGAGTCGATTTGAAGTATTTACGGGAGAATGTTTGCAGGTGACGTTGGAAAGGTCTGTTTTTGAGCAAGCGTTTAGTAAATATGAACTACAAGGAGAATATGTGTTGCGAGGGCAGCGTGCTGGAGAGAAAGAGAGAGACGAAGAGGTGGTATTGGAAAAAGCTATGGCTGGGCAATTAGGCACCTTCATCACTTCAATGGGACGTTGGCGCTTGCGCCTTGAAGTGCCTCAGGCAGAAGTATCTGAGATGCTGCCAGTTGCACGTCTTTTGTCCCGGAGCAGTGATCCTGCTGTTGTGTCGAGATCTAAAGAAATATTTTTGCAAAGTGTTCAAAGTGCAGGATTTTCCGCCGAAAATGCTAAGGAGCTACTGGAGTACATTCGCAGCAGGAAAGCTGGCGATCCTGAGGATGAATCTGAACCCGAAGCACTGCCCTTACCTGGCCTTGCGGAGCTCAAGGGAAAATGGAAAGGCACTCTCGACGCCACTGGCGGTGGGAAAGGAGATACCACTGTTTGTTTGCTAAACCGATACCTCCTTGGTCTTACGTTTTGTTCGTCATCTGACTATGCTTTAGCGGTCAACATTTGATTTTGTTGATGATCTCAGATGTAAAGGTGGGGATCTGCTGTCAAAAGTTGTTCATTCCATCAAGTCCTCATTGTTTATGCCGCCAAGAGCTTCTGCAGATCTGAAAGAATTTACATTGTTGTGGGCGCAGGCGGACTTTGATCTCCGAGGGGAGGACTGGGAATGGGGTGCGTACAGAACGCAACGTGTGATTGCTGTAGGTGACTTTACGAATAATGACGGGCTTCGACTTGAGCGTTTTTTCATCCAGAAAGACACTGCCACACTTCATGCGGACGGAACTGTGCTTGGCGCAAAGCCCAATCTTCATTTCGCTGTTCTGAATTTTCCTGTCAACCTGGTGCCTCCTCTTTGGCATGCAATTCAGTCCAGCTCCCAGAAGACTCTACCATCATCATCAGTGTCATCACCGCCACCTCTAAAAGGTACTCTGTATATGGAGGGTGATCTCAGAGGCCATATGATTAAACCCCAATGTGATGTACAAATCAGACTGCTGGATGGTGCCATTGGAGGAGTGAGTTTGGGTCGCGCTGAAGTTGCGGCATCTATTACCTCTGCAAATCGACTAGCATTTAATGCTGTCTTTGAACCTATGACGCATGCTGGTCATGTCCGTGTCAGAGGGAGTCTGCCTATGGGTCCCGGTGAAAGTCTGGATGAATTGCGAGAGGAATTGGACGAGGAGCAAGGGCGAGAAAGGGAGAAGCATAGACGAGTGCGGGGGCGGGGTTGGGAGAGAAGTCGGGAAAGAGATGTTGAAGGTGATGACAGCATTATTACTGATGCACAGGATAAGAGCGGTGGTGGAGAAGAAGGTTGGGAAGTACGATTGGCTGAGAGCTTGAAACCTTTGGACAAGGATTTTGTTGATTCTGGTGCTGTTCAAGTGGACGCAACCGTAAAAGATGGTGGCATGATGCTGCTTACAGCTTTTTCGCCTGGTCTACAATGGATCCAGGGAAACGCGGACGTGAGTGCGCAGGTATTTCTCGCCCTTATTCGTTTTTAGAGGTCGTCTGCATTTATGAGTTTCCTTCTTTAATTGTTATCAGCATGGGAATTTTTCGTGCTTCTCTTGCTCTTGTTTCACATCTAGTTTTGTTTGCTACGCTCTTGCTTTTTGATTCAGGTGCTGCTGCATGGATGTAGTCCTCTAGTATCACCATTTTGAGGGAAGTTTCGAGTAATAGGATGTTGCCGATTGAACGTTTCTCTATGTTTCAATCCTCTTTTATTTTATATCGCGGGAATATTGTTATATTCGAGTTAACGACAAGAAAATCCGGTACTCGTAAGAGCAGGTGGTCTGGATCTGTGTTAGACTATAAGCGACTTGGGTTATAAAGGTAGGAGTGATGTGTGCAACTTGTGTAGAAGAAGGGACCACTTCGATCCAGTGGGTCACCCCAACATCACTAGAGAGTTGCCTACCGAGTCTAAAGTGCGACCTACTCAGATTACGACCTTTTTTATTTCTGTTTTTATCACAAGCCTACTACTCGTAAAACCACCCCTAATCCTTTCTGGCTAGGTCGAGTTGAGTTTTCTGTTCCGCACCGTGGCTGGGTTTTCTAACCTATGTTTGGACATTACCTCCTTTGCATTTGGATTGTGACAGTCATGCATGTGCAGAGTGCATATATTGGAGAGCATGTTAGTTTACCTTGGCGAAGACTATTCGTAATGCAGCATTCGGGGTCTTGACCTGATGTGGTACCTAGTGGTTTCTAGGATGGTTGTTTCTATGGAGTTTAGAAGTAGTCTGATCGGCCTGAACGTTCTGATCGTGCACTATGTGATTGCAGGATAGCTCTTCTGTTTTAGTATCACTCCCTATTTAATTTGTCGTAGTCATCCCGTTTCCATTTCTGCACATTTTTCACGTGCTAGATGCGCTGATAATTATGGTGTTGTGTTTGGTGACTTAGATCCGAGGAACAGTACTGCAACCAATTGCTGATGGTGTAGCAAAGTTTCACAAAGTCTCAGTATCCTCTCCTGTATTACCGAGGCCTTTCTCCAATCTCGGAGGTACCATATGTGTCAAAAACAATCAGCTCTGTGTGGAAGGACTAGAAGGGCGGGTTGGACGACGTGGCCGCTTGGAAATAAGGGGCCAGTTACCTATAAAAGCGAATGAATCTTATAGCAATGGAGAAGCCATCGAAATAAAGGCTGAAAGCTTAGAGGTGCGAGCGAGACACACTTTCAGGTATAGTATACGATGCTTGTGTACTTGGTGCAATGAATATGTAATGAAACAAATCATGGGTATATTTTCCTGAAACTGTATCACATTGATCCCGATCAGGAAATAATCACTTGTAGATATCAGACTGCAGCTTGACTACTTATCAAATTATTTTTTGATCTGCCATTTTCTTAGAAGCTTTTAAGAATCTTGCGCTCCAATTGGAGAGTTTTGCACATCAGTGAATTACAAATATCACCTGTTTGAAGTTCCTTGCAATGCCAGCACGATCTTGTTAGTTTCCATATTCCATGCTTTCTCTTCTGGCTGAATAGTATCTTTTTGTATTGTTGGCTGTGGCTCGCAGTGGGCAGGTAGACAGCAGCATGCGATTGATGGGTTCTCTCTTGGAACCTGAGGTTACTGGACTGGTGAAACTGAGCCAGGGTGAAGCATATCTCTCTCAAGAGAAAAACTTGGAGAAAGTACCAAGTCCGTCGCCTTCTACAAACTCGTCAGATTCGCCAAGAAGCAACTATAGCCTGATGGCTGCGACTGGGAATATTGCTCGCAAGCAAACTGCTGGGCAGTTACCCTTGCCTGATAAACTCATCAGGAAAATTTCAGGTGGGATGAGGTTTGTATGAAATTTTTGGCTTTGGGATTTTTGCAAAGTGTGATCTGGCAATGTTGAAAACTCTAGGCTTAATCCCAGAACGGTTCTAACGGTGCACTGTGGTATTTTTTATCAGAAGATCTCTCCTCCAATGAAGGAAAGGATCAAAAGTCACAGCCGCCTGTAGCGATACGCCTACGAAGTTTGAAGCTTCAGCTGGGACCAGAACTTCGCATGGTTTATCCTTTGATCCTTAATTTTGCAGTGAAAGGAGAGCTGGAGCTGAATGGTTTTGCTGATTCTGTAAGGGTGAAACCGAAGGGCACATTGACATTTGAGAATGGAGATGTTAATCTGGTTGCTACTCAGGTCTGCCTTTTTATTCGTCAATTTGTGCATCGCTTTCCTTCGTTTTAGAATCAGAGTGATGCAATTCATTTCTGAGGTGGGGATTTGTGATCCATTTTTGTCCGTGAACCCTTTTCATGTCTAACTATGAAGTCCTCGGTTGTTGCAGGTGCGGTTGAACAGAGACCACCCAAATAGGGCCAAATTTGAGCCGGATCAAGGCTTCGATCCTAGTCTCGACCTCGCACTAGTGGGAGCAGATTGGCAGATTAAAGTGCAGGGGCTCGCTAGCAAATGGCAAGATAACCTTGCTGTAACTTCTACTCGCACCGGCGAACAGGATGCTCTTTCCCTCATTGAGGTTCTTTAACCTTTCCTGGCATAATTTCGTGAGCTGGATTCTTCTTAGTGTGCCAAAAATGGATGTAGGGTTTAGGGCTAAGGGTTCATAGATCACCTGTCAGTCGCACATTGTGAAAATTCTCTCGTGAAACTGCAATTGGTCCGTAATTCCATTATTCAACTATGGGAAATAGTGACCTTAAGGAGTCGAAATTTTCATAGATAACATACATCAAACTTTATATCAAGTAGTGGAGTCTTTAGGATATCTTTATTAGTTATTATCTGTACTATATCTTTGATTGCTTGCCGGAAAGTGTTGATAATCACTATTTCTTGTAGTACCCTGTATTTTGCAGCGACATTTTCATGTCCGGTGACGCATTGTGCTCGTCTTTGTCTTGCTTTGCGCAGGCTGCACGTGTGTTTGAAAGCCAATTGGCAGATTCATTGCTTGAAGGAGATGGTCAGCTTGCGTTTAAGAGGCTGGCGGCTGCCACAGTTGAGACTCTCATGCCCAAAATTGAAACAAAAGGTGAGTTTGGGCAAGCGCGATGGCGCTTGGTTTCAGCACCTCAGGTTCCCAATCTACTGTCACTTGATCCAACAACAGATCCTTTCAAATCTTTGGCCAATCTCTCCTTTGGTGCTGAGGTAGAGGTGCAATTGGGGAAACATCTGCAGGTATCTTACTCTATCATTTCTGTAGCTTGCACGCTTTCTATCCATGTGCTCCTCGATTGTTGGTACTATCAAAATTCGCCCACTTGTAACTCTGAGCACATGAATGCCACTTACAAATCCTTGTCGATGTGACAGGCCTCTGTTGTGCGCCAGCTGAAGGAGTCGGAGATGGCAACTCAGTGGACATTGCTTTATCAGCTCAACAGAAAGCTACGAATTCTTTTCTCCTCCATACCTTCTGTTGACAATCGGTTGCTGATTGAGTATTCTGCGACATCACAAAGCTAACTGCCTTAGCCGATCGACCACTGTTAAGCCTGATTTGAGCGCTTTCGTATCTCCTGTATATTATTTTTGGCTATTGATTATACAGTTAGTCCAGTCATACCTGTACTTGTAGCCTGGTTTCTTTGCAAGAAGTTGCAACAGATAATATTATTCAGTTTTCTAACATTTGGGGGTTTCACGATGAGTTAGTCTGTTGGGGATTTGGGCTCTACTTCTCTCCTTTAATCTTCCACGTATGTAATCGCCGACAACCCTATTGTTCTGGGATCATTAGTGTTTGACTGAGGGTTTTCGTCATTTTCTTTTACCCTGGGAACCTGAGTCCTTTAAGCGACAAAACTGAAAATGGTTCTCAGCATTTGAACAGGATCCACGATCATCAGATCTTATTCAAATTTCACCATAATAATCTCATCTCATCGGATTGAGAGTTTGTGGTTCGTAACCACGTCCAGTCTGTTTTCTTAAAGAAAATCTAACACTGAATGATGCAGTACTGGAGGTTCAGAAGTCACTCTCTCGGTGATCAATATAGAGCTGCCACATGTATGCCGTGGGTTCTGAAATCCTGACTAGTACATTCTTGGACCAATATATGTATTCTTTGTTTCTATGGTTAATAGTGAACTAATTGATTAGATCTTTTAACCCTTCAACGCCGGGCTGGTGAATGGAAATCAGCCATTTTGGGACCGTGGAACCGTGTGACATCATCCACTTTCAAAAAACCAAAAATACTCATTGGGAATCAAAACTACTATAGAAGATCTCCAATTTACACCCCTAATTCCGAGGATGAATAGTTGCACTTCTTTCCTACAAAGGAGAATTCCTTGTCATTCATCGGAAAAAAACATCCACTGCATTGTTTAGAGGTTAAGTCTATAGTGTTCTTATAGGGTTAAATTGAGCAAATAAAATTTGATGAGCATTGATGTGTGTCAAAGTTCATTTTATAATCACAAAAAGACAATTTTGCAACAAAGTTAGTAAAAAGCCAAGAATGATATTTGATAATAATATGCAAAAATTATAAGAGGTCAAAATTGAATTGGTAGATTTTCTAAAACCATGTCCTATTCTAAAACAAATGTTTTGACACTAAAGAGAGTGCAACAAACATCTACTTTTTCTTTGGTTTTTCCAGGACTTACTTTTGGAAATATATTTAGATTTGGGTGATCCTACCTTAGTTGGGCCTAATTGAAGTTGACAGAATTGTAGTACTATGTTTTCAAAGGGGGGCATATGAAAATGCCATGAAAATACCATGACTTCAATAAGCAAATTGAGCTTCTTTGTAATATAAAGTTTTGTTTTAATTAGATGGTTGAATTCATGGATTTATATAATCCTATTGATAGACTTTAGTGGTTTTGATATTGGGCCAACATTTAGATCCTAATATAAAGTGGATCTTATTGCCCCATGATATATAATTTATTGACTGTCTTTTGGAACTTCAAAAAAGCCACTTGACACAAGATTAACCCCTAATGACCCAAGCAACCATTTTTGGTCATAGACCCTCTTTTTTGAGTAGTCCGTTCTCAAATTTTGAGCTATCTTTAAAATAAAAAATTCTTTCTAGGAAATAAATTGCGTTATGACTCCAATGATGGTAGTTTCATCAAATTCTTAGTTAAAATCTACTTTGTGAAATTTTCTTAAGTTGAATGGTGTAGGGTAGTTTACAACTTATAGATTGCATTATAAATTCAATGATGGTAGTTTCATCAAATTCTCAATTAAAATCTACCTTGTGAAATTTTTTTAAGTTAAATGTTGTAGTGTATATTACAACTTATATTTTGGGGTTAGGTTTGGTCATGGAGTAAAAAGTCAACCAATAAATGCAATTGTTGACCACCTCAAAAAAGGACAATTTGCCTTGAGAAGAGCAAATCCAAGGAGCTCATGGAGAAGACAGATGTCCCATTCTTGGTTTTTTTATGAATACTACTTTCATTTTAGTGACTATTGTGAATTGCAAGCTCTAACATGAATTGAAAGGTGCTTGGAATGTTGTGAAATTTTAGATGAGTATTTCAATTCTTAGTTTTCACTAAGCAAAAATTTTCATCATTTTGAAATCTCACTAAGATATATTCACTAAGATATACTCCTTTAAAGTACATTGCTTTGTTTTTCCACTGACTCAAATAAAACTTCAAACTTAAATACCTAGTAATTTGTATAGTCAAATAATCTAAATTTTTTTGAGGTGCTCACTCTCAATGTGAACAAGGTCTTATAGTTACATTCTATCCAATCTTAAAAAAACATGAGCAAACAAACTGCTCAAGTTCTTCGCAATTTTGCCCCATTTTGAATGTACCCCCCTTTGAGTCATTAGGGGTTAAGATAAAAATGACATTAGAGTTTTCTATCCACTTTTAGGTGCCTCAGCTTTTTTCTCATTTTTGGAGAACATTTTCATCACTTTCATTTGACCTTTATGAAAATGTTCATTTCTAATTGAAAATGGTACTAGACACTAAAATGTAGCTAAATGTGTAATATTAATGAAAATTATGAAACCTTTTAAATTTTATCAAAAATTATGAAAATTTATCAATTTTTGTCAGAAAATTGATAAAATTGGCAAAATTTACTTTCATATAGCTTTTTTGTTTTCCTAATTTGGATGATAGGATCAATCTATATTTGGAATTTTTCCCTCACAAATGTAGAGCAAACATGTATTTGACATACTTTGAGCTTTCAAAAAATTAGATTGGTCAAAAACCTACATTAATATAATTTCATGATATCAAACAAGACACTAGGCATTATTATTATTTTCTCTAATTTAATTGTTGCATGCAAAAATCAATGCATTGATTGACATCAATCTCATTGGTGGAAGAATGTTACTTAGAAGTACCAACATGGAAAGAAACACCCACCCACGTATATACACGTACCCCCCATGCTTGGCCTCAACTCCTTCCACTTCTCTCCATAAGTTATTTAAAACATGTCTTACAACCATGGATAATGTAGGTATACTTCATTATCCTAATAATGTCACTAATACTGAATATCAGCCATGGATATCTATATATAACCAACTCCAACTGTTCTTCAAAGTTGTTGTAACTAAAGAATTATTCACATTGTGTTCATAAGTAACCACACATGGTTTTTAAAGTGACTCTAATATTACATACTAGGGTTAAGAGGGGGGTTCTATTATGTCTAGTTCTTCCTACCTAAGTCTTCATAATGTAAGGATTGTGATATGAGTGGTTTATTTGAGGAATAGCTTAGTCAATTTCATATAGGGATGTCAAATTAGATGTATGTTAGAGTAGATCAAAGAATTTGGGATTTGTTGGTTATTTTCAAGTTTTTGTTTGTTAAGTAAAATCTAAGCAAAATATTTGATTGTGATATGATTAATAGGGTTAAGTATTGTTCTCATAGAAGCTTTAGATGTAAAAAATGTTTACCAAGTTTAGTGAGATGGCTTTAGAAGTCCATCTACTTGTTCCAACAATGAATACTACTCTACATATAAGTAGTTTCGTGTTCCATCTTATATTGTTTGTATGTTGGATGAGTTTTCTATATTTGTTGGATGTGTTTTGTTGCATAGCTTTTTATGAGAATCTATCATTACGTGAATTCAACGAATTGGATGGTGTGTTGTGCAGATGGGGAAGTCGGCGGATTTCCTTGAGGGGTGGATTGTAGCCATAACTAAACATTGAGCTATTGACACAAAATGCTGTAGACCTTACCTCATTACTACCAACCAGACACTTAGTAGCACCTACAAGTTGTTTATTGAGATATCGCATTGCTTGACGCAGTTAAATGTAAAAAATAGTGCAGTATGGCGAGGGCAGGAACCCACTCTATGAATTGATAGCGATTTCAGCTGATGTTTTACTTCTGGAGTAACACTCATTTCTTACAAAGACTATGTCCAAAGAGATTTGATGAGTTGAACTAACGAGCCTGCCCATACTCAATGTGGGTGAATATATCGATACCAACAAATCAGTCGCAATCCTAAGACCACGAATTCGGGAGATCTTTCCTGCAATTTTCCCAAGATTTCAATATGATATCAGTAGTGACTGATTGCGAAGTTTGCAAACAATAGTCAAGCTGCCTGATCTGAAGCAATTTGTAGGTGACACAGCCGCTTGTATTCAGTCAGCAGTGCAGGAATGTCGTCCATTCGCACCTGAAAACAATTTCTATGTTATGACTACTCTGGCAAAAAAAACAGCAGAGGAGAAACTTGAAGCGCAACCGCAGCAGAAACTTCTAACTTCTGTGCAGGAACTAGTTATTTCTCGAGGAGGGGGATATACAATTCAGCTCCACAACTTGATCTATGTGGAAGGCCCTTCTTACTTGAAGGGAAACGAAAGAGAATGAGTTTTATTGGGTCGGTAAATGTAGCCCATATTACTCTTTAATAAGTGTAGGGCGGAATTAGGCAGATTGGTCCAGTGTGTTCCCTTGAAGAGCGAATGACCCAAGCGACATGAATATCAGAGATGCTAAAGGTTAAAATGGAATACCTGGTTCGCATCCTTCAAGTGGTAGAACCGGTAGATCTGCAGTGCCGTACCTTCCTCTTCGAAGGTCCCCAACTTCAACATTTCACTCCTGCAAGCACATCCTGATCAGACAGCTGCCCATGGCCACGAGTTCCCAAAAACTCCTAGGCAGAGTTTACTACTCAAAATTAATTCAATTAGTGTGGGACAAACTAATTGTTTTACATCGCATTTTTCACTAATTGAATTAACTTCAGTAGTTAGAATCGTTACAGGACATCAGCAAGAACAGATATGAAGAGAGTAGCAACCTGTGTGCAGCCACCAGACGCCGGTAGTCGCGAAGTAGGGGGTTCAACTCCCGAATGTGAATTAAATGCCCGTTCGATTGACACCAATGCTCTCTTACTACCTACAAGTATGTAGCACATACCTCATCTTTTTCAACTTACTGATGGAAACACAAAGTGCTGCTACACAACTGTACAGTGTAACACATCTTCGCCTAGAACCTGCCGGGGAAACTGACGATAAAGAGATCTAACCTAGATCAGGAAGAAGACAATAGCAAACACTTCCGCATCGGCATCTGTAATTAAGCAGGGAGGTCATTAATACTCTGGTGCAGCATAAAATGCCCTGGACCAATTTTAAACTGTGACTTAAAGGACATCGATAACCTCAAGATCTGAAGGCAGCCCTACCTTCAGAAGCAAAGGCGCTGAGGCTGGACTATTCTCATCCCTGTCAGACAGCAACTCTTTCCCCAAGGCCAGAAGCTCTTCAGCATCCGAAACCACTGCAGAAGCTGGGGCGATAGTAACAGCTGGTAGTCCAAGACGCTGTCGAAGCTCATGGAGTGGCGGCAGTGTGACTTCGCCTTGAGTCTGATAAAATAACCCTCGTTAAAGCTATTAAAACGCACTAGTTCATTCTTCACGAAATCTGGTGAAAGCCAGAAAGAACATAAGAGTGCTGCAAAATTATGGGGTTCTTTAATGATGACGGCAACCATGTGGCAAGTAAATCCACGACATAACGAAAGGAGTCAACAGGCTCTCAGCACCGATGATGGCACGAGCCTGAGACCTGATCATCGTTACTACACACCGATATGACAACAAACATGCATACCTTCCTGTCCGACAAGGGTGAGCGCCCTGGAGATGCTTTGGAGGTGTCCAGGTCAGTAGTTTTAAAACTACTTGCTGGGGACAGAAGCGCTCGCTTTGCAATTTCATCCTCTGAGAAACATCAAATAAGCATCACCTAAGCATGCTTCTCACTACCGAAAACATACATTATCCGTGCTCCCAATTTATTGTTTTGATTTAATTGTTATGAACTTTTAACCCTCGGTGGATTATGAATGTTTTAAAGAGCCTACTGCCGGAGCTACACAAAAAGGATGATATAAATCCAAGTATCTTGAAAAAGCAATCTTTATCTATTCTTCAGCAATGACTAGCTTGGACACTCAACGCCTTCATTATTTTTTGGCATCATTCTGAATCAGTTCATGCAGGGATGGGAAGAAAAGGAGAACTTGCACAAATGAAGATAAATGTCAAGATTCCTTTCCTGCGACAATTTCATTTGCCAAAAAAGCTGCAAATCTACATTCCTACTCTACCAGAGACTCCTACCTGTTAAGATGAGGATAATCTATTTGTGCATGTAAATGACGACCTTACATCTTCCACACACATTCCAAACTGCTATTATAAAACTCCACCAGGGAAAGCTTTATGTGCGATTTTGAAAAAAAATGTGAACACCAACCTTCATTTACAAGCCACCACACGTCACCAAATGTAGATTTGCCGTCATAACCTCCTATCAGTAAAAACCTCGGACCGATGCGAGTCATAGTGTGGTATGCCCTTGCCGGTGGTGGCTCATTACTCACTGATAATCTCTTCCATTGCACCGTTGCTGTAAAGGAAAGATGAAATCATAAATCTAACTCCTTTGAATGCATGCTCTAAAGTGACAAATTGAGCTGCGCAACAGGACGTTCACATACCTCGATCAAGGATAACGCAGTCGTTGTGATAGATGTCATAACGTGTAAGCCAACCACCAGTTCCATGGCCACCAAAAACCAATAACTGGAGTGAAGAAAGTCAAAGAACAGATCATGTTCAAGCACAAATCTGAAGCAGTATATCCACAAACCTCGAAATTACCGATTATAGATGACACAAGAGCTACAAAGAATAACGGATACATTCGAAAGCATCATTACTGGCTGCGAGAATGTGCACACCTGAGATCCACCTGCGGTGGTAGAATGGCCACAACGAGGTGCAGGCCCATAACCAGGCAGCTTTAATTGCGTCCAGGCCGGTGGCTCGTTTTCTTCCTTCCACAAATAAGACAAACAACCTCAGACATGGCGCAGAAAGTGCACAATGTCAATATCAAGCAAGCGAACACTAGCAAAGCAACCCTAAACAACATCATTATGTTGCAAGGAGACACAGTTATCTGTAGACAGTGCACTACGCCGTGAAGTTTTGGACCTTTAGCTAGACCTGCAAATCATATACCCGACGAGAGGGATGCGATTCCAAAACACTAAAAGTCAGTACAAGAGGCTCAACCTTCGTCGAAGAGGCCTTTCAGTGCCCATAGGTCGCCCATAATTGGCCCACCACCTCCTGCAAGACCCAAAGCGCCCAGCCACGACCATGAAATAAACGATCAAGATCACTTCTAGCTAGCAAGAATTCAGAAAACGACCAGTGTCAACATGAAACTAAACAGGCACACATTCATGGGCTAGTGGAAGAGTCAACCTCGGCCACCAAAGATGAGCATTCGCTTCTCAACCATGGTTGCGCTGTGGCCACATCGAGGAGCTGGAGCAGGCCCTGCTATTTGCAGAAGAACCCATTCTAAAGACACTGCAGGGTTCCAGAAAATTAACGAGCTCGGTTAGCAAGGATTATTGCTGCAAAAAATTCCTCTTTGATGATAAAATAGAAGAAAATCAAAAAGCTGATATTACTTAAGGACGCAATCAACTAACTTAAGGTGTCCAGAGACGTACTCGTATCAAGCACATAGATGTCGGATAACCACTTTGTGCCATCCCAACCTCCATATCTGCATATTTTCGGATAGTCGCTTAGGAACTCAAGGTAAGCAAAGACAAGAACCTTGCGAAGAAAGAATGCGTGCTCTCGTTCGGTAAAAAACTATACAAATGGTGTGGGAGACTTACATCACTAACTTGCCGTTGCCGACAGATGCTCCGGCTGCAAAATCTCTAGCTGGAGGAAGGCTACCGTAGCCACTGAGCTCAACCCACTGCCATGTTTCTTTATCGACCGGAAAAAAATGCCAACAGTATCAACCCAAGTACCCAGGAGACGAATTCCACTGCGAATTGAGCAAAACAAAATCAACTAAATACATAGATTCACGTCTGCATGGTACTCCTATGTTGATGGCATTGTTATAATTAAAGTAGAAACAAAGAGGTCACAGTTAACTCATAAAAAAGTCCTCAGCTTACCAGTATCCAGCATCCAAAAATCTCCTAGTCTGCACCAGCCGAACCAGATTCTCACTCAATACGAGAAATGATCGACAACATCCAACACGTGCAGAAGCAACTTGACAAATTCGATTCCTCAAATATCTGACTACATTAACTCGTAACAAGCATGCTAACTCCGCTTGGACATGCTCAAACGACCACAGGTCCGGAAGTCTCGCCTAATCCGTTTTACGAGACTAAAGTTTAACTAGACCACTAAAGTATAATGCCAAGAAGCGTGAGCTTGGTCACATTTGCGAAAACGAGCATGCTAACTCGTAGGTTTACGTTTCGATCATGCACTCATTCCAAACAAGTTATCCATATGTATGGAGCGGATAAAAGCTAAAGTGCTAGTGGAAACTGCAATTTGTGCATTCAATTTGAGCATTCATCCATGAGACTGCTGAAGCTCCTAAAGAGTGCAACCTCTTCCAAACCGGAATCACAAAGACAAGCAGCAGGGGTGGGGATCGAACCGCTTACGGCCATATCGACCACCAAAGATGAACATGTTACAATCCACAGCAACAGCGACATGGAAGGCACGTGGACTAGGTCCCACCAGAACTCCTTCCTCAGCGGTACCTGTACATTCGGGCTGAAACCACAATTTGTTTTCTGCAGCATGCGAAAATCGAACAAGTGTCAACGGTGGAAAACTCAGATTGCAGGGGATGTGACATTCAGCACTACGGATACAAAGGGAATGTGCTTCCGTATTTAATTCAAGAATTACTACAGTTGCTGAAACTGATCAAAACGTTTCGGTAAACATTCTTTCGCGTACCGAAGGGTCGAATTACTGCCCTACACATCTGCAGACACGAAGCCAATAGCAGAACATGGCGCACACAATACCCGATTGCAAGTGAAACCAGCGAGGCAACATTCCATGGTAGTACCTACCAATGTCGAGCACGTGAAGATCGTGAAGAAAACTTTTATCAAAAAGCCCGCCGAAAACCACCACCCGGTTGCCCTTCACGCGAACGGCCGAGTGTCCACTGCCAGCAGCAACCCCAGCAGGCGAATCAGGCCGAATTCTCGACCCAGGCATCCGCACAGTCCAGGGTCAAAGCCGAATGCAATCACAAACAATCACGAGACCTAATGCAAACTTTCCTCTCACATGAACAGAACCGAGAATACCAACCAACCTCAGCATCGCACAAATTCCGGGAAACAAAGAAGGGCGGTTGATTAGGAGAGGAAGGCCTTGAGCGCACCTGCGAAGGGATGGCGGATCGCCAGTAAAATCGCCAGGTCCACACTGCACCCATTTCATCTTGGAAACCGACCAGCACAACAGAAACACGCGCAATCTCCACAATTCCGAATCTCGCGCGCAGGGCAGAGGGTAGCTCCCTCCACGAAAACCCTAGTTCAAGAATCCGGGAGCACCACCTTCGGAATAACAGAGCAGAAAAGGCGAAAGCCAAGCCAAACCAAGCCCACTGCGAGCGAGAATGGAGCATGAGCGTGCTTCACAAATTCAAACCTGAGCTGGTCCATACGAATGATCCCCGCCTGCCCAATATGAAGGTGATGGCAAAACTACGACAAAGCCTGCCGTGGAGCGACGGCGAGCCTCAGCGGGTCAAAGGCCTCGTCCCTAAGAGCCGGGCACGCTGCCCCAGTGCCCCCGACCCACGCCAAGCGTCCAGATCAGCAGTGCTGGACGGGAATTTTTTGGTTTTCTTGGTGGAAGCGCGACACGCCGGTACCCTAGAATTCAAGGAGTTAAGACGTATAGACCATCCATTCTTCACTCATGCGCAATACTGTATTGCATAAAATTAGTAAAATTCATCCAAAGATTGGCATTCTCATATTTCTTAAAGATACTTTTGGCGAATTCTAACATATACTCTACTTCTTTTCTAGTTTAAAGGGAGCCAAATGAATTTGGAATTAATTAAGATTTTGGTGATAATTTGCTAAGAAAATTTCTAGTATGAAGAAGGGGCAAGGATGTTAATTTATAATAGGAGACAACTTTCAAGAGAGTGGAGCACTAAGTGAAATCTTTGAGGAAACAATCTTCATTCAACATAAAGACCTTTTATTTAATTCAAAATTGGACATCCAAGATTTGGATTGATTATGAATTAAGATCTTTGTGGGTTTTGTTTTTTATTATCACTCCACAAGAGATCTCTATGATAGGTGCCAACACTGCAAAACAACATTCAGAGCATCTCTAGTAAGAAAAAATGAAATAGAGTGTCATAGCTACAACTTGTTTGCTATTTGAGGTGATCAATTGGTGAATGACACGTGGGAAACTTGAAATGGCAACAACCTTGAGTGATCTAGATTGTTGAAAGTTGGGCGGTCCAAAGAGCTAGGAATTCCCCACTAGCATACAATGGTGGGCTACAATTGGGCAACAACTTGCCTTTGTCATGGTTTTTTGGCCTAAACTTTGATTAAAATGAATGTGCCACCTGTAGCATGGCCACCAACACCCACCCCAAAATTGCAACTTGACAAACTAATGAGCCACTATGGAGATAACTAATTGAGATATTTAAAGCCTAAGACAAATTTGGAGTTTTGCCTAAATTGTCTAGAATGAAGATTGTCAAGGTAATAAAAAGTAGATAGGTGGGGTTCACCAAAGGTGAGAATGGATGGGAAGAGAGATGGGTAAGGTGAGGGCTAAGGTGGACAAGGATGAGAATCTAATGGGCACAAATATGAGCTAAAGCTGGAAAACTCCAAAGACAAAGGGAACATAAAAGATCATAAATTAAGGCAAAATATAGAAGAATACAGAGCTTAAAATATGTTCAAATTATGCATTCTATGCAAAATACATGAGACTTTCTTTTTTTACACCTTCAGTATAAGTTAGAGTAAACAATTGTTGCACCCTCCTTTAAGCTCTAAATCCTTAAAACTTCTTTGCTACGCAACTATTTAGTAGGTGTCCTTTGGATCACATATTATTTTAAAACTAATTGGAACTTAGATTGCCAAAATACTTTTGTAAAGTAAAAAATTTACAAGGACAAAGAATCCAAGAGTAATTTGGTCATGAGCTGGCATGACTATTTATACTATACATAGCTATTAATAGAAAAAGTGAATCTTAGGTAAACAATCTTCCTATCTCTTTTAGGATACATGTCTAAAGATTAAACAAGATGTATTCACTCTTACTACTTCAATGCTTTATTTATATCACAAACTACATTTATTTTATGAGATTCATCTCAATGGTTGCATCACAAATTGGTGAAAATTAGCCACTTAAATAATTAATGTTCAAAGACATTCCTACAATTATCTCCATGCAAATAGAAAGGTGAGGAATTCCTTCTAAGATGAGCTTGTAGTATTATTCTTGACAACTTGAGAAGGAAGGACCATAAAAGTTAAAGAAAAAGGAGGGAAAAGGAAGGAAAAAAACTAAAGGGAAGGAGAGTAAGAAGGGGGAAGGTCCATGGATCTATGTATGAGTTTGTCTTAGGCAATATTTTTTTTGGAAATAAATTTTCACCACTTTGCTACAAAGAAAACAACAAAAAATCTATTTCTTGTAATGAAAATTTAATTTAATTTTGTACAAAATAGTGAGATTCTTACTGAATTTTGAAACCAATAACCAAATTTTACATACATATTATCAAGGTTTCATGTAAAGTGGTCTACATCTCATTTAGAAATTGCAAGTTTGAGCCATTCAAATTTTCTTGTACAATGTGGATTATAATTGGCATATTTTGGTAAGCATATTGTCATGGCATCCTTAAGCAATCCAAATCACACATACCAAATTTTAGTTTCAAAAAACCAAAACTCCATTTCTAGTTAATTTTTTTATTTAATATTTATGGTTTTACATGATAATTCATTGACAAACATTGGTGATGAATTTTTCTAATTCAATTTCATAGATATGTAGGGAACATCCATACACACATGTTTTATATTAAAACACCCCCTTAAGTAACAAGAATATTGTCTATAAAGAGTTCAATGTGAGGTGTCATATTACCCAACTTTGTAAAATAGATGTCTCTATATTTTAACTAAAATTTGGCAAAGTTATTGTACCATCATGCTCAAATGTACAAAGCTAGTTATAGTGTAAGGGTCACATAGCAAAATTTAGTGAAAATATAAAGATTTCTATTTCACAAAGTTTAGTCATATGACACTTCATATTGAATTCTTCATAGACAATATTTTTGTTACTTAAGGGGGTGTTTTCTAATATGAAACATGTACATATGGATGTTCCCTACATATCTATGCAATTGAATTAAAAAAATTCATCACCAATTGTTTTCAATAAAATATTATGTAAAATCATAAGAATTGACTATTAAAATTCACCAAAAATAAAATTTTACTTTTTTGAAATTAAAATTTGGTATGCTTGATTAGGATTGGGTAAGGATTGAGTAATATTTATACAGGATGAAAAATGTCAATTTTATTCATATATTATGTACAATTCTTTGAATGGCTCCAATTGACAATTCGTAAATGAACTGTAGCCCACTGTACTGTATATATCACCAAGTATCACCAAAATAGCACATGAGTAACGAAGAAGTAGCTGGCTACTTCCCCGAAATGATACGGAGTAAAAGTAACCCACTGGTCTTGGACTCTTGTGGGAGGAGGAAGGTTCCCGGGGCATGGTGTTCGCCCCAGTCGCAGCGGGCGTCGCGGGTGGAAAGAGCAGCAACGGCTCCAACGGTTGCACGTCCAAAGCGTCGTAAAATGCGGAGGAAGCTAAACCCAACACCTACGACTGGGTATGCACGTCAAAGGGTGCAATTATGCACTGCAGCGGGGCCCATCGCCATCTCCATCTAACTTCGCTCGATTTGGAGTTCTGGGCCAAAGCTCCTGTCGTCTGGCAGGCGCAGGCAAGCGCAGGCACTGGAAGATAACTACAATACTCTTAAAGACTCCCCTAGTCCCCTGCCTGCTATTCCTGCTTCTCCTGGTCCTGCCAGGTGTAAGCTAAGCGTGAGCTATGTTCTTCTCCTCATTCATAATCATTACAGTAACTTAGTATGCACTTGTCCTCCAGCGCCGTGCATCTGTTTTGAGTGCTTGCTGAGCTGCTAACAGCAACTGCAGCGGAAGTTAAGACCAATTGACCCCCCCCCGCCCGCCTTCCTTGTGTTCGCATTTCCCTCTCTGTGTCTGCCTCCCTTCTTCCTCTTTGGGTTCTCGTCGTTTCTGTTCTGCCCTCTTTCTTCTCCTGCTTGGCCCCCCGGCTCTGCTGCTTCCACTGTCCTTGCTTCCTCCGTGCCCTTCTGGGCTTCGGCCGGGATCGCCGCTGGCTCGCTCTCGCATGGCGACCCCCTGTGCCTCGTTGCCCTTTGTCGTCGGCCTCCTCTTTCTGCTGCTGCTCCAAGCTTCAGGTCAGTTCCGTTTCCAAACTCCCTTTGAATCCATGGCTTGGTCCCCCTCGGAATCGACATCCCTGACTGGATGCCTGTCCTGTCCTTCCCCTCGGTCGGTCTCATGCTGGGAGATCTTATCTGCGACGATACCTCACCATTCCTCCAGTACTACTTTAATGTCGCACAGTCCTGAACATTACTTTCACATTTAGGTCTAGTGCTTCAAGATCTGGTCGGATAGGATTTCACCTGCCTGCATTGTGGTACACTTTGAAACTACACTTGCCATCGTTCTAGAGAGAGCTTTCGTATCATTCGTAAGGTCGTTCTTCAACGACGTAGGTGAATGATTTTGAATTTGGCCTCCCAGGATGTACAGGCAGGCAGGCTCCGAGTTCCGTGTCCCTACTTAATCCCTGCTGCGATTTACCAGATTTAATGAGTACCGAAATCAAGAGATGGGGATCCACGGCCGCTGGGCTAGAACTACCTGGCAGACCTCCACGTTTGCTGTTCCATGTTGCTTCTGGGTGTGAGATGCGACCGGGTCAGCAAGCTAGTATTCTAGGCCTGTACCCAGCCTGGGTGAGCTACAGAGTGCGCAGGGCATCTGGTCTGATTGGTGCTTATGCTCCTTCACATTTGTAAGGTAACACGTGCCCGTTGTGCAGGAACTGCGGAAGCTAGTATCTTGGAATTCAGTCACAGAAGTGCTAGAGAGAAGGTGTCAACTCCAGATGAGGTCGTCAGGCTGCTCAAGGATCGCGCAATCACAGTACTCTGGTTATCTGATGCCAATCACTTGATTCTTAGGGCTTTGGGAAATTCTTCTATCAATGTGATCGTTGGGGTTCGCAATACCGAGCTGGAAGATTTGGCAGGAGATTCAAACAATGCTCGTGTCTGGGTTGAGCGGAATATTTTGCCTTTCGTTGGGGGAACGAACGTCACTGCTATCGCTGTGGGGGACGAGTCTCCTATTCGAACTCTTCCGCTCACAGTCAAGCAGGTGCAGGTCATGCGGAACCTGCACAAATCCTTGTCGAAAGCCGAGCTCGACTTGAGAATCGAAGTGTCCTCCCCTCGGTCTTTGTCCTTTCACAGCAGTAAGCTTTCTTTTGCTAGTTTGAAATCCACTAGGACTCCGGATGAGGAGTTTGTTCTGAGCTTCAACGAGAATCCGGCGAAGCACAGACGGCTCGCAGATGATAGAGGCTTCGTTTGGTGCGTGGTGAGGGATGGTGCGAATGTTTATGACGTTCAGGCCGCTTTGAATTGGACTTGTGCTCGAATAAACTGTAAAACAACAGAAGTGGGAGGCACGTGTTTCTACCCTAACACTATCTGGGCTCATGCCTCATGGGCTTTTAACGCCTACTATAATAGTATGAATGGAGCTCAAGACTCTTGCAACTTTTCAGGCACTGCTTATGTCTCCTCCAGCGATCCGAGTAAGGACGTCTTCTCTGCTCTGCTATTGCCCGCGTTTAGTGTTGTCGGTGTACGCTCTTGCCCTTGAATCGTGGAGAGCTCAAAGATCATTAAGCATGAGCGGTCAATTTTAATTGGAAAGGCATACATGCATGCGTAGTGCACTGACTATGTTTAACGGAATTGCAAATCTAGCAAGCTTAGTGGTGCCGTCTACTTGACCTAACTTCATGTTCCATGTACTGACCAGGTTCGGAGACATGCTTCTATCAAGGCACAAACAGGTACTCGTTATTCTGATTTGTTAAGCCGCGTGGCTATTCCTGACGTAAATCTGACAGGCAGCTTGTTGGTTAGAGTTTTACAATTCACAGGAATATCACCATCCTGTTACCTAATCGTTCTCTTCGCTGCTGTTTATTTTGTGAGTGGTCGAAGCCGTGGCACAGAATGCCACATCCGTGTAGTGACCACGGGCTGAGTCATTCTATGCTTTATCTGGTTCTCTTGGCGAGTTTTGCAAGTTTTCTCACTCAATTCCACTCATTGCTACTTGTGCAGCGCCTTGGCTGTTTTAAGCAATGCCTGTGTGCATGGACGGACAGTTGCTCTTTCCATCGCAACCTCCATTTTCGCGTACTTGCTAGTGCTAGTGATTTTGTAGATGCTAGCCGATATCAACAGCATCATTCGTAGCGTGATACCATTTGCTGTTTCGGCCACCCTAAATGGATGAGATGTATCCAACCTAGGTAATTCTTTCCGATTATGTCTTATTGAAGTTGAGAAGTCCCAGGGCTCAGTGTTCAGTGCAGCTACAAAAGAGGCTGCGTAAGGCCTGCTTGGTGAAGCAATGCTCGGTGTGTTAATAAAGGGAGAGCGGGCTTCTAGGCCATTGTGGTGGAGATCAGTTTATCTGCCAGATCAATTTGTTCTCGAGGTTTCTTGTATCTAGTTTCTTGCAGATGGAGCAAGCATGAGTTCTCATGTCAACAGGAAGTGAAAATTCTTAGAATTACTGCTTTAGGAAAGTTTCCTCCAACAGTCGAGCATTCTGGAAGTTATCAGAAGCGAATTGAGAGTTGTATATACCCGATGAAATATAATCTGGCTACGTATACGATTGTAACATATTGATTTTGTACCGCATTTGTACTGAGGTGAGTCCTTTTCTCTGCGATGAAATCAGTCTTGAATCACATCTAATGGTAAAGCACACAAGGTGTGCGATCGATATTATTACGTGGATAGACTAGCATTGACGATGTCTTCATTCGGGACTCCCAGACCCTGTGACAGTACGAGCGTTATACGGAGTACTTTTTGAAGACCCTCAGGTAGTCGCCATAGTGGGGAGGTGAGATGGTAAAGTCCATTCCCAGGCCAAACATTGAAGCCTATTGTCCATGACGTCAACAAAATTATCTGCTACATGTGCGTATGTTTTTCAAATTATGAATTCTGAAGCTATCAAGCTTTTCAACTAAGTGTTGCCGAGACTCGTGATATATTTACATTGTAGACCCCGACTTGTGATGTGGCCTAACTCTGGAAGAGAAGCATGGTAGCGGACGTCTCTTGACGTATCCAATGCACCTGAACAGTAGCATTTCTACTTGGGTGTGTACTCTGATTAATTTGAAAGTTCGACTACGTCAGCATCAAATGTTTCCTAACATCTGAGAATTCAGCGTTCCGAAGACAGTGGTTTGTGATGCGGAGAGCTTAATGCCGTTCGAGAAGAACAACTGTGTTGGGAGCGGGCCTGTCAACTCCATTAGGAGCATTATTTTGGGGTCGTGGGGATAGTTCTTTCAATTTTTATGCTCAACTGGTAGACCTCCTGATGAAGGATCTGCTCTAAAATTACAGGTTTTCAGCTTAAAACCCGGTTTCGAAATTTCGATCGCCTGAGCTGCTTGCCTGATAGTGGAAAGGAGACTCCTCGAGTTCAGAATGCCCTAGTGCCCGCCGAGAGAGAATGAAAGACGGGCTACATACTGTGTTTCATCATGTTTAAAGTCATCTCTGATAACCCAGAGAAATGTGAGAAGAGAGCCTGATTTTAATTTTCCATGGCGATCAGAAGCACAATTAGGGGGCGTCAGGGTCGGGTTTTGAACTGGGTATTGAAAACTTAGTTCAAAACCCGACCCTGACGCCCCCTACTGATGACCTCAGAGACGGAAGTAGCAGACTGATGATATTAACCTTGATAGAACATTGAAGCCAAAACCGGTGGTCAATGGATGACTTTCAAGATAACTGTACAAATGAAGAATGCACCTATTGATGTATAAATCAAATGCATTTATTGGTAGATTGGTGTCCATCATTTTTGGCAAAGAACTTTCATTGGTGAAAGGTTTTGTCCATTTAAGGTTCACCCCTGAATGATAGATGAACATACACAAGTGATCTCAAGTAGGTGCATATGAAGTCAATTTTTAATAGATGTTCTTCAAATTTTGATAGAAGGTGTAAATATGTGTCCTCTTAGCGGAAATGCAATTTTTTTTCTGATTGGGTGTCTAGATTAGAAGTTATGTTGCTTTGAACTTTGGGGCAGATTGGGCAGCTTCGGGTAGTATGTACAAAACTCCAATAATTCTAAAATTTTGTAGACATGTTACCTATATGGTACTAGATGCAAATGTAAAAAAGACCCAAAAAAACATGCATAGTATAAAAATCTCACTTTAGGAGGAGTTGAAGTTTGTTGGTCCTATAGAGCAAGATAAAAAAAACAAAAAAACTTTCTCTTCTAACTTTAAATATTATAATCTTTCAATCTATATGGTCAAAGTTTCTCAAATTTTTTCGACACATTTCCTTAGTAGTCTAGTACAACTTTGTGTGGTTGAATTTTGAAAAAAAAATCTTTCTTCATTTTTTTTCTTTGAAAAGTGGTAGCTTTTGACCATTTGTGCCCAAAATGTGCCTTAGTCCTTATGGGATTGAACATTTGAATTGAATTGGGAGTTGTTTCACGTTTAAGACCTACTTGTAAGATGACAATGTCTTTTGAGCTATGACATCTAGCACTTGTATACAAGGATTGTATAATATTGCAAAACAATGTTAGTGCTTCTTCCTTGGGTCCCAAGAAGGGAGTATATCCCTCCCAATGATATCATAGGGAGGACCTTTAGTTAAACTCCTAAAGGTGCAAATTGACTTTTTTGATGACATAGCATTTTTGGTCAAGCCACTACTTGTAGAATAATCGGTATTTGTTCACAAAAATTTTAGAAGATGAGTGCCCAAGGAGTACCTTTGAAGGGCAATGGTTTTCAAACCTTTTAATTTATGAAAACAAGTTATTATGGGAGAAGTAGTTTTACTTGTGTGGCAATGGGTAGCATGCATGATTGTATGGGCACATCATTTACACTATGGTTGACATTTAGTGATCTTGCCCAAAGGTCAAGGGGCAAAGGTCAAGATAGAAACCCAAGATTACTAAAAATAGGTTTCCATTTTTCTTCTTCAATTGCTCATGTTGGCCATGTCTTCATGAATCTTATTGTATTGGTGCAAAAGCAAATTCATGACACAATGGCTACCAAAATTTTATCATTCAAGTTCACAAAATTAGAAGTGTCACTTTTCAATGTATATGATACCAATTGGACCATGACTAGATCTGTGGTGGTAAATGTCAAATCAGTGGCAAAACGAAGATTTGGACTTATTCCTACAATATTTTTCCATTGTACAAATTTTATTACAAATTTTCCCATACCCTATCTCATGCATAGAAAACTTATCAGCCATCAAAAACTAGAAACACATAACATCATCCCCATCTATTTTTTTTTCTTTTTGTAGGGGCCATGCGATCCCCATCCATTTTCATGAAGTTAAAAAAAATAAGAGCAAAAAAATTGTTGTTCTAGTCTCTTTGCCAACTACACCCATAATCCCAAAACAACCCACCGACATTTCACTTCCTCCACCATTCCACCAAGTTTAGGACCCAAACAACAATGTAACATGTCTACAAACATAGAGGTTGTGATTAAGAATGTGATCAAATAGGAAACAATCAATGTCTTGATTGGAAGGAGTGACAAGTCTACAAATCTTGAATAAGTGCCAACTTCAAATCAAAAGGTAATAGGCAAGGGTGTTGAGCAACTCGAGATTGAAGATTTTTCAAGCTTCAATACAATAGTTATGTCATAGATAAGTTTGACAATTAGCCATGAAAGACAAGCAACCCTTAAAGTTGCATTTGAAGCATGAGGAGGGATGAAATTTGGAGATCAAAGACTTTGAAGCATGAACATAGTAGTCACATCACGGTTTGCAATTGGAGATCAACAACATGTCAACTTCAAAGTTGCAATGATGTCATGAGGAGGGAGAGGAATTGGTTGTCTACGATTTGCCTGAACCAATTAAATTTGCTCAAATTGTAGAAGTGCTAACAGAGGCCAAAAGTGGACATCCAAAAGTTCAATAGGCTCCCCATTCAAAAATCAAGCAATGCATCAAAAAATGTGCACAAGGGGTTGTAGTTGTATGTATATAAGTTATGTTGTTCTAACTTTTTACTAAACACAAGGAAGCATCAGTTCTTCATTGCAAGCCAACATAGTGGTAGCATTACTAAACATATCACATTTGCATTCCTTGCCTATTCCAAAAGTGAATACAAAGTAACATGTCGATCCACAACCAAGTATTGACTATCATCACCTCTTCTACAAGCAAACCATATGGTGCTTGGGATGGTGCCAAATGGAAACAATTTCATCCAAATATTCCTTTACTCATATAGAAGTGCATGAGGCCAAATTTTGCAATTACATCCACTATAACTAGCTTCAAATGAAATGCCAAATATTCCTAACTTCTATAAGGAAAAATAGGGTAGCAGCCCATAACTTGACATTCTATTTAGATGGCTAAGTACAAATAAGCATTCACTTGCATGTTTTGAAAACAAAATGACTAATAGAAAGGGGAATATGATCTACTTTTGAAACTTTTGTTGAACAACTCAACAAGGAGGATCTCCCTCAACAATGCAGTCAATGGCTCCAACTTAGATGGGATAAGACCTTTCATGCCATGGGAGACTACAAGAATGGAGAGCTCTCCCCAATCGACACCACTTCTTTTGACAATAGCAATGCAACTATTTTCTACTCCTATGAAGCTTTCCAATAACATACCAATCACTGATCCAAATCCGGACCTCGTAAAAAGCCAACAACAACAAAAAGAAAGGCTAGCATTGACATGAGAATCATCATGCAAAGAGTATTCATAGGACCCTAAAAAGAAAGAAGAAGACAAAGGGATCTACATACAAACATGCATTTGGCTACTTGAGCTTTTATACTCACAAAACTTCTTCCAAAACAAATGACTTAAGGGAAAGAGGCCAAATTATGAGAGGAAGAATACATGTCCAAACAATGAGAGCAACAAAAATTTGAAGGGAAAGAAGACCAAGCTTGGAGACCATTTGATGATCCAAAGCCACAACCAATAAGTGACTATCCATTCAAAAGACGAACCACTTCTTGCTCAATTAATTAGCCCCCCCCCTCCCCCCCAAAATTAGTAGCCATTGATTGTTTTTGAAAAAAATTAAAAACACCCCCTTCCCTGCCATTGATCCTGATACGAATATTATGATATCATATGTATACTGAATGGATATGGACATGGTAAACCCTAAACGAAAACAAGTACTAAATATTGATTAGGTACTGAATACATAATGTGTACTATATACATACTAATTACTAAATAGGTATTGAATATGTTGATATTCTTCATGTAGTGTTCTGTCGCGGCCCTATTAACACCTTACAGCTCCAACTAGATTTCAAGAGCCATTCACAGTTTTCAGGGCTCACCACGCTCCAATACCGGTATCACTTAGGTTCAACTAACTAACATTGCACATGTTACGTACTCACAGCATTAGTTCCCATTTCCAACTCATATTGTTAAGTCTTGGTGCCCGCGACTTCTAGCACACACTCTACTTGTGGCACTTGGTGACATGGAGTAGAACTTCCATCTTATTGTGCTAGGACTCATGGTGGCACTACTCACCACGGTCCTAACCGCCCTTAGTTTTTACCCCATTTCATACTAGGCCCATTGTACATTTGTTACTCTCACACCAATACTAATTGGGACTCACAACTCAGGATACATTACCAAAGGCCTAGCAAGGAGTGGGACTCCAACCAACCAGTGCCCCGAGACACACACACAAGTGTCCCAAGGAGCCTTGAAGTTAATGGTGAAGTTACATCACCACTCATGAGTCACCGGGACTCACCAAGGCTCCAAGAAGGAGTGAGGAGGAAGACTAACCCCTCCTATAGTACTCTCTGTAGTCTTTGATAGACCCCCCCTTGTGGGTCAAAGGGACTTCGCAAAACCCCTTGGGTTTTGCAAGACCACCCATTTTCAATCCAATTCCCCAAGTTCCCACTCCGTTTGGACTCCCGAACTTCCAAATGGCGTAACTTTATTTTTAGGGCTTCAAATCCCACACGCGAGCCCATTTTGGATATCTACGCGACGAGTAGATGTTGATGGACTGCTCATTTGTCCCATTTGGACAAGTTCTCACAAAGTTATGACTCTCCAAAGATTCGGGTTCACTAGGAGTGGCGTCACGCGTTCACCACGGCCCTTCTCTTGGCCATAACTTTTGGCTCATGTCATAGAACCTCGCAATGCTTGGCATTATAGGTTCCTTGTCTTTGTAGCTTTTCAATAATATGCTACATGCCATGTTTTGTTGAGTGATTTCTTAAGAACCCCTCATACCTAGCCTTTGAGTGTCCCTATCTCCTTGGGGTGCCCGAAGTGCCTTAGTGAGCAAGGGGGACCTTGGGGGGGTGACTTCCCAAGCCTTGCAATAGGCTAAAAAGGGAAAAAATGAGAGACTCTCGAGCAAACATGGCGCAGTAGTGCCTTGTTCAAGAAGGACATAGTAATATGTCATACATTCTTGGAAAGTTCTTGAGAATACGCTTCTAACCATCCAAAGAACACGTGATTTGGACTAGTAGGCTAGAAGTTATGGCCGTTCAAAGTTAGGGGTGTCCCGGTGGCGTCGGGACACTCAAAGGCTAGGTATGAGGGGTTCTTAAGAAATCACTCAACAAAACATGGCATGTAGCATATTATTGAAAAGCTACAAAGACAAGGAACCTATAATGCCAAGCATTGCGAGGTTCTATGACATGAGCCAAAAGTTATGG